>CM053623.1:306733762-306880013 GCA_028646595.1 Phalanger gymnotis
GGAAGGAAGGAAGGAAGGAAGGAAGGAAGGAAAGAAGGAAAGAAGGAAGGAAAGAAGGAAGGAAGGAAGGAAGGAAGGAAGGAAGGAAGGAAGGAAGGAAGGAAGGAAGGAAGGAAGGAAGGAAGGAAAGAAGGAAAGAAGGAAGGAAGGAAGGAAGGAAGGAAGGGAAGAAGGAAGGGAGGAAGACAGACAAAGGTTTTGAGACCAAAACC
This sequence comes from Phalanger gymnotis, assembly GCA_028646595.1. Lineage (NCBI taxonomy): Eukaryota > Metazoa > Chordata > Mammalia > Diprotodontia > Phalangeridae > Phalanger > Phalanger gymnotis. The sequence goes on from CM053623.1 coordinate 306,733,975, forward strand.
TGATCAGGAAACCCAAGAAAAAAAAACCCACAGTGAGTAATTTTTCCAGCCCAGGTTGGCCTTGAGAAACTGAGATTTTTATGGACACTGGGGATGTGGTCCAGCCATCAGCTTGCTCTACAGACTAAACCAGCACCCAGTAACTGAAAGCGGACTGAGCTGTGCACTAGGATAGGAAGCATCAGAGCAGGAAGTTGTCCCAGAGGGCCCTCTGAACCAGTACTGGCTTTAGGAAAAGCACCATCTGGCAGCTCTGTCGCTACTCAGTTCTGGGTCATAGATCCAGGACAGACTGAGAAGGGGACCTGTACTTAGGCATACTAGAAAACAGCATTTGTGGAATCCAGTTGTGTACTGAGAAACAAGTTCATATCCAAACAGTAGCTATGTGGCTCTGATCCCAGGAGCAGAGCAGAGACTTGACTCTAGCATCCAGCCCAGGCAGAGATCTGCAGTGAAATAACCAGGGCAGCAATTCCACAGCAAAGGGGTGACCACAGTTAGTTTGCTCTGAATCTGCAGAGCTTGCCAGTGGGTAGATAGTGGCCAAGTCCAGTAGCAGTCTACTGGAACTTTCAAAGAGGGACAAATCAGCAGGCATCTTGCCCAGAGTCAAATCTGGGTCAGGAACTTACAGAGCTCAGATCAGGAGGGCAGTGTGCAGACTTTGACCCAGATCATGTCACTTTGGGAGCACTGGAAGTTTTCATGTTCCCAGATTACTTGTCTCTGAGATCATAGAATAACACAAAACTCACTCCAAGAAAGATGTAGAAGGACCCGAGAGGACAAAAGCTCAGCCCAAACATTCCTCCAAGAAGTTCACAGAACCTACCTCTAACATTAAGCTCAAAGTCAAGACGTAGACTAGAAGAATAAGCAAACAAACAAAGAAAAGAATCCTAGTACAATTTGCTATTATGTTAGCAGGGAAAATCAAGACAAAACTGTGAAGAGATTATTCCAAGACATCTATAGTTAAGCATCAAAGTAAAACACAGCCGAGGAATAAACTCAACTAGATTTTCTGGAAGAGATGAAGAGTTTTCAAAAGAATAATTTTTTTTTTCAAAAAATCAAGTGAGTGTGCTGGAGTTAAAAATAGGGAAAAGAAATGAGAGCTATTGAAAAAAAGAAGAGGAAAGGGAACAGTTTGGAACAAGAATTATAAAACCTTACCTGAGGAAAAAAAATTCCTAAAAATTAGAATTGACCAAATAGAAGCTAATAATTTCATGAAACAACAGGAAATGTTAAAACTAAGTAAAAAGTCTGAAAAAATCAGAAAAAATGTAAATTATCTCATAGCAGAAACAGATTGATAAGAGATCATTTAAAAATCATTACACTAACAGAAACTGTATCTCTTAGAACCAAAGGGCAAAGTAGAAGTAGAAAGAAACCACCACTTATTTCCTGAAAAAAAAAAATTATTAAAACTCCTGGAAATATTATAACAAAAATATGCAGCTCCCAAGTGAAAGAAAATATACTACAAGCTTCCATTTGAAAAAATTCAAATACTGAAGAGCCATAGTTAACATCACACAAGATTTATAAGCCATTTTTCAGTGTAGAGAGGTTGGAATATGATGTTCCAAAAGCTAAAACATCTAGGCTTACAGCCAAGAATTAATTACATATGAAAACTGATTCTGATCCTAGAGAGGAGAAAATAGTCCTACGATGAAATAGAGGACTTCTAATGATCCTGATGAAAAGACCAGAGTTGTGTAGAAATTTTGACATACAAACATAGGGACCAAGAGAAGCATATAAAGGTAAACAGAAGCAAGTAATCATAAAGAACTAAACAAGGATAAACTATCCAGGGGATAGAGCACTGACTCTAGAGTCAGAAAGACCTGAGTTTAAATCTGGCTTCAGAAACTTACTAGATTGTGACCTTAGGTAAGTCACTTAAACTCAGTTTGCCTCAGTTTTCCTCAATTGTAAAAATAGGAATAACAATTGTACCTGCTTCACAGGATTGTTGTGAGGATCAGGTAAGACAATATTTGTAAAGTGCTTAGCACAGTGTAGGTGCTTAATAAGTGCTTGTTTTCACCTTTCCTCTTTCCCCTTTCCTCCCTTTTCCTCCCCCATAGATTCTTCTATTGCGCAAAAATTGTCATGATACCTAAAACATGAGGAATCAAAACAGAGAAAGAAAACTTCAGATCAACATCACTAAAGAATATTGATGTCAAATTTTAAAGTAACTTATTAGCAAGAAGATTGTACATCATATCAATATATCATAAGGATTCTACAATATCACCAGGTTGGATTTATCCTAGGAATGCAGGGCTAATTCCACATCAGGAAAACTATAAGCATAATTGGCTACATTAATTAAAAAAGCCCACAATTATAAATAATAGATGCAGAAAACACATTTAACAAAATATAACACCAATTCCTGTTTGGAAAAAAAACCACTAGAAAGCATAGTAATAAAATGGAGTTTTCCCTTGATAGGATAAGTAGCATTTATCTAAAACCAAGAGTGAACATTATTTATGACAGGGATAAATTTGAGGCCTTTGCAATAAGATTAGAGGTAAAGTGAGGATATCTATTATCACTATTACTGTTCAGTATAGTGTTAGAAATGCTAGCTATAGCAGTAAGACAAGGCAAAGAAACTAAAGGAATGAGTACGGGCAAAGAGGAAACAAAACTAACACTTTTGCAGATAATATGATCATTTACTTAGAGAACCTTAGAGAGTCAGCTAAAAACTAGTCAAAACAATTAACAATTTTAGTAAAGTTGCAGGACATAAAACAACCCTCTACAAATCATCAGCATTTTTGCATATCACTAACAAAATCCAGCAGGAAGTGATAGAAGCCTTTATCCTTGATCATTTAATGGTCAAAAGATGGTCAAAGTTATGAATAAGCAATTTGGGGGGGGGGGAAGAAACCCAAGCTATCAATAGCCATGTGAAAAATGACCTAAATCACTAATAATCAGAGAAATGAAAATTAAAATAACTCTGAGATTCCAATTGGCAGCATTAACAAAAAGAAAAATGACAGATTAGTGGAAAGGGGGCAGGCAGTGGGATAACAGGTATATTAGTGGTGGAACTATGAGCTTGCCTGGCCATTTTGGAAAGTAATTTTGAATTATAGTCTTCAAACTATTAAACTGTGCATAATCTGCTACTAAATCTATACCCCAAAGAGATCAAAGGAAAAGGATAAGGATATGTGTACAAAAATACTTATAGCAGCTCTTTTTGTGTTGGCAAAAAACTGGAAACTAAGGGGAGTGTCCATAAATTGGGCTGAACAAATTATGGCACATGAATGTGGTGGAATACTATTATGTTGTAAGAAATGATAAAGGAAATAGTATCAGAGAAGCCTAGGAAAGATTTGTGTAAACTGATACAGAGTGAAGTGAGCAGAACCAGAAGAATAATTTATACAAAGACAACAATATCAAAAGTCAAACACTGGTGAAAGGCTTAGAACCTTGACTAATGAAATGATAAGCCATGAGTCCAAATGAAACATGCTACTACCTCCTGATAGAGAGATGAACTTAAAATACAGAAAGAGAAATACATTTTCAGACATGGCGAATATAGGAATTCATTTTACCAGACTATGCCAATATGTACTGAGAGATTTGTTTTATTGTGGAGTATTTTTGCATGTATCTGTTTTTATTAATTTGCTCAGTGTAGAAGAGGGTAGTAAGAAGGACAGGTTAATTTTTAAATACTTGTTACTTGAAAAAATATATAATGTACATATGTGTATATATCTGTATATATACATGCATACATACACACACATAAATACACTTTTTTATGGTAGATGAGAGGATCTTCGGAGCTGTACTCATAGATAAGAGTATACTAATCACTGTTTGCAGTTCTCATCATTTGGAGCTTAGGCTAACTTCCTCCAACAGGACTGGCAGCTTATAAGGATACAGTTTCACTTTTACTACCTTCCATGGTTGTTTACCTCTTCCTATAAATCTATGCTCTTGTTCTCACTTCCTTGACTCCTTTGTGATTGTGTGGTAGATGCAGTTATAACCCAGTCTGATGGGGTTTGTTGACTTCCTTGCAGACACTGGTCTCAGAGCTTTAAAGAATTTCCTGAGGCTGACCACAATAAATTGGTGTAATATAGTGGAGTAATGAAGAGAATAGAGAAACCACTGGTTGGAGATCTAAGTCTTTTAAAAATTTATTGGACTCAGTACCAAAATGAGGAGAGATTTCTAAGCCCTTCTTTTAGCCCTCACCAGAAGATGGCTGCCCTGGAATGCTATCAAAGCTCATCTGATTTAATTTCTGCTCTTAGCCTTTCTCCTTCATGCTAATTTGCAGTCATTCTAGGTCATATTTTGCAGTATTTGGAGAGCAAGATGGCAATACTACTTAGATGATTCAGAGTCTTCACCTCTAAAGACAAAAAATCCCTTCTTCTGTGACCACTCCCCATACTCATTTCTGTTGATCTCAACCATATGTTTCCCCAGGCTCTTTACCACCCATTGAATAGCTTTCACTCATATTGTTAACAAATTCTTCCCACTCCAAACAACTTCTCATCTAAAACCTTGTTTTTAAAGTATTTCCCCATTTTTCTCCAATCACAGAAACCTAGATTTCTCCTATAGGAAGTCATCCTCTAAATGGCAACTCTTTCTAGTGCTGCATACTCTTTTGCATCACCTGGCACATTAATAGGCATAATTACACCTATTGATGTATCTATCATGCCTAAGGTACCTAATACCAAAGATAGCTAATATACCTAAGATAATAGGTCAATTATATTCCTTGTACCACATTGCCACTTCCACACCTTCCTACCATCACTTCCCAACCTCTTCTCTTTGATACTCATCCCAGCTATCTCACTTGGTCCAAATCCTTTAAGTCTAAATCTATGATCCTATGATCCTAACCCCTGACTGTAGACTGGGGAATACCAATATACAGGATGTAGGCTTCAAACTGGCCACCCAGTTCATCAGCTTCATCAACTACCTTCACCTAAGCATGGAGACACTCTTAATATCATTATTTGTAATCGTTTCATCTACATGATTTTAAACTCTGAAATGCCCCTGTCTTTTCATCTTTCCCTTTGCCACATTGCCTCTTAACTTCTTTATCCTCCCAGAAAGCTCTAGGTCCTTCACTCCTTCCAGTTTACCACCCCTGTTGTGTACTTCTTTTCCTGACTTCTCAATAAGAATTTATGAAGTTCTATAAAGGTGATACAAAGACAACAGTGAATAATCCTTGCTTTGAAGGAAGAGGAGAGGTGATGTGCACACATAGAGATATGCAAAACAGATAGAAAGTAACCTCAGGGGGGTTAGGTGCTTGGCCCTAGGAAGCACAGGAGAGGACTCATAAAGAAGGGGTTTCACAGTCTTGAACTTCTGATTAACCACTTCTGTTGCAGAATGTCCTCCACCCTGGACTCTTTTCATTTTTTCCTTCCACCGCTCATTCCTTGCCAATATTTAACCTTGGATCACCCTCACCTTTTGCCTTCCCTCAATGCTGCTGAATGCATCTAGAAAGCCACACAACCATGTTAAATGGATCCACTACAAATACAAAGTATTTAATCTCAACTGAACCCTCACTAAGTCATGAGTCATTTGATTGTGAGCTCCTTCAGTTCTCCTTCTCCAGTTCCTCTATATCTCCCCTTATTCTCACCTCCCGTTTGCTCCAATCTCTGAGGAAGTATCCCTCTCCTTGACAAACCCAAGTCATCTACTTAGACTCTTTTATACACCCCCTTCTCTCTATTCCAGGAGCTTGCCTCACCAATAATTCCTTTTCTCTCCATCTTAAATCTATCCTTGTTTATTATCTCCTTCCCTGTGGCCTAAAAATTGCAAATTCATCCTTAAAATAAACTTTTAATTGAGTCTGCTATTTCTTCAAGCTATTGTCCCATATTTCCCCTTATTATTTACATATACCTACAAAGAATTCTGTACACTTGCTTCCTGTACTTCTTTTCTATCAATCACTTCTCAACCCTTTGAAATCTGGCTTCTAACTCAACCGAATTATTGACTCTACTCTTTCCAAGGTTATAGAAAATCTCTTACCTGCTACATCAAATGATAATTTCTCAGTTCTTCTTGACCTCTCAAGTACCTTTTGGCTTTGATGATCATTCTCTCCTCCTGGATCCTCTTGCCTCATTTGACTTCTATTACTTTCCTCCTACATTTTGGACCATTCCTTTATAGTCTCCTTCGATGGATGATTATTCACCTCCCTTTCCCTTAGGATGGGAATTTCCCAACATTCTATCTTGGACCCTCTTTTCTTGTCTCTCTAGACTCTTTCACTAAAAATCTCCTATCTCTCCCCTGGTATCGAAGTCACTCCCGATACTCCAGTTGGTACAATATTACTTGATATTTGACTTATTCGTACATGTGTGTGTCTCTACCATCTTCTATCCCCTGAGAGTAAATTTTTTGAGCTCAGGAAATGTTTCAGTCTTGATTTTGTATCCCTAGCACATAGCAGGGTTGCCGTGCACATAGTTGGTGTAGAATAGCGTAGCTCTCTAATTGAATGGGGAATCCTTCAGGCTCATTAGTTTGAAATACTGAATCTCAGACTTCTTGGTGAGAGGAGGAGGGAAATATCAGCATCAACTTTGCCTCTCCAAAGGTCAAATTCATTAACTTGCAAATGGTGGTGGATATGGCAGGGAGTGGCATTGGGATAGTAAGTTAACTAAGAAACAAGTATTTATGATTTATTTGATGGTAGACTGAGTCAAGAACCTGACTATACAACTGTTACTACAACCTTGAACTACAAAATTATTTTTTTGACCTTCTACTATAGTAAGCTAGTTGGATCAGGAATTGATTTGCTTTTAAATGTTCACTTCTAAACAGACTCTGGTAACTGTTATTCACAAACATAAAACAATAAAAATAATCAAGGAATTAGAAAGATAGTTCGAATTTTTCTCTCCGCGCACAAAATGTTCCATTCCCCTTCAAGATCACTCAGTCTTCTATTACTTTATTTAAAGCTCTCTCTCATTTCCAAACATGCCTTGCATACTGATGCCTGGAATATAGCCAAGTCTTTGGTCTGAATTCCAGCAGTTAATTTCCCAGTTTCCATGAGACTGGCTCTAAGAAAATGGGAATTTCCCCTAGCATATTCAAAAGGCTATCTATCCACAAGCACAGAAATCATTCGAATTGCACCACATTCAATTTCTTCAGTTGCTTAATATTTTAAGCTTTTAAAAAGACAAAAAGTAGAAATATTAAAATGGTTGGTTACAAAATTCTGATCTTCCCTCTCACCTCCAAGCTGAATGTATTCTGGGCTTAATACCTAGAATGTTGGGGCCCTGAGACTGACCAGCTAGAAGGATAGCTATATAACACACAAATGTATATGTATACATACATGTATAAACATAAATACACACATGTGTGTATATGCAGGCACATATAATCATGTATGTACATGCAGGCACGTATAATCATGTATACATATACGTGTGTGTGTGTGTGTGTGTGTGTGTGTGTGTGTGTGTGTGTGTACTACATACATACTCTGGGGGTATTTATCCCAACTTCCCCCAGTGAAATGGGTGGATGAGAACAATTTGTTCCAATGGCCATGAAGATGGCTGATGCAGGCACTACGGAGTGCTTAGAGCTTGGTCAGACATTGAAGACACCAAGGTTACTCACGGCATCCCAGGCCATTGCCAGTCATCTTGACTTTTGTCTTGTCACTGGACTTCGATGATTCTGGAAGAGACAGTGAGGCTGATGACTTTGTGCAACTCTGCCTCACTTAAATCCAATTTATGAACAAGTCACGACATCACCTTCTGTGGTATCATTGGTCCTCTTCAAAACAAAAGACAAACAATAATATCCCAACTCCCACTCTCACTTCTACCAGCAAGTTGAATTTCTAGAGGTCCACTACCACAGCTCTTCCCTCAGGATTCTAGCAGATGCCCCATGAGCAGTTACGGTATCTTTCTAATGCTCAAGCCCTTGGTCCAGTATGTTCCTCCTAATATTGACCTCCAGTTAATAGCTCCCCAGTGTCATCAATGCCAGTGATTAGTCCATCAGCTAATTTCTCCATATCAATTAACCAGGTAATATCAATTAGCCTTTACGAAGGGATATTATGAAAAAGTTATAGCAAAAAGGGAAGTGCAAAAATACCCTTCACCCTGCTTCCCCAATCATAAATGCACTCCCTTTCTACTCATTCCCTGGGGACTCAAATTTAAAGGAGTTGCTACAAATTATTTACTTCACCAAGATCACTTCTTGATGCAATATAATCACTGGGTTGGATGAGTTATTTCTTCGATTCAGCATGCTTATCTCAGTTAGGCTACCAAGTTACTCCATTACTGGGCTAAGTCAGGTAATTCACTCTTCAGAACTGTGCTGATACAGTAAGATTCAGCTACTAGAAAACTCTGATATGGCCTCCCATCATTGGACCTTTCCTCAGCTCTATCCCAGATACGTGGCTTACTGAAGAGGCCATGAACTCACAGGCCAGCCTCACAGAGGGGGAAGGGGCCCTCTCAAGCCCCACCAGAGCTCAGTCATCCTTATACTTATTGGCCAGCAGGAAGGAAAGAGAGGGAGTTTGACTGTTGGGGCCTTTGGCACTTGGCACTCCTACTTCCAACTCAGCAATGGACCAAATAACCTTTTTCTTTTTCATCACACAGTAAGCAGGCAGGAAATAGAACATTCTGTGAAGAGTAAAATTTGGACTCTCCATTCCACATCTGTACATATATCCAGAAGTGAGCTTACCAAACAAAAATGCTTCCAGAACCAGGCCCTAATTGGTCATTTTTTCTATTAACAGATAATTAGAGATCATTGTATTAAGCATTTAACAGCACCAGGCTCTGTACTAAGCCATGGTGACAATTAAGCAAGATAGTCTTTGTTCTCAGAGAGCTAACCTTCTAATTCTCTTCAGCCAGCAAATCAAACCATAGGTAATACATATCACCATCCAGTTCTAAATGTTACACACACACACACTCACACACACACACACACACACACACACATCTATCTATCTATCTGTATAGCCCCTAGGTGGGACAATGGATAGAGTAATCAGCTTGGAGCTTGGAGTCAGGAAGAATCATCTTCCTGAGTCCAAATCTGGCCTCAAACATTTACTTATTCTGTGCAAGTTGCTTCACCCTGTTTGCCTCAGTTTCCTTATCTGTAAAATGAGCTGAAGAAAGAAATGGCAAACCATTCCAGTATCTTTGCCAAGAAAACACCAGATGGGGTCACAAAGAGTTGGACATGACTGAAAACAGTTGAACAATAAAAATCAACAACCAATTCCAAATATGTGATAAATGCATCTGAGTGTGTGTGTGCATGTGTGTGCATGTGTGTATATATTTGTGTATGTGTGTGTATGTATGTAGTTACCGTTTTAAGGCCAACGACAAATTTCCGCAAACTCTCTAGTATCATAGCTTTGTGTCTTTATCAGTTGCTATAGTTTAGTAATAATAATCATTCTATATGTCTTTCCAGAACCACTTCCTCATGTTGACAGTATTAGTTACCTTTTAATTTTTTAATAGTAGTTTTCGAATTATGTGTCAGACAATTTTTAGCATTCATTTTTACAAGATTTCGAGTTCCAAATTTTTCTCCCTCCTTGCCCTTCCATCTTCCAAAAATGATAGGCCGTTTGATACAGGTTATATATGTGCTCTCATGTAAAACATATTTCCATATTTGTCACAGTTCTGAAAGAAGAAAGATCAGAAGGTAAAAAAAAACACAAAAAAGGATAAAGTAAAGTTAAAAAATATGCTTCGACCTGCATTCAGAGTCTATCAGTTCTTTATCTGGATGTGGACAGCATTTTCCTTCATGAGTCCTTTATACTTGTCTTAGATCATTGTGTTGCTGAGAAGAGCTGAGTCATTCATATCTGATCATCACACAATATTGCTGATACTGTGTACAATATTTTCCTGGTTTTGCTCATTTCACTTTGCATCAGAGTAAGGAATCCTTGGATAGATTTCAGGAGGTCCATTTACTTGTGTAACCCCAGTTCCAAAGCCAGTTGAAATGGGACTCTCTCCTCCTTAGTGCAAATCAATGTCCCGTTTCTGTGTGAAGGGCATTAATTATGTGAGGGGCACTTGGATGGGGCGGGGGGGAAACTGGGCCTTTATTTTTTATCATCTTTGGTTTCTTTCACAATTCTACATATTTTATTTTATGCATTTGAAAATGTTATTCTGAAGGGTCCATAGGCCATTGACCAGGCTGTCAAAGGGGTCTATAATACATGCAAAAAAAGATTAAAACAACTTTGTCTGGAGCTTCATTTTCTTTCTTATTCTTTCCTCTAGAGCTCTCGTCTCATGTAAACAACCATCCAAAGCCCCTCAATTTCTTTTGCTAAAGCTGGAATTTCAGTAGTGCTTGTGGCAAATCTATGTTTTTATATAAGGCTTTGCTTGCAGATTGTATGGGGTTCTCTTTTCTGATTTTGTGTCTTGAATGTCCTCAGAACAATAATATTTATTTTTTATCTTTTCTTTTGTTTATTCCATTTTAAAGCATTATATCCTAAATTGAGTCTTTGTGATGGGACTACTCTCTAGGCACTTCTGGAAGTAGGACTTGCCTTAGCACTGACCTACATTTTCTGGGGTTTGGATTGTGAGCAATTCTTAGGTCTTTAGGAGCCGCTGGCCAGTGTATTGCTCCAGAGTTCTCTATGAAGGAAGGTCTGGTCTACGACGATTTGTGTGGAGCCATCTGCAACGGGGCAATCTGTTCCACGTCACAGCTTGAACGTTGCCCTCCCAATCTAAGTCCCCAAGGTTTCTGAGTTTTGCCTTGGGGCCAGAGTGACACAGCTGTATACTCTTGGTGTCCTTGGCTAGATTGTAGTGCAGGATCCTTTTCCTTTGGCTCTAGTGCTCATCTTTACTTCCTATCATTCCCTGGATTATCCTTGATTCCTGACCTGGCAGAATTTTATGACTGTTCTCCTGGGCTAGACTTTTCTGGTTGAACCTTTTTCCCCTTATGCCAACAGGTTTCTGGCTATCTCCTTGTTCAGATCAGAATTGGCAAAACACGCTGTAGTTTCACATTGTATTTCTTGATCATGTTTATGGTTCTCTTTTTTGTTTTTTAAGCCTTGCTACTCACTCTATCATTTCTTTAAGAGAGTCCCTCAAAAGAAATTAGATTTGAGGGAAATAAATCTTTGGATTTATTAAAGGATCTTTTCATCAATGAATTTTGCTTCTTGTAGGAGTGAGTGGGATGCTAAAAATAGGAGAGCCAAGAGACTTCTAGAATTAACATAGTGGTAGTATGCCAGTTCTGCGATTCTTTCCATTAAAATGTCCCAGCATTTGGATCTCAATCAAAGGAGGAGGCCTGCAAGAATTTGGCTACCAGTAGTCAATATCCAGATTGTCCATTGGTGTTTTGTTTTGTTTTCCAAAAATTGTTAGAATCGTTCTCATTTTGTGTTTGCCAAGTCACCATGTGTTCATTTGAATGAGACAAAGAAATACTTCTTAAACTGAATTACATTCCTATCTAGGAAGCAAGAGCTTGTAGGAACATTCTATCTCAAAAGGGAGCTTGGTCTTTGATAATGAAGGAATTATCTGTCATGTTTCTCTTATGAACTATGTGAAGAAACATACTACTTCCAAAGGTCCGAGATAGTACTAGCCTCACAGTACAACCACTTTAGTTGAAATCAGATACGTTTATGTGTATGTTTTAGTTGGAATTGAATCACATTAAAAAAATTTTTCCAACAAGACACAAAACAATGTTCAGCTTTTTCGAAAGACTTTCAGTAGACTCTTTTGATATCATGAATACTGTCTTAGATTTCAACCTCTTTCCAGCAAAGATTTTCCTAAAGATCCCCATTCTTTTTTATCATTCTTAATTTACTAAGCATCAATTGAATTCATAGCCTAGCCTTAGGCAATTTTAATGGCACACAGAAAATGGAAATACTTTCTGTTCTAGAAATGTATAGTTTACTTGTGTAAATAAGGCCACAAGGTCACAAAGAGGGTAGGCTGGAGCCAACACATCATGCCTTGTCAAGAAAGCCAATTGTTTTATTTTCAGCATGAGCATTTATTTTTGGGAAATCAACAAATACTATAAATCAAGTTTTGATTTGATGTTTGTTGATTTTCTTGACTGAGGAAAGTGATGGAGAAGATTTTAATAATGCAGTTTAAACTTAAAAGTTTTGTGCACATGTGTTTTTTTTTCCAGGACAGCTGGTTGTAAACTTTTATCAGTACATACCTGTGACTGATAAATATAAAACTGGATAGAAATAAAGAGATATAGGTATAGATATATAGATAGAGAGGACACAGGTCCTCTGACTTCAGAAGCAGTGCTCTTTCCACTACACCACACTTCCTATTTAAACTAATAAACTTATAATTCATTAGAGATGGACTAGAAAAGATGGAAGGAAATTAATTGATGCTCAGATGAGTGGGCCCAGGAAAATATAAAAACTATAGAGATGATTAGGAAAAGATCTAATCAGAGAAAGGGATAGAACAACCACTTCAACTAGCCATATCAGATATTTATTAAACTGTACTATAAGGCAGCAGTCATCAAAACTACTTGGTACTGGCTAAGAAACAGAGTGGTGGATCAGTGGAATAGGTTAGGTACACAAGTTGCAGTAGTCAATGACTATAGCAATCTAATTTTGATAAGCCCAAAGAATCCAGCTTCTGGGCTAAGAACTCACTATTTCACAAAAACTGCTGGGAAAATTGGAAAATGGTAGGGCAGAAACTGGGCATTGACCAATATCTTACGCCGTGTACCAAAATAAAGTCAAAATGGGTTCATGATTTAGAAATAAAGGGTGATACTATAAGCAATTTGGGAGAGCAAGGAATAGTTTACCTGTCAGATTTGTGGGAAAGGGAAAAATTCATGACCCAATAAGAAATAGAGAGCATTACAAAATGCAAAATGGATAATTTTGATTATGTTAAATTGAAAAGTTTTTGTATACACAAAGCCAATGCAACAAAGATTAGGAGGGAAGCAGAAAATTGAGAGAAAATCTTTACTAGTGTCTCTGATAAAGGCCTCATATCTAAAATATACAGGGAACTGAGCCAAATTTTTAGGAATACAAGTCATTCCCCAAATGAGAAATGGTCAAAGGATATGAACAGGCAGTTTTCAGAGGAAGAAATTAAAGATGTCTATAGGCATATGAAAAAAATGCTCAAAACCACTACTGATTAGAGAAATGCAAATCAAAACAACTCTTAGCTACCATATCTCTCCTGTCAGATTGGCTAAAATGACAAAACAGGAAAATGATAAATGCTGGAGAGGATGTGGGAAAACTGGAACACTGTTACATTGTTAGTGGAGTCGTGAACAGATCCAGCCATTCTGGAGAGCAATTTGGATCTATGCCCAAAGGGCTATAACAATGCGCACACTCTTTGACCCAGCAATACCACTTTTAGGCCTGTATCATAAAGAGATCACACAAGGGGGAAAGGGACCTGTATGTACAAAAATATTTATATCAGCTCTTTCTGTGGTAGCAAAGAATTGGGAATCAAGGGGATGCCCATCAATTGGGGGATGGATAAACAAATTGTGGCATATGAATGTAATGGAATACTATTGTGCTATAAGAAATGGGGAAGATATGGAATTCACAATAACCTGGAAAGAACTACATGATATGATGCTGAGCGAGAGGAGTAGAAGCAGGAGAACATTGTACACAACCACAGACATATTGATTCTGTAATGACTAACTTTAATAGACTTGGCTGTCTTCAGCAATACAAGGTTCAAACATAGCTTCAAAGGTCTCATGATGGAAACAGGTATCTACACCCAGGTAAAGAACTATGGAGTCTGAATGCAGATTGAAGGAAATTATCTGCTCTCTTTTTTTTCTACATCTTTTTTTTTTGGTTTTGTTTTGTCTTTCTCATGATTCACTCCATTGATCATGGTTCTTCTTTATGACTTGTCTGTTGTGTAAACATGTTTGATGCCAAGGTATATGTAGAACACATGTCAAATTCCATGCCATCTTGGGGGGAGGGAAGAGGTAGAACAAAATGTTAAAGCAAGATTTTAAAAATTCTGAAGCATATACAATCTCTTATACTTAACGCATTTCACTAATTTGGCCAATTGCATCAAGTATAGTTTTCCTGACTGTTCAATTACTTCCCCATCTATGTTTAATTCCCTTTAGCTGTTCAAGTATTTTTGCAACTACCCCTAGACATAACTGAATATCACCTATTCCAAAGATACACTCTCTACTAACTGTCCAGGCAAATTGGCCTTCACTTTGTCCTCACACATTATATACTCCATCTCTAATCACCATGCCTCTGGACTGGTCTGCCCCCTTGCCTGGAATGCACTGTCTCTGTACCTCCAACCTCCAGGTTCCCTCTTTTCCTTCAAGATGTAGAAAGTACCATCTTCTATATGAAGATTTCCTCATAAAAAGATTCTTTCCTAGTTGGGAATTTAGTAAATTTCTATTAAGTGTGTATCATTTTCTGGTTGTCTTCCATTCAGAGACACCCCCAAATCGAGGTCCGTCTTGCATCAATGAATCAATGAAGAAATGTATGTATATATTTGTATATACAATATGTATGTATGTGTGTGTGCGTGTATATATGTATATATATGTGTATGTATATGTATATGTATATATATGTGCATATATATGTATACACACACACACACATACATACACAAAATAAATGCAAAGGGGCCCCGGGGACTTGATGGAGGAGTGAAGATCAGCAAAGATTTTATGGTGCCTGGGCTGATATTTTAAGGAAACAAAAGATTCCAAGAAGTAAAGGTGAAGAGGCAGTACATTCCAGTCATGAAATTCATATTCAAAGGCACAAGCATAGAAGATGGAATGTTGTATGTGAGGAACAGCAAGGTCAGTTTGCCTGTACT
The DNA here is from genome assembly GCA_028646595.1 of Phalanger gymnotis. Classification (NCBI taxonomy): domain Eukaryota; kingdom Metazoa; phylum Chordata; class Mammalia; order Diprotodontia; family Phalangeridae; genus Phalanger; species Phalanger gymnotis. Next base: position 306,749,053 of record CM053623.1, read on the forward strand.
GAAGAGTACATGAAGAGAGTATATAATAAAGTTAGATAGGTAGCCTTGATGCAGGTTGTGAAGAGGTTTAAATGCCTAAAAGAGGGGGATTGTTGGTGTTTGATCCCAGAGGTGGTAGAGAGTAGTGTACCTCAAACCCAGAGATGTATCTAAGACAGGTTGCTCAGCAGTGTCAAAGGCTCTAGGCAGGTGAAGAAGGATCAAGATTGAGAAAAGACCATCAGATCTGGCAATTAAGAGCTCATGGCTATCTTTGGAGAAAATAGTTTCATTTGAGTGATGACACTGGAAGCCATAATTCAAAGGTTTAGAAATAAGAGAGAAGAGAAAACCTTTAGGCAATATGTGAGATAGTTTTTTCTAGGAATTTGACTGAGGAAGTTAGTTTAAGGGGATGATGGGATCTAGGGAAGGTGTTGTTTTTTTTTTTAAGTAAGAGTGAGATTTAGGTGTGTTAAGTCTTGTATGAGAAACTAACACATGCGTACATACACAAATATGTGTGTATATATATGTGTCTGTGTGTATGTATGTGTATGTGTGTGTGTGTGTATATTATTAGGAAGAGATCGAAGATTAGAGAATAGGGCAATGATTGTGGGACAATCTGGTAGAGAAGACTAGAGGGGAAGGAAACAAGGACATATGGGAAAGGGTTTGGTCTTGGTATGGAAACAACCACCAATTATCCATCAGAGATTGAAGTAAAAGAAGACAGAATGGGGGATGAAGTCAAGAGAGTTACAGATGTGGAAAAGAAAAGAGAAGAGGGACTCATGGCTAATGGCCTCTATTTTCTTTGAAAAAATATGAGGCAACATACTCTGCTGTAAGAGTAAATCCCTGAGAGAGATAGGAAGGTATGGGAGGCCTGAAGGGAAAAGAGAAGGTAGAGAACAACTTCTATGGAGAATGAGATTGGGAGGTGTAATAGGGTTGCCTTGCCACAATGAAGACCAGCTTAAGATCAGATCGTGTAAGTAGTCCTGGTTTTGTAAATTTCTCATCCACACGTAACTGCTGTAGAGATGAGAGAGTCGGGAAACTATCCCACAGTCCACAAGTTGTTGATGTATTTGAACTTGGATTTCAGAGATTGTTGCTGATATTTTTAGATTTCTAGGAGAAAGAAGTTGGAAGTCAGAATAAGTAGCCCTTCTTTTTACTCATCATGTGGAATGCAGCCTTTCCAACATGAAGATGTGAGGAGTCACATTATTCTTAGGATTGTTAAAACTGCTGAACTTAAAAATTTCCTAGTGTTTGAAAAATGTCCTCATAGTAAAGAAAAGCTTACAAGTTCACACAGTGGAGACATCTATAAAATTTACTCTTCCAACACTCTTTATGTTTATTCACTTATTTCATATTTTGGACGTTGTCATTTAGTCATTTTTTCATTCATGTCCAACTCTTTGTGACTCTATTTTAAGGTTTGCCATTTCCTACTCCCATTCATTTTACAGATGAGGAAACAGGCAAAAAAGATTAAGTGACTTGCCAAGGGTCACAGAGCTGGTAAGTGTCTGAGGCAGGATTTGAACTCAGGAGGATGTCTTCCTGACTCTAAACCCAGCACACTATACCACCTACCACCCCTCATATTTTGGATAGGGATAGGGAACGGACCTGTGACTCTGTTGATATAGGAAGCTTGAGGAAGGAGGGGACATGAAAGGAGATTCCCTTTGCAGGTTGGCACTTTTTCTGAAGTTTATAATCTTAGAAAGTTGTATAGATTGCTGAAAGTTTAAGTGATTTGCCAGTATTTGTAAAAGGTGGGTCTTGAACCATGTCTTCCTTATGTAAAGAGTGTGTTATGTTTTGCCCATGTAAGTTATGTGTCTTTTATTCTTATGAGGCAGGGCAGCAGTTTGTTGGGATCAGAGGCTGGCCACTCTGCTCTCCTCAGAGAGAAGGATATAAGGTTAAAATTATATCCCTCTGCCCCTTAAAGACTGTCAGTCTAAAGGAATTAATTTTTAGGTCAGAGCTCATCATTCTTCCTTAGTGGTGAAGGAGTGTTTCTAGCTATCCAAGACTTGACTCTTTCCCACTAAATACTAGTTTCACATAGTAAATAAACCCATTTATCCAAACCACTAGCAAACAGAAATCAAAGTACAAAGATGAGAATATATATAATAAAATACGCAGAGCAAATATACTCTCCTGTTGGCAGTGAAATGTTTTAGCTCCATCAAGAAAGAGTCCCAAACCTCGCCAAAGGGGAAATTCTCCAAAGTCTCTAGTGTAGTAAGCTGGAGATAGGGACATAATCAAACATTACATGTCAGCTTCTTCCAAGAGTTTGGACCTCTGTTCTCCAGGTAACCAAAGAGAGTAAAGAACCAGGTGTCTTCTCTCTTTAAAATGGAAACCAGAAGACCAGGATCTCTCTTCTGTCAAGCTCTTGACAACTCCATCCCTCATGTAGGCATAAAAATTGAATAATAATCAGTTTTCACAAATGAGATTCTCTCAATAGAAATTGATTAATCAATGTCCATGCCTACATGAGGCATGTAGTTACCAAGAGCTTGGGAGAAGGGAACAGAGACATATTTTCCCCTCCCATTGTAATTCAAACAAAACGAAACAAATTAAATTAAATTCTTAGGCTACATTGCCTATTTTTTTTCTAGAAAATTCATTCTTCCACCAGTGTCTTACATTAAAAAATATTGATACCTTTTGTTTTCAGTGGTTCCTTTATTAACAATTATATCTTTCCCAACTCATCTACTAAATGAGCCCTCCCTTGGATCAAAGAATTAAAAAAGGGGGGGGCAGCTTAGCAAAACTAGCCAGACTATAAAATAATATGACAGTATATGCAATGATACACACTCATAGTCATTCATCCTTATAAAAGAAGGGAAGTACATTTTTCCATTTCTTTTTCAGAGCCAACCTTGGTTATGATAATTACACAGCATTCAGTTTGAGGACCTTTGTTTATTCCATTTATTTTATTCTAGTCATTGTACACATTATTTTCTTGGTTCTTTTTACTTCGTTCTTTATGAGTTCATGTAAGTCTTTCTATGCTTCTCTACATTCTTTATATTCATTCTTTCTTATGTTATAATAATATTTCATTACATTTATGTACCACAATTTGTTTACCCATTCCCTAATCAATAATGATTTACTTTTGGGAAAATACATTTTTAAGGAAGACTCTTAGGCCTTAGATTTGTTTTTTATGTGATTTTTATTATATAAACATGGATCATAAAATTTTATGAAGTTGAAACATTGTCAAGAAAAATAACTTTGAAAGTCTCTGATAATGGCAATGACCAACCAAAATGAACAGAAAAATGCTGAAGTTGCAAAATGAATCACATATTTTTGCACACAGCTGATGTGGGAACTTGTTTTGCTTGACTATGCATATTTGTTACAAAGGTGTTATTTATTTTTTTCTCAGTGGGGAAAAAGAAAGAAAAAATAGGGCTGCCTCTCCAAAAAAAAAAAAAAAAGAAAAGAAAAGAAAAGAAAAAAGAAGGTAATCAGAACATGATTTTGAAATATACAAAAAAAAAACCAGAAGAGCAGAAGACCAGAGGAAATGTCCTGTATTTGTCTAAATAATGCATCATTGAAAGTAACATAGTACCTAAAGAGTTATAAAACTGTAAATACCCTTTGATCCAGCAATACCACTCTTAGGTCTATTCACCAAGGTGATTAGGGGAAAAGGAAAAGAACCTATATGTTCTAAAATATTTATAGCAGCTTTCTTCATGGTGTCAGAGAACTGAAAATTAAGGAATGCCCATCAGTTGGAGAATGGCTAAACAAGTGGTGGCATATGATTGTGATGTAATACTACTCTTCTGTAAGAAATGATGAGCAGGTTGATTTTGGGAAAATATGGCAAGTCCTGCATTAAATATTGCAGAGTGAAACAAGCAGAACCAAGAGAGCAGTGTATGTAGTAATGGCAATATTATTTGAAGAATAACTGTGAAGCCATTCTGAATATAAAGGACCTATGAAGAAAGATACTATCCACCTCCAGAGAAAGAACTGATAAATAGAAGCATGTGTAGGATGGTTTTTACATACATATATATATGTATGTATATGTATATTTCTGTAGTTAGGCAAAGCTTTCCTGCTTCTGTGTTCGCGATGGTGGTCAACCAATGAAAAGAATATGCCAAACTTGAAGAGTGAGCTGACTCTTCCCACATTGTGAATTTACCCTTAGATGACCAATAACCCAATTAAATGGTTCAATCCTTAATCCCACTGGAAAAAATTAAAACATGAGGATGAAGGTTATTTCCTGCTTCTACCGTGTCCTTAACTACAACCAGCCTTAAGAATCTTAATATAAGGCCATCAAAACCACTTTCTGGACTCATTTGCATTTTCAGTCAAGGTGATGATAGGAAGGCTATAGAGGAGTGCAGCTTTCCCATACTCACTCCAGGGAAAAAAAAAACAAACCTCTATCTAGTCAATAAATGGCTCACTGAAGAATGGGAAACACTTCATTTTGGAGAAGCTAACACAACACACCAGTGAATAGATCTGAAATCCGTGAACACTAAAAAGGAGTCACATGAGTGATAATATGAGTAAACAGAAGAAAACATTGAACACAATGAAGAAATAAGCTCAAGAGGTAGTCCCAGGAAGAGTAACTCTAAAATAATCACAAACAGGGCTTCAGTTGTTAATTGAAAAATTTAAAAAAAATTTAAATGTCTGGAAGAAATAAAACAAGAGATAAAATTCAAATTAGAATAAAAATAAAGCTCAAGAGGGAAAAAATAGGGAAAATTTAGAACAGAAAGTAGAAAATGTTACTTAAGTAATGTACTCCCTGAAAATAGAATAGAGCAATTAGAACTCGGTGATTCCATGAGTCAACAAGAAATATGAGAACAAAATCAAAATATTGAAGAAAACAAAGCAAAGATAATTTACGTATCATTGAACTCCCTGAAAACTATGACCAATAAAATCATGAACACCATATTGAAAGAAATCATAAATAAAAACCACCCAGATCCATTAGAACCAGAAGGCAAAGTAAAAATAGAAATGATAACTTCTGATAATTTCTCTGTAAGTAGGGAAGAAATTACCATTACAGAAGTGGTAATATCTATATAGATAGGAAAGGTTGGAAGAAGAGTAGATTTGGAGGAAAAAATATTGAGTTCTTTCTTGGATACATACATACATACATATATATATATATATATATATGTATGTATATATAATATCCAGTTTTAAATGTCCACAGCCCCTACTTTCCGCCCGTTCACTCAGGGAACCCTGCAATAAAATGAATAGACTACTCCCCTAGCTAGAGGCTGCTCCCACTCCCCCTCTCACCATTCTATCACTAGTTCTGCCACCCACACCTCCATTTCCCACCCCACCCTTCAAAAAAACCCAGCTCTTGCCCAGCCTTCTTCCTTAAAGAAGCGTATTAATAGCCTCCCTTTAAATTTTCCACCTCGGGGAAAAGCCCCAAGCAACCTGCCTTAGTTTTAGCTCCACTCTTATGCCCCTGTTTCTGTGGGGAAATCATCAACACTCAGTTCTCAGTGCAACATTAGAGAAAAACTGTCATTTTCATTTATGTTTACAAGTTAACTCCATTTCCCCCCCCATGCAATTTGCATAATTGCTTGTTTAGGTAGTGGAAAGAACACAGGATTTCAAGTCAGGGGACATAGGTTCAAATCTCACTTTTGTCTTGATCACTACTTTTTGGGGCCTCAGTTTCCTCAAAAGTATATTGGCAGGGGTGGGGCAGAGAACCAGATAATCTTTAAGATTAAAATCCTAGGAGCCCGAAGTGAATATAAATCTGTATGAATTTAGACTCAAAAACATTTGTTCTCTTAAAAGTTCTTACTTATCAACTTTTATTTTATGCTCATTTCCTTCTCCCTCTTTTTTTCATTTGCCTTTGCCAGAGTTTTTTTTTTATTGTGCTTTTGTCCTAATTTCTCTGATGTTACTTGAATCCATGGAGCTTTCCTAAACAATTAAGAAAAAGCATCATCTCAGAAATAAACATGACTATAGTGACATCTACTGGTCACCTCACATCACCACTTCAATAGTAAGTTAAAAAAAAATTAACAGCCAATTTTGAAACTGAGAGTTGAAAGTGGTAGCACATTAATGTAATGTAATATTATTTCTCTGTTAGAAATGAACATGATGAAGAAGGAGAAGCTAAGTGAAATAAACAGAACCAGAAAACTAGTATGTACAATGACCATAACAATGAAAATTGAAAGAACAAAACCAAAACAATCACAACTAAATGCTGTGAAATTATGACCAAGCTTGCTCCCAAAGAAGAGATGGAACTTCACTAATTTCTTTTTAGAGAGTGGGCACTGTGGGAGTGAAATACCACACATGATGTCAGATGTATTCAGCATGTTGGTTAATTTTGCTGAACTATTTTTTCTCTTTTATATTCTTTGTTATAAGAATGGCTTCTGGGAAAGAGAGGAGAGGGATGCTTGGGACAATTATTAACCTAATAACAATAGACAGGTTTACTATCTTCCTTGATATATTTCCAAAAGGTGACATAATCTCTGAAAACATGTCTTTAAAAAAAGTTGTATTGATATGATTTGTTTTTATATTACAAATGTTTCCAGGTTATCCTCACTTCATATCTTTCATAACAAAGTAAGATAGTTAAGTAATAATACTCATTTGGAAGTGCATACATCATTCCATATCTATAACAAACCCCTCTCTATTAAAAAAAAAGAACAAAAAATCTATTTTTTCCTCTCTCCCACCTCCTCTTCCTAAAAAAATAAATGAAAAACACATTTCTTGTAACGAGTATGCATAGTCGAGCAAAACGAATTCCCTTAATGTATGTATACATGCCTACATATATGTATATTTTACATCTTTCAAGTTTGCTGAAGTTGTTTATTGTTTCAATTAAAATTTTTAGTTGACTCTTTAGGGTTCTTTGAGTACATTATTATCATCTTCAAAATGAGAAAATTTTGTTTCTTCTTTACTTAGAGTTATTTCCCCAATTTCTTTTTGTCTTATTGCCATAGCCAATATATCTAGTATTATTTGAAATAAAGGGGTGACAATGGATTTCCTTGCTTCACTCCTGAATTTGTTAGAAAAGATTCTAGTTTCTCTCTGTTACAAATAATAGTAGCTCTTGGTTTTAGATATATGTGATTTATTATTTTAAGGAAAGATTCACTTATTCCTATGTTTTCTGAGATTTTAACAGAAATGGGCATTTTATTTTATCAAAAGTTTTTTTCTGTATTTATCATATGATTTTGGTTGATTCTACTGTTAATATGGCTAATTAAATTTATAGTTTTCCTAATATTAAGTCAGTCCTGCATTTTTGGTATAAATTCAACCTGGTCATAGTGAATAATCTTTCTTATATATTATTTTAGTCTCTTTACTAACATTTTATTTAAAATTTTTGCATCTTTGTTCTTTAGGGAAATTGATCTATAGTTTTCTTTTTCTGTTTCAGCTCTTCCTGGTTTGTGTATCAAGACTAAATTTGTATCAAAGAAGGAATTTAAGGGGATCCCCTCTTTTGTTATTTCTGCAAACAATTAACACAGTATTGGAATTAATTGTTCTTTGAATGTTTGATAGAATTTGCTCATGAATCTATCTGGTCCTGGCATTTTTCTCTGGGAGTTTGTTTGTGGTTTGTTTGATTTTGTTTTTCCTCCAAAATTGGGTCATTTAAATACTCAATTTTTATTCTATTTATTTGGATATTTTGGATTTTTGTAAATGTTAATTTATTTCATTTCAATTCTTGGTTTTATTGTCATGTGCCTGGGCAAAATTGTTTTTAATAATATCTTTTATATCTTCTTCATTTTTTAGACATTTTCCATTTTATTTTGATGTCAGCAATTTGATTTTCCTTTTTCTTCTTTTGACTCAAATTAACTAATGGCTTATCCATTTTATTAGTTTTTTAATGGCTCTTAGTTTTTCATATTAAATAAATTGTGGTGTTTTTCTATTTTGCTAATTTCCTCTGTAATTTTCAGCATTTCTATTTTGTTGTCTATCTGGAATTTTAAATTTTTGTAATTTTTCTAGTGTTGTTAGTTGAGTTCTCTTTCATTGACATGTTCTTCCTCATTTTTTTTTTTGGTTAGTAAAAGTGTTTAGAGACATAAATTTTCCCTGAATGACTGATTTGGCTATATCATTGTAATTTTGAAATGTCTCATTTTTATCTTTTCTCTTAATCAAATCATCTATCATTTCTATGATTTATTTCTTTGACTTAACAATTCTCATAATTATTATTCCTGCTTTTTTTGTTTTCAGTTGATGCTTTTTACTCCAACCTCACATTTTAACTCTGTTTTAAGCTTATTTCTTATAAACAATATTAGTGAATTTTGTTTTCTAATCCATCCTGCTAACCTCTTCAATTTTGTTGGTGAGCTCATCCCATTCATATTTAGTTGTAATTGTTATTGTTTTCCTTTCATTCTATTCTCTTACATTCCTTATTCTCTATATCCCTCTCTCCTTGTTTATTTCAAGTGATTACCCTTTCTTTAAAAAAAAAAGAAAAAAAAAACAACTTTCTCTCCACTTTGTCCTCTTCAAACTTAAGGTTTAATTTACTTACAACTAATTTTTCCCCAAATTCTTTCCCCCTTTCTGTGACTATCTGTATTTTTCTTGAGCTGAATATATTTCTTTAGCAAACTATTTGCTCTCTTTTCACTAATTTAGATGAAAGTGATGTTCGCTGATTCCCATATTCCTTTCCATATAGTTCTACTTGCACAACTCAATTATGTGTCTTAATAAATTCTCATATCTTTTCTCTCATTTTCTTTTAGTCTGTCTTCTTCCCCTTTTCCTTTTTCTTGTAACATCTTCAAAACATTTAAATACGAATATATATTTAACTATAAGTAAATGTGTTTAACCCCTTCTGCATCACTGTCTTGTTGTGGTGAAAGGGCTTGTGTAGTTCCATGAAACTGTAAGCTATGTATGCTGTGCAGGGTTAACCAGGATGGACAGGCCACAGTGGAGAGTTCTGACAAAAGATGATTCATTAAAGAAGGAAATGGCAAACCATCCCGGTATCTTTGCCAAGAAAACCCAATAGATTAAGATGTTAAAAGATATGAAATTGAAAGATGAGCCCCTCAGGTCAAAAGGTATCCAGAGAACGCAAGGGCTTGATGTGCTATTTTCCATGGGGTTACAGAGTCAGATGTGACTGAACAACTGAACAACTACAACATATGTTTATATGTCTTCTATCTCAATTGACTACTTTTATCATCCCTTGTGATATTCGGATTATGAAAGAACCTTCTTCACATCTCTCCCTCTACATTAGAATGTAAATAGTTGATACATAAAGAGGCCCTTCTGATTTTTCATTTCACCCTTTCATTTTTCTCTTTATTTCCATATTTATATTACAAAGTTCTTCAACTTCAGTTTTTTTTTTTCTGCAAGAAGGTTTGAAAATCCCCAATTTCACTGAAGATTCACCTTTTTTTCCCTTGTAGAAGTATACTCAGTTTTGTTGGGTAAGTTATTTTTGATTGTATCTCTTTGCCTTTTCACTTTGGGAGTATTTCATTCTACATTCTCAGATTCTTTAAAGTGACAGTTGCTAAGTCTTGTGTAATCCTGATATTCATTCTTCCAAATTTGAATTCATTCTTTCTGGCTTCTTGTGGCATTTTTCTTTTGCCTAGAAGCTCTGGATTTGGTCCACAACATTACTGAGAGCTTTCATTTTAGAATTTGTTTCAGGAGGTAATTAGTGGATTCTTTGTATCATTATATTGCCCTCATGTTCTAATATGTCTGGGCAATTTTCTTTTAGGATTTATTGAAATACGATAACCAAGTTGTTTTTTTTTTGTCACAAATTCCAGAAAATTGATTGTTATTTCTCCTTGATCTGTTTTCAGGCAAAGTGTTTATTTTTTATGTGAGATGTTACATTTCCTTGTTTTCTTATTCACTTTATTTTAGGAATGCTTATTAAGAGTCATTTGGTCCATTTTGATTATTAGGGAGTTTGTTACTAAGGCAAGATTTGTAACTTTTTGTGAGAAAAATTAATATTAATACTACATCATTTGATTATTAATATTAATCTCTACCATTCCCTTTTCAATCAAGACCTCCATCTTTCTTTTTTTTAGCTTAGTTCAAGAGACCTCTCCCATTCCAGCTAAGGAATGCAATTACTCCCAGTCACAAGGCATCTGCCTGGGCAGGAACCCTCTTTGTTTATCCAATAAACAGAAGCCACCTAGAGCTAAGGCCACACTACCAAGAAGTGACCCTTGTGTCCTTGTTCTCTAACCAAATTTGGGGGTGACCTGGTCTACAGTAAGGAAACTAAGCCAGGGAGATCCTGATTAGGTTGGTTTTCCTACCCCAGATTGCTGGAGGCAGCTTGAATTCCATGATCAGGCCATGTTTCCCAGCTGACTCCCCTTCCCGCAATGAGGAAGTAATTGAGAGGCATTGAGAACTCTTAGCCCCCTCCTCATTAAATGTCCACCAATCAGGGTGCAGAATCAGTCATATTATTTTTGGACATGGCTATAACTTGGGAATTTAATTTGCTTGACATGCTTGTTTGTTACAAGGGTTTTCTTTTCTTTCCTTCTTCCCCTCTCTCCAATTTAATTGAAAAAATTAAATTAAAAAAAGAAATATTGCCCCCCCCCAAAATAAGTTTGGTGCTAAATCAGAGATTTGAGAAGACAAATGGTCCCATTTCTTTGCAGATGTTTGGGAGGGGGGATTGTGGAAAGAGGAGAGTCTATGATTAGAACATTACCTCTAATATGAGATTTTTTTCAATGTCTTGATGGGTTTTGCTACATCTTTTTTTTTTCTCTCTTCCTCTTTTTCTTTAAGATAATTTAAAAAATAAACAATGGCTCTCTGGGAGAAATCTAGATGATGTAAATATAAAGTATGGCAATAAAAATCTATTTTTTTTTAAAAAGTGAGACAGGTAATGGAGATCATGTAGAAGGGAACCAAATAGAGTGTTCTGTTGATGATCACAGCATCTTATTAGCCAGGTCAGAGTTGAGAAGAAAAGCTAGCAAGAAAAGACCTTTTAAATTTCTGTTTGATGCATTCATTTTCTTCACCACTTACAATGACAAAGGAAAAAGGATGTTTTCTATGAGACTGGCTGCCAAGTAATGAAGTTGAAGAAGAAAAAGAGAATAATACTCAATGATGAGATTTTGTTTTCCCTTGAAGGAAAGGTTTTTATCTTGTTTTGTTAGTTATTTATTTGGTTATTTTTTTTTGGGGGGGTGGGGAAAGTGTGTGTGTGTGTGTGTGTGTGTGTGTGTGTGTGTGTGTGTGTGTGTTTTTAATAATGTATAGAATCCATTTCTTTTGATCTGAAATGTCAAATGGATTCCTAGGAGACGTAGGTAAAAATGCACAGCTGTGGCTACTACTTTAAATAATATATTCTTAATGCCATTCGATTGTAAATGAATTGCTATGAATATAATTCATTAATGGAAATGTGACATCAAGACTTTCCCTGAGTCACATTAACCTTCTTATTGCCTGGACACTGGGATTGTCATTAATCTTTTCACATTGGCCATAAGATTTAATCATCTCTTCATCAGGCCTGTATCTGAATTCCTTACACAGATTTAATATGTTAATGAAAGAAACAGACTCAGGAGTAAGCCAAGTGAAAGACAAATATGTGATTTCATTGTTTACAGTAATCTAGCTATTGCATTATGATCGAAGTTATTAAAGTTCAGATGGGAGAAGGGAGGAGCTTGGAGCATTTGCATCCCAGATTAGGAAAAAGATAAATTTGAAATATTGGATCTCTGAAGTTACATGAAGTCATTAATCTCTTTAAAATGTCTCAGTTACACACTGTCATGTAAGTGGAGCCTTTTATATTCTGCTTTTTATTTGTATTTTTGAGGAAGGGACTTGATTGAGTCACTAGGAAAGGTGAAATATAGCCTAAGAGCAGAAACTAGGAATTCTGATGCCTGAGGCATATTCATTTGGGATAGAATAGATGATGGGCTGTGGAACAAACCTTGGACCACTAGGCCTTGGGTCCCATGGGGCTGTCAGTGGAGAAAGTAGATTGATTCAGGCTAGGAAAAGCTTACTCAAAATGTAGGAATCCTACCTCTGGTAGGACCTCAGGTGACCTTCATGAAAGACACAGTATCCAACCCTACTCCTCAGGTATGTATAGTTACATTGGAAGAGTAGGTAGCCTTTCCCTAGAAAATCCATCTTGCCTCCCTCCCACCCCATCTTCAGTCTAAAGTTGAAGAAGGAGAATATAGGGTCGGTAAGAAGTAGCACATGAGGAAGATGGGCCCCAGAAGAAGGGAATTACAACAGAGTGGGAGTAGCATAGAGCCAAGCAAAGGAGATATGTCACAAGGTCAATGAGAACCACAAGGATTGCCAACAGATTGGAGTGCCATAGTAAGCAGGAAGGAGAGGGGAGGAAGCATCTCTTCCTCCATGTCCCCAGTGTAGGCACTCTGGGGCAATTCTTCAGTCACCCTACCTTAGTTATGTTAAGTATTAAATTGTATTAATTGTTAGGTTATTAGTTATGTTAATTATTAAATATTAAGTGCACTAAAAATATACAAATCCTCAATTTCATCAGCGTATAGAAATCCTGCTGCGGAAACTGTCTTTACTGAGCAGATCACAATTGTCTATGACTTAGTAGATAGCACAAAAGGAGTTGTCTGAGGCACATAGAGGTGAACAATAGCTGACATTTATATAGCCTGTAAGGTATGTATTTACATGTATTATTGTATGTTGTTGACAACATGTAAGGCATGTATCGTTATTTCCACTTTACAGATATTTGAAACAACTGAATTTAAACAAGTTAGGAATCTTTATGTAAGGTGTGTGTGTGTGTGTGTGTGTGTGTGTGTGTGTGTGTGTGTGACCCATGTATATTATTAGCATCCATATGAGTTTTTTTTGAAGTGGCTCACGCCCTTTTTAAAGGCAGACTTTGATTACTTCCAGGAGGGGAGAAGGAGATTGGGGCTAGTATTGTTATTATTTTCATCATACTGTTGTGGTCCAATCATGAGTAATGACTATCCCCTCCAACTATTTGAATTTTCCTTTTTTCTTTAAAAAGTGTTTTGTATTTGTACTTATATAACTTTTGAGTGTATCTAATAGATTGACTCCCAGATAGTGTAAGTATTTCAGACTTAATTTCAACAGGACTTTCTTTTTTATTACTTACTCCCAGATTTGGTTACCATAACATAGAAACATTGTGACTTGTGGGTTTATTTTAAGAAAAAGCTACAAATGACAAATTTAAAACTTATATGGAAGAGGCCCATAGTTTACATATGAGAAATTTTAAAATGATTCAAAAGTATATTTCAAAAACTTATATGAAAGGAAAAAGGACCCACATATACAAAAATACTTATAGCAGATCTTTTTGTGGTGGGAAAGAACTGGAAACTGAAAGAATGCCTATAAGCTGCGGAATGACTGAACAAGTTGTGGTATGTGAATGTAATGGAATACTATTGTGTTATAAGAAATGATGAACAAGTGGAAAGACCTGGAAGGACTTATATGAGCTGATGCTGAGCGAAGTGAGCAGAACCAGGAGAACACTGTACACAGGAATCAACTATGATGATAATCAACTATGATTGACTTAGCTCTTCTCAGCAATACAATGATCCAAGACAATTCCAAAAGACTCATGATGGAAAATGCTATCCACATCCAGAGAAAGAACTATGGAGTCTGAATGCAGATCAAGGCAAATTATTTTCACATTTTTCTCCCATGGTTTTTTCCTTTTGTTCTGTTTCTTCTTTCGCAACACGACTAATGTTGAAATATGTTTAACATGATTGTACATGTATAACCTATATCAGATTGCTTGCTGTCTTGGGAGAGTAGGGAGGGAGGAAAATTTGGAACTTAGAATCTCATAAAATACGAATGTTGAAAACTATCTTTACATGTAAGTGGAAAAAATAAAATACTATACATAATTCCTTTAAAAAAACTAATGTGCAGAAAACCAAGAATTTATTAAAATGCATTTATCTAACTTTTATTAAGGCAGAGTCAGCCAGATGGCACAGTGAATCAAGTGCCAGGCTTGGCTGAGTTCAAATCTGGCCTCCAATGCTTACTAGCTACATGACCCTAGGTTAAGTCACTTTACCCTATTTGCCTCAGCTGCCTCATCTGTAAAATGAGCTGGAGAAGAAAATGGCAAAACATTCCAATATCTTTGCTAAGAAAACCCAAAATGGGGTCACAAGAGTTGGACATGATTGAAAATGACTAAACAACAACAAAGTTCAAGGCACTGTGCTATGGGCTGGGGGAGATTTTTAAAAAAATCCATCGGATAGGGTCTCTGCCTTTAAGGATCAAAACTGGTCTACAGAGTGACCATGATGGGCACCTATTCTTGGGCCAACAAAATTCTGGACTGATGCCTTTTTAATTTGGAGGGGGGTGTTCTTGCCCTTAGAAAACAATGTTGATATTGTTTTTTAACATGAATGCAAGTGTGTCTAAAAACCATACTGTTCCAAACGGCTTTTATCTTCTTTAGTCCTGAGTAGACAAGGGATCACTGATTCATGACTAGGGCCACTGTTTGTGGAGTCTATATAGTTGACATTTCTGCCAGCTTATCCTATGAGCTCCTGCACCAAACAAGCCAATCTCTCCATTGTGGGCAACTGAGTCCCAGAGCAGACTGAGGGAGGGCTCCATGTTTTTCCAGTGCATCTTAACAGCCTGTAGTAATTCATTGCTTATCTGGTACCACTAAGTCTGTTTGATGAAAGGTAGCAACCTTTATCTTTAATTAATAGCAGGGTCATTTGCAATTAATAAAGTGTTTGCTATGACTATAAGTCATAGAAGGTCACAGAGATGGCAAGTATTGTTCTTCTCTCTGAGCTCACCTTCCATTCCCATTGTCAGATTTGGCTGGCTACTCATCCCTTTAGGTTTCTAGCAGTAACCTTGAGAGAATTTTGATTTCCAATAATATTTTACATGATTCCTTCATCAATTAACTGATTGATATCAATTAGATTTTGTAAAAGCAGATATTTACTGAAAATAGCATCACGAACAAAAGTTTATCTTAAAAAAATCCGCTTGAATATGAGAGATATACTCTCCCCAAGGCAGAGTGGGTTTAAGCTTAAAATAGTTGGCATAAAACCTTCCTTCAAACCAAGATCATACTTTCTGCAGAAACACAAGGTCCCTCAAGACAGTGAGCACATACTTGAAGTACAGCTATACTTCATATATAGAGAACATGTGGGCTGAAAGATAACTTAAGGTTCCTGGCTTCAGGTATCTTTTTCCCCACTCATTGAGTCTCTACCAAGTTAATGTCTGAGTATAGCATGTTCAGCTGAGTCAGCTTCTTTCAGGATGTAGTATTTCCATTGGTGATTGAATCTACTGCTGGTCTGAGACAATCAAATGACTCACTCCTCAAGGCTGCACTAAGTCTGGTGGTCTCTGCTACTGAATCTAGTTGCTGAGGGGATCTGTGATGACTCTTCTGACATTTTGAAGTTCATAAGATAGTAAACTAGTCAGGTCTATTTCCAGATACTCATTCATCTAAGATAAGGAAAGAATAACTACATAGAAATCAAAGAAACAGAGATACTATGCATCTCTAGCCATGTTGTGAGTGGGTGGGAAATAGGTCTCACCACTGCTCCCCAACCCTGCAACTCACAGAAATACTCTTCATTTGAAATTAATTAGGGAAGAGAGAAAGAATGTCTGTATCCTTAGTTCTACAGCATCAGCCCCTCCAGCTCTGAGGCCAATTGGAAAATTTCTCATCATCATAAGCATTGCTCTCTCAGTTATCTGTGGCTGGAAGAAGGCTCCTTAAACCTTCACATCTTAGGTTGAACAAAGAAAATATTGAGCATCCTCTGCATAACCCACCAGGAAGAGGAAAACCACACATATTCTAAGAACTGCACACTCATTGGCTAGTCCTCCATTACTCAGTAATAGAGCTGAGATTTGAATCCAGGTCCTGTGACTCCAGTCTTTCCATCATATCACTGATCTATGTTGATCTTGATGTGTGACTTGGTTTCATGGGATTTTTGTTTGGTTTTTTTAATTGTAGAGAAGCAAAGTTGCAATTTTATTTAAAGTAACAAGATGGAAAAAAAACTGGCTAAGAAATGAGAACTTTTTGTGACTTGGCTTTAGTCAGTCAAGCCCTTTTCTTCAAGACTTGGTGTTTAGAACAGCTCTCTGCAGATCTTTGGGGCTTGGTGTTTAGGGTGGATCTCACTGCAAAGAAAGAAGAAAAACCACTGGGGCAGGATTTGCTAGGAGAAAATGGAAAGAAATATTTCAGAGAGGAAATAATCTCTGGTCTGTTTAAAAAAACTTTAATGGTGGTCCAGGAAGAGTGTGTACTATGGATCAAAAAAAAATCAAGGGACTGAAATGAAAACTGTACATGACCAACCAGCAGAGAAAAGAGGTTAGAGGGTAGGGAGGAGGAAAAAAATTAAAAGATGGAAAGATTACTGAACTGACAAGAAAAAAGAGTCTATAAAGTATGGGAGGTCAGACATTAACTAGAAATTAGGTCAGAAAAAGAATTCAAAAAACATCTTTGCAAGGATGATAAAGTCAACAATAAAAGATTCTTTAAATACATCAGAGGCAGGGAATCTGCTAGAAAATCAATGGGATCATGGGGCAAAAGACGTTTAGGGATGAAAAGGAGAGAGATTATCTAAAGCATTGCTTCAGTAAAACTGAGATCTTCCAGAGACTCAAATGCAAAGCTTATGGGGAAAAATTTCAAGATTCCCATAAGTTTAGATGAGTTAACAGAAAAGTCTCAAAATGCGGGCAAATGGAAAGTAATTAATTCACTTAGGGAAAGGAATTAAAATATAAAATGATCATTTTGCCCTATTTTCTTCTTGAACTTTGCCATCTCTACAGTATTTCTTGTACTATTAACCCTCAAGGCTGGAATGGGCTCCATGTGTCCTACTGCCAATTATCTCATTCATCCATTCATACATCAGTTCATCCATGTATTTAGCATACACTCATTAAATGCATTTAGTTTGACTGTGCAAGGTGCTTAGGATACAGACAAAAAAATTAAATAGTCCTTGCTCTCAAGCAGTTTGCCTCCTATTGGTGGAGAGGATATAATCATAAATAATTATAAAATACAAGCAAATTAAATTAAAATTATTTCTTGGGGGTAGGTGAGAGAGGGTGCAACTACATATAGTGAAATCTTTCGTTTCTTTCAAAGATCAACATAGATATCATCATCTCCATGAAATATTTCCTAATTCATGCAAAGGAAAGTGATGTCTTATAGGCTTCAAATATTTCATAGCTCGTTGTCTGGATTTCTCATTTACACTTATCACATTTTCCATTATATCATCATTATTAGTGTACTTGTCCTCCACTCCCATTAGACTATGGCTCCTTGAGAACAAGATCTGAGTCATGTCTGACCTAGATCCGTTTATACCGTGCCTTACATATAGTAGGTGAGCCAATAAAAGGCCAATTAGTAAACGGGCAAAAAGAGAATTCCAAAGAACACCTTCGTTGAATTAAGGTGAATCAGTTGTGATCTTTTTTAAAAAGGATCTAAGAATCATTCTAGGGCAGCTAGAGGATGCGGTGTATAGAGCACTGGACCTAGAGTCAGGAAGACTCATCTTCCTGAGTTCGAATCCAGTTTCAGACACATACTAGCTGCGTAACCCTGGGCAAGTCACTTAATCCTGTTTACCTCAGTTTCCTCATCTGTAAAATGAGTTGGAGAAGGAAATGGCAAACTGCTCCAGTATCTGCCAAGAAAACCTCAAATGGTGTCACAAAGAGTTGGACATGACTGAAAAAAATGACTGAACAATAAAAAAAATCACTCTAGATCATCCTAGGAAAACAAATCCAAAGAATGAATACTTTGCATTTACATGGCATTTTATAGAATGCTTTGGGTACACAATCTCCTTTGAACCTGACAACTGCATACTGCTTGTCAGTTCTCCTATCCTCCCACCCCAAGAGGCCAACTAAAGGTTGGGTGTCAAGATATAGGGTACTAGACAATGGCTAAAAATCAATTTCTTCCTCTCGTCAAAGCCATGGTTGCCACTACCTCAAAAAAAGAGAAAGATTCAATATCTTTGGAGAAGTACCAGAGAAGGGCCTAGAGGAATTACCACTGGAGAAGAATTTTTAAAAATGGATTATTATTTTAATAGATAAAAGTTGAGAATACTGAAAGTTGTTAGAGGAACAGTTGGTAAAAATATTCATTTGTTTGTTCACTGAACACCACCATCTTAATCACTTCCATTCACAACCTCAGTGTCACCCTCAACTCCTCATTCTCACACCCCATATCCAATCTGTTGCCAAGTTCTCTTAATTATGCCTTTGAAACATCTCTCACATATATTTCCTTCTCTCTTCTGATTCTGCCACCACTTTGGCACAGGCCCCATCACCTCATGCCTGGACTACTGCAGTAGCCTGTCAGGCTTTGCCTGCCTCAAGTATCTCTACACTCTAGTCTTGCGGTTCTGACCACATCACCCTACCTATTCAATAATCTCCAGTGGCTCCTTCTTGCTCCCAGGATCAAAATAAAATCAAATATAAAATCCCCTTTTAAAGCCCTTTATAACCTGTCCTCATTCTATGTTTCTAGTCTTCTCATACCTTACGCCCCTCATACACCTAACAGTTCAGTGATTCTGGCCTCCTTGTTGTGGCTCATACACGACATTTCAGCTTTTGACTCTCTACCATTTCAGTGACTGCCCCTCATGCTTGGAATTCTCTCTCTTTCCTCTGACCTCCCTTTCATCGCACACACACATACACACATACACACAGACACACACACACACCCATCTCTTGTCCTTCCTGGCTTCCTTCAAGTCTCA
Organism: Phalanger gymnotis; assembly: GCA_028646595.1. Classification (NCBI taxonomy): domain Eukaryota; kingdom Metazoa; phylum Chordata; class Mammalia; order Diprotodontia; family Phalangeridae; genus Phalanger; species Phalanger gymnotis. The sequence continues at coordinate 306,768,120 of CM053623.1, forward strand.
GGTAGAGTTCCACCTTCCACAAAAGCCTTTCCTAGTCTTCCTCAGTCTTAATGCCTTCCTCTAAGATTATCTTCAATTTATCCTGTCAATATTTTATTTGCACACAGTTGCTTGCATGGTGTTTCCCCCATTGAATTGTGAGCTTCTTGAGGGCAGGGACTATTTTTGCCGTTCTTTATATTTGACTTCATGCTTAGTACAATGTCTGGCACACAGTCAGAGCTTGTTAACTTTTCTTGACCTGATTTGAGTATCACAAATTGGGAATATGGGAAAACAAAATTAATCTAAGACAAATAAATGGGAATCTTACTTTGAGCCAAGGGTTCTTAGTCTATTTTGTGTGTATCATGGACCCCTTGGGCAGTCTCTGCACACCTTCTCAGATTAATGTTTTTAAATACATAAAATTAAATACAAACTACAAAGGAAGCCAATTATATTGGAATCATTTTCAAAATATTAAATTTAAAAAAAAACAGTTCAGAGAACCCAAGTTGAGTCCCCTCCTTAGCAACTTTATGTTCTAAGAGGTGTTATCAGTTAAAATGCTATATAGTTTTAAATAGAATTTAGATTTTAATAGAATAATATATACTTTTTAATAGAATTTAGGCATGGATAACACAGATTCATGGTACATCTGTTATCTAGCAACTGTCTGTTAATGGAAATTTAAAAGCACTAGGTTGGATGAGCCATTAATCTATTGTAATATGACATTTCTCATATAGAAAACATTGCACATATTTTAGTAATCTGCCTTATTGTAAGCCTTAGAAAGCCATGGCTTTAAGAGCAAAGAAGGGAAGAGAGGCTGACAGTGAAGGACACAATGACAGAGAACAGTTCTGTTTACTATAACGTAATGACCATCTGTCACAGTCCCTAAGCCCTCAGGGTTTTGGCTCCCAGATTGGAAAACAACTCTGGCCTCTTCTGTTCTGGTCCTGGGAGAGAAATTAACCAGATTCACACTTGTGTACAATCCTAGCCTTTATTACACATGGGTCCAAATTAAACCTCCTTCTTTTGTAGGAAGATGTTTTTAATGTACGCATATGTAAAATAGATGCAGTAAGTGATGAAAAGCCCCAGGCCACTATGGTAGCCTCTCTACCCTTCTATTTTTCTGCCTGCCAATGCTGTCTGTCACCTTCCCTAGCTCTTGTCCCTTGCTTCCTCCAGTTCTTATAGAAACTGTGGCACCCTCCTTCCTCACTGTCAGTTTATGAGAAGGAAAGGCCATACGTCATTTGCGAGGCTTTTGCCTTCTGGTTTTCACTTCTAAGGCTGGAAACACTATTGCCAAGAGCCCACATGTAGCACAAACCTCTTCTTTGCTGGGTGGAAATTATTCAAAGTAACTGATTGTAATTCCTGGAAGCAATGTCATGATTCCGGGCCCTAGAATAATAATACAATAGCACAGAAGGCATAATAAGGCAAGATTGAGTGGGATAAAAAGGAGTGTGGAAAGAAATTATTTTAGTATTGTTAATGAATAATAGAGTTGGAAATAAATGAAATAGCGAGACACTAAACTTGCAGTCAAGACACAAGTTTCACGAGCTTGGCTAACATTAGGCAGGTCACTTGATCTCATTAGGACTCAGTTCCTTCATCTGTAAAACGAAGAGTTTGGATTACATTACCTCTCAGATCCCTTTTCTGAAGCAGGTAGGTGGTCCAGTTGTTTGTAGTTGTTGTTGTTGGTCCTTGGTTCTGGAGAAGGACCAAGGACATCAGCAGGGTGTTGTCTTGACTTTCAAGTGAATTGGATTTAATTGAGGCAGAGCTATGCAAAGCCATCAGCTTCACTCTCTCCTCCAGAGTCATCAGAGTCCAGTGGTAAGACATAGGTCAGGACGACTAGAGTTGGCTCCAGATGCAGTGGGTGACCTTGGCTTTTTAAAGTTAGGCTCTTTCCCACGTCTCAGTTTGTCTGAGACAACACCCATCCAGTGATTAAAGGCTAAGTAAGGATCAAGGCAAAAGATGGCCTAGTTTGCCTTCACAAAAGAATCAGTATAGGAGGGGAAGCCCCTCAGAATTTCTGTCCAGAACAGAAACAATTGCTATTTACACTCACTCTGAGCCATCAAAACCTAAACAATGAGCAAGTAGGGTTTAGGCTGCAACCTATTATTGGCCAATCATTGAGAGCCAGAGTGATTTGAGTTTAAAAGCATATCAGTGGATAGAGAGCTGAGTCAGAAAGACTCCTCTTTCTGAGTTCAAATCTGGCCTCAGATACTTAGTAGCTTTGTGACCCTGGGCAAGTCACTTAACCTTGTGTACCTTAGTTTCCTCATCTATAAAATGAGCTGGAGAAGGAAATGGCAAACCACTCCAGTGTCTATGCCAAGAAAACCCCTAATGGGGCCACAAAGAATCAGACATGGCTGAAAAACAAGGCCTTTTTAGCTATAAATCCTGTGATAGGGAATTACTGAGGTAGGATGAATTGGAAAGGTTTGTTAGCCATATCTAACAAGTCAAAGGCTGGGCTTAGCTTTGTCATTGTGCTTTCCCTTTGCTTCTCCCATTCACTTGCATATTGCATAGGATACTAAATGCATTTTGGAATTGAACCTCGAGAGTCTTTGGCAGTTTGCTGAATGAGTAACTTCTAAATGGATGAAGTTGGGGGAAAAATTTTAAACATAAAGAAATTAAGCAGTTAGTTACATGTCTTTTCTGACTCTAAATGTGAGCAGAACTTGGTTATCAGGAAATGAAGGTGAATATATAGATTTCACCCTTAGGGCACTCTTCTGCTAGATTGACTTTGGTAGATTTTTCTAAAGGGTTAATCTGACTGCGTAACACCACCTGCCTCTTCTCAAGAACTTTGAATGGCTCCCCATTACCTCTGACACTGAAATAAACTCCTTTACTTATTACTAAAAGCCCCTATGAGCTGGCTGCTTCCTGCTTTTCTAATCTTCTCCCACTTTACTCTCCACCACACACAGAGCAACACTGGCCTGCTTACGGTACTTCAACATGACCATTCCCCATCTCTGTGTCTTTCTATTAGCTTGTCCCCTATGCATGGATTGCCCTACCACTTTGTTTCCCAGACTTCCTTCAAAACTTGGGTTCAAATCCCACCTATTCCAGGAAGCCTTTCCCAGTTCACACAGCTGCTAAAGTCTTTCCTTGGCCTTCTATGTGCTCTGTATGGGACAGCTAGGTGACACAGTAGACAGAGTACTGGGCCTGGAGTTAGGACAGAACTGAGTTAAAATCTGGCCTCAGATACTTACTAGCTGTGTGACCCTGGGCAAATCATTTCACCCTGTTTGCCTCAGTTTCCTCATCTATAAAATAATCTGGAGAAGGAAATGGCAAAGCACTTCAGTATCTTTGCCAAGGAAACCCCAAATGGAGTCAATGACGAGTCAGAAATGACTCAACGACAGCATCTGCTCTGTATGTATCTATGTATATTGTATTTACCCAGGTTTTTTTTTTACAGGTCATCTCCTCCACTTGAATATAAGATTCTTGAAGGCAGGGACTGTGTATTTTGCCTTTCTTTTTAACCCTAGCACTTCCCACAGTGCCTGGTACATAGTAAGAATTTAATAAATTTTGGTTCACTTGATTTCCAAAGAGTTTGGTGCCTTGGGTGAAACCTTCTACTGGAGAGGAATGCCCCATTGTAACCAAGGTTAACAGAAATATTATGATATGATAGCAGGAAAAGTCACAAAAGATTTTTTCTACTTCTCTAGTCTGAAGATCAGGTGTTAGAAATTTCCACTTTCCCCAAAATGAGCCACAACTGCAAACTTCTGAGCTTTTTTTTTTTTCTGGGAGTCTCCAGATGGAGCTAGGAGGTGAAAACAGAGAGAAATCCTACAACCTCATGTGCAGGGGAGCCCCTTCTGGTAGCTCCAAGCCAAAACCACAGAACTGGCTGCAAAACACTGAGGAGCCACAAATCAGTTGGGAGAAACATCTCACAGGACTTTAGAGATTCCACATGTGGCAGAGACTGTGGACCACACAAGATGAGAGGGAGCTTGCCCATCAAAGACAGAGCCCCAGGAGGTCTGAGTCATCCTTCCCCACAGGGGCCTGGCCATAAGCATTCCCTACATCCATGGGGCCCCTCTTCCCACTGATGTTTGCGGTAGAATGTGTCAGAGATTTATAGGGAAAAACCTTTTATTGTTTTCCTTACTATGGGATTTAGTTAAATGCCTTTGATGTGAATTAACCCTATCTGCTGGCTGCTGTGACTAATTCACATCATCAATTCACATAACAACTTAAATTAAAGTTAGGTATATTGGTGAGGGTGTTTTTGAATGGATGTGAACTGAGTCCCTTGGCCTGGGGTTTGTCTGAAATTTGAGGGTACCTTCTGTGCTGCACTTACATGTCTCTCCAAGAGTCAGTCAGGCTGATCTCCTTGAGGAATGCTTCTGAATTAGGTGGTGGCCAGGTAAAAGCTCTGTCAAATTGTATGCATAATTTAGAGGACAGGTATTGTTCACTTGGATTTTCCTGCACGGCTCTTTGGAGTGATTACAGGTCTCATCCTGTGTAGTAACATTCTTGCTAGCAGCTACTGTGGCTGTGTAAGACCAACAACAACCAGCACACAGAGGGCTGCCAACACAGGTTCTTTGATCTGTTTTTCTAAGGAAAACAACTTTAAGGGGTTAACAATCTCAGTTTAATCAAACATACATATATGATTCGCTTAGTTCTGGGGGAAAAGATCAGCCCCCTGAACTTCAAGGCAAATACAAACAAAAATCACAAACATTAACAGACACAGCTTGTCTGATTCAAATCACAGTTCATAGTTACCAAAAAAACAATGAGTCTGGGTTAGCAAAGCCGGGGGTGGGGGTGGGGGTGAGTCACAACAGCTTGACCAGAGTCTCAACACTCCTTCCATGAGTGAGCCTCAAAAGTCAAATACCAAGATCCCCTCAATTATTTCATGTTTGGACCCCCAAGGGCTCTGACCTCACCCAGGCTGGGTGTGTGAAAGTGCCCCATCCCCAGTATCATGTCATATACAAGTCAATGACTCCTGATTGCCTCAGTGCTGAGAAATATTCCAAAACAAAGACAGCAAAAGTTTTCCCACCAATTCAAACAAAGGGGGGACTTGGTGGTCTTAGCATCCCAAAAGGGAGGAATAGGGAAAAGTCTGATTACCTTAACATCCTGGAGGCTCTGTAGCATTCTGAGGCTTAATGTAGCTACCACAATTTCATCCACAAATGGGATCATCTGGTGGACCTCAATAGGGAATCCTTCTTCAACATGAACTCTGTGCTCTGTACTAAAATGATGCCCAGTCGCTTAATAGAGACTTCTGCTACATGGCAGAGTGGATACAGTTTTGGGCCTAGAGTCAGGAAGACCTCAATTCAAATCTCAGGTCATCCATATACTAGCTGTGTGACCCTGGGCAAGTCACTTGAACTCTATCAGTCTCAGCTGGGTAGTAATAGAGCCTATATCCCAGGGCTGAGGTTGTTGATTATTGGTATCGTTGTTATTATTATTGAACTAATCCCTGCCCTCAAGGATCTTACATTCCTATAGAAAAAGCAACCTAAAAAAATCTTGGCAAATGTTAGATCTACAGAACAGATAAAAAGCCATTTTAGAGAGAAAGTTTTTCCCGTTTCATGTGCTAGCTATTATTATTAATATTAAGCTAAGATAAAAGTTTCTTTTCTAATTTCTCAAGGTAACGATTTTTCATCTAGCATTCAAACAGGTGACACTTGAGGCAATGTCATCATCTTTCCTCTAAGAAGGAACACTGGATTCTGAGTTAGAGGATTCCAATAGACTTAGACGTTCAGCTTCCTCCTCTGATACTTATATGATCTTGGGCTTCTCTTTTTTGGGGCCCTCAGTTTCTTCATCTGCAAAATGAGGGGATTGGACAAGATGGCTTCTATAGTCTGTCCTTTCCAGCTCTGAATACCCTGACCCTCTTTTGCCATGATGTAACTGTCAGTGCATAGCAAAGGCTCTTGAAATAGAATAATTCTTTGCCATTCTTTCTAATATTTCATGCAAATCCACGTCCAAGAAAAACCGTCCAGATGTCCCCAAATCTTGTGTGAGAAGTGTAAGGAAATATCTTTTCTGAGAAAACTTGAGTGTGAACAAGCAGTGAGCAGTATATATAATGATGCTTAGGTGCCTTGTTTAGAATTCCTCGATGCCTTCCTGTGAAGCAGAGTACAGTGATGTAATTGTTGAGGTGATGGTCACTTGGGATGCAAGGGCATAACTGAAGACTCCTTAAAGACACCTGGGAAAGAGATACGAGCTTGGAAGGAACCTTGATAAGAAGACTCACAGTATGTTTCTCTCTGGACAAGATGGCTGTTGGCCACAGCTCTTTCCTCAGGCTGGCTTATTTTAGCCCAGCCACCCAGGTGCACTGTCTAATTAGATCTGCCAGCCTCGTTAGGCCATTTTCTATCTGGGCCATTGCTTTGATAGCTAGATGGTGTGATGGATAGAGAGCAGGGCCAGGAGTCAGGAAGACTAATCTCCCTGAGTTCAAATTTGATATCGGACATTAGATGAGTGACCCTGGACAAGTCACTTAACCCTGTTTGCCTCAGTTTCCCTTTCTGTAAAATGAGCTGGAAAAAGAAATAGCAAAATACTTCAGTATCTCTGCCAAGAAAACCCCAAATGTGGTCACAAAGAATTGGATATGACTGAAGAAATAACTGAACAATAATGTACTTTTCTGACACTTGGTATATGTTTTATTATTTATTATCTTCCCTTACAAATCATAGGATCCTGGAATTTGAAGCTGGAAGAAACTTTAGAAATCTTCTGATCCAAACCCCTCATTTTACAAATAAAGAAAGTGAGGGCCAGAGATATGAAGTGACTTGCCCACAGAGTGACATTCAGAATTTGAATCCAGGTCCTGAATTAAAACTTAGCTGTGACTGGGGTCTCAGATGTGGGATGGTACTGAATATCCTATGAGATAGACTTGGCAGTGACTTTTTCAGGGTAAGGGTAAAGAGGATAGATGGCCACTATTAAGGAATGTAAGGCTCGTGATGTCAAGATTGGTCAAACCAGTTGAGAAGTAATTGAGAACCAGAGAAGTAATATCTTCAATTAGTCAACTAGCATTCAGCACCTACTATGTGCCAGACACTGTACAAAATGCTGGGGATACAAAAAAGGCAAAGAACAGTCCATTCTCTCACAGTCCAATGGGGGAAGATATTGGCAGGTTTCTAGGCTCAGAATTGAAAGTGGTCTGAGACCCCTAGGAGCCACTGATTCAGTAAGTTCTGTTTTCATTTACCATGTTTTTTATACTTATAATTAGACCAAGATGGCTTGAGCCCCCATCCAGAACATTCTCTACCAATATAGTCCAGAAACCACCGATCAAATTGCAAATCATTTATTAGAACAGAATAGCTTAGTAAATACTTCAATAACTCAAGGCTCTGTGTTTTCTCCAGTGCAGAACTGACAGATCCCCAAACCCTCCAACAATTAGCGGATAAGGCTTTTAGAGATTAAGAGAAATTAAGTGCTAAGTGTGAGAGGGGGAATTTAAGTCTAGGTCTTCTTGATTCCAAGTTCTACACTTTCTCTGCTATGTCATGCTTGCATCTTAGTGAATTAAGTAACAAGAGTGAATCTATGCCAGCCCCTACTAAGAAGCATACAAATTCCCATAGCCTTGCACTCCAGCAGTGATAGAAAGAACAACTCCCAGACAGCTGTCACTCCCTGGTTTGAGTCTTGTCCAGGTTCATCCCTCCTGGTCTTTGAAGGGGCCACTTGCTATTTCTGTACACTGCTGCTGGCTGTCATATGTTGCTGGGTTGCTGCCGGCTAAGTTCTGCCACCTGCTAGGCTTGGTTCTCTGAGAGAATGTTCTTACTCCTTTGTGTGACTGCTTGGCCAAAACACACCTCAAGCTAAGTAACATACATATTTTCTGTTAGACAGAACCATGGCCACTGGAGGGCCCCTCAGGTCAATTTTTTTTCCCAACCAAACAGAATTATAGGATTTTAGAACAAAAAAGGATTTTAGTGTGCATATGTCCCTACCAATAAAAGAATCCTTATTACAACACACCCGACAAATGATCATTCAGCCTTTGATTAAAGACCCGAGGTTACAAGAAATCCAGTGAGGGTGCTCATTACATTTTTGAGTAGTTTTAATTTTTAAGAAGGGGCGCCTAGGTGGCACTGTGGATAGACTGCGGGCCTTGAGTCAGGAAGACTCATCTCCCTGAGTTCAAATCTGGCCTCAGACATGTACTACCTGTGTGACCTTGGGTAAGTCACTTCACCCTGTTTGCTTCAGTTTCCTCATCTGTAAAATGAGCTAAAGAAGATAATGGCAAACTACTGCAGTATCTCTGCCAAGACAATTGCAAATGGGGTCACAGAAAGTCAGACAAGACTGAAAATGACTGAGTAACAATTATTTTTAAAGTTTTCTCTACATGGGCAGAGAGAGAATAGAATACGACTTTACATAGCACCTATTACCTGCTGAGGACTAGGCTAAGTGCTTTACAAATATTATCCCATTTGACCCTTCACCTGGAAGGCAGGTATTGGTATTACTCTCATTTTATGGTTAAGTAAACCAAGGCAAGCAGAGGGGAAGTGACTTGCACAGGGTCACACAAGTCGTAAGTGTCTGAGGCTGAGATCTGAGCTCAGGTCTTCCTGACTCCAGGCCCAGAAAGCCTGAATTTGCCTCATTATGACTTTCACCTGTTTCTGTTAATTCTATTCCCAAAGGCCAAACGGGACAAGCATAACTCTCCTTTAATATACCACCTTTCAAGTACTTGAATATAGTGATGATTTCTACCCTGAGGCTTTTTCTCCCCAGGTTAGACATCTCCAGGTCCTTCAATGCAATGGCACTCCAGAATTCTGCTTGTCCTCCTCCAACACTCTCCAGGTGATCGATTTCCTTCCTAAAACAGAGCTCTCAGAACTGAACACATTACTGCAGAGGTGGTCTGCCTGGGACAGAGAAGGGAGGGGCAATCCCCTCCTTAGGACCAGAAGCTATACCTTTCTGAACATAGACCAAATCATGCTAGCTATTTCATTTGCTGGGGGGAGCTACAGGTCGCAGGGGATAGAGTGCAGGCCCTAGAGTCAGAGAGACCTGAGTTCAAATCCCACTACAGACAGTAGCTGTGTGATCCTGGGCAAGTCACTTAACTCTGTTTGCCTCACTTTCCTCATCTGCAAAAAGAACTGGAGAATGGCAAACCACTCCAGTATCTTTGCTAAGAAAATCCCAAATGGATGCTGAGTGAAGTGAGCAGACACAGGAAAACATTGTACACAGTAACAGCAGCACTATATGCTGACCAACTCTGATAGATTTAGCTTTTCTCAGATATATAATGATTTAAGACAGTTCCAAAAGATGCAAGATGGCATATGCTATCCACATCCAGAGAAAGAACTATGGAGTCTGAATGCAGATAGAAGCCACTATTTTCTCTCTTTTTTTTCCTTTCTCATTTTTTTTTCCTTTTGTTCTGATTCTTCTTTCACAACATGACATGTGGAAATATGGTTAATATGATTGTACATGTATAGCCTATATCAGATTGCATGCTGTCTTGGGGAGGTGGGAAGGGAGAGAGGGAGAAAAAACATGAAACTCGAAATCTTCTAAAACTGAATGTTGACAATTAAAATATTAAAATTAATAAAAAAAAAAATAAAGAAAACCCCAAATGGAGTCATGAAAAATTGGACATGATTGAACAATATTTCATTTGCTACATCACACATTGTCCAAAACCCTCAGATCTTATTTTTTTCCTTTATATAAATGTTATCCCTGTTCTGAATGTATATATCACAGAGACTGAGGATACTGTTAGCATTAAAGCCTGATAGAGTGGTAAAAAAAAAAAAAAGAAAAGAAAAGAAAACAGTTTGTAGGAACAGTTGAGAAATGTTTCACTGTGAAGTACTTCTTTCTATGGAGTCAGGGAGAAGGTGGGTGTTTTATTTGTTATCTCTGAGGATCTATAATGAATCTGTGGTGAAAACAGTTGGGAAGGAGGTGAGAACTAACTTCTTCCTTGTCAGAAATGTATCAGTAGTAGTGTTATAAAGAAACCTTTTAAAGAGCCTTCTATGAAAAGTTAGAGCTAGGGCTAATAAACTAGATGTATCTTTTTCTCTGTCCTCTCATTTCCTTCCCAAATTGAGGAGAAGCACGAAGAATATTCTTGAGATCATTAGCATTTGGAGTGAGCGGAGTAGTGTGAGACTAAATCTCTGGAGAAGTCAATATTAAGGGCCAGCTGTGAAATTTTGTATATCCAAAATATTATAAATAATATTCTACGTCTTTATTTTTTTTACTTTATTTGTTGGTAACTTGAATGTATTCAGTAATTTTAAAATGTGTTTCCTTATAGAGAAGTAAGAGTAATTAGTAATGGAAAAGGACATTTCTCCAGTTTATTTAATAAATATTTCATGGAAAAGGGTGGCATCTTTAGCTAATTAACTGAGGAAAAGGTTGCATACTTTTTAATGAGAAATACATTTTTCTTTTTTAAATTTATTTTTTATTTTTAGTTTACAACTCTCAGTTCCACAAGTTTTTGAGTTCCAAATTTTCTCTCCTTGCCTCTCTTCCTCCCTTCCTCCCAAGATGGCATGTAATCCGATATAGGTTCTACATATACCTTCACATTGAACTTGTTTACATCATAGTCCAGTTGTAAAGAAGAATTATAGCCAATGGAATGAACCATGAGAAAGAAGAAACAAAACCAAAAAAGAAGGGGAAAAAGACAGCAAATAGTTTGCCTCAATCTGCATTCAGACTCCATAATTCTTTCTCTGGATGTGCATAGCTTTTTCCATCATGAGTCTTTTGGAGCTGTCTTTGAACCTTGCATTGATGAGAAGAGCCAAGTCTATCAAAGTTAGTCCTTACAGATACCGTGTGTCTGTAATTATGTATAACATTCTCCTGGTTCTGCTTCCCTCACTCATCATCAGATCACGTAGGTCTTTCCAAGTTATAATGAAGTCCGTCTGCTCCTCATTTCTTATAGCTCAATAGTATTCCATTACATTCATATACCGCAATTTGTTTAGCCATTCCCCAATTGATGGACATCCCCTTGATTTCCAATTCTTTGCCACCACAAAAAAAAGAGCTGCTGTAAATATTTTTCTAAATACTGGTCCATTTCCCACTTGTGTGATCTCTTTGGGACACAACCCTAGAAGTGGTATTGCTAGGTCAAAGAGTATGCACAGAGAAATACATTTTTTCAAACACACCCTGGCATCATCACTCTAGGGAAGTAGTCCCTAAACTTTTTGGACTCAGGACACCTGAGACCAAAAACAATCGAGGACATCCCAGAGATCTTTTGTTTATATAGGTTACATATATTCAGGATTTTTAAATTTTATATCTTATTTATTTATATCTTATTTTATATTTATATCTTATTTTATTCATATCTTATGTTTTTATTTATATCTTATTTTTAATTTATGAGATAAAACAAGCATTTCTATAACATAGTATAATACATAAAAGATTGTGCATGAATCTGCAAATCTTTCATGTACAACTTTCTATTCCATTTACATATATAATAAAGTTATCATTTAAATTTCTTTTTCTTTTCTTTTTTCTCCTCCCTCCACCCTAGAGTAAAACCATTCTACATATACTTCTATTTATCAGTTCTTTCTCTGCATGCAGATAGCATCTTCTTTCATGTGTCCTTCATTGTTATTTTGGATATTTATAATAATCAAAATAACTTATTTCCTCAAAGCTATTCTCAAAACAATATTGTTACTGAATACGGTGTTCTGTACAGTATACTGTATACAGTGTTCTCTTGGTTCTTCTTATTTTGTTCTTCCTTATTTCATGCAAGTGTTTCCATGCTTTTCTAAGATCATTGATCTCTTCATTTCTTATGGCATAGTAGTAGTCAATCACAATAATATACCACAACTTGTTCAGCCATTCTATTGGTTTTTATTGTATTAGAAAATAAAAGATCTTAATACTATTATAAAAATTGTTTTGACTCTTGGGCCCCCTGAGAGGGACTTAAGGGATGCTCTAGGGTCCCTAGACAATACTTTGAGAACTGCTGCTTTGGTGCTTGAGGTGATAAAAGTAAGCTGCAGCTATTGTTTTGGCTTCCTGGTCCTTAAAGCCAATAACAAATTGTGATGTAAGCCCATTTTCACCCAAGCCTGGGGAGGTTTTCCCGAGGAACAGCCCTATGACAATGCATCTCCATCTACAAAAGGAGATGTGACCGAGAGACTGCTGAGCACTCAAATGTGCAACAAAGACAGTTAGAGAAGGTCTTTAAGAGAGACAGTAGGGAGAAGCAAGTACAAATGAGAATGGCAGACTGGAGAACTCCCCAGGGCCACAAACATGGGGGGAACCCTGCCCTCCAACATATCCTTAACTTCCAACTTAGAGGATACCTCCCCAATTTGGGGGATGTAGCAGGTGCAAATACTACTATAACCCCAGGGGAAGCTGGTGATGTTAGAGACCCTTCCCAGTGGAATGATTGGCCCTATCAATCAGATAATTCTGTAAACTAAAAATGTGCGGATGCAAATAACAACTATTTTTTCTGGTTTTCTTGGGGACTGGGTGGCTAATTCAACACAGCCCCAACCAGTAGTTCTCATCCTATAGACTGAGGACCCTTGCAGATCTGTAGAGTTATTGTAAGTGGTCCATATCTAGTCACATGTTTTCTGAAAGGATTAACTGTGTTCAATCATTTTTCAGTCATGTCGGACTCTTCGTGACCTTATTTTGGGGTTTTCTTGGAAAAGATAGAATGTTTTGCCATTTCCTTCTCCAGCTCAGTTTATAGATAAGGAAACTGAGGCAAGCAGGGTTAAGTGACTTGCCTAGGGTCACACAGTATCTACTGCACCACCTAGCTGCCCAGAAACAATTGACATTAATAGCAAAAATACCTTCATGTGGGATCCACTAATTCTTTTAGTATTCAAAAAGGGTTTTTATATTCAGGATTGGCAACCACTGAACTATACATTTCTCTCAGGGCAATATTTATCTGTTCTACATTTTGTCAGCAGACTTCCAGGGGCATGCTCTATTGTCTCTTGAGAATGAGGGGTCACAATGCCACCTCAGTGACAGGACTGCCAGGATGTGTTAAATGCTGTCTGGAGAAGATATCAGTATTATCTCCATGTGGACCCTAGGATGGTGACATTACTTTGGTCTCTGGTCATCTCCCTCCCCACCCACCCCCACTCCAACTGCACTCGAGAAAGAAGTACTCTAGGAATATCTGGAGAACAACATGTAAGGCCAATGCCACCTCCCACCCGGAGAGGTCTATGATGTTCATGAAGAAAAAAACCACATATGTGTGCATGGGGAGGTAGGGAGAGGGGGGAGAATTAAGGCTTTGCCATGATAACTAGGCTTTCATAGCCAATACTGCTCAGTATTAGTGTTCTGCCCTGGTCTGTGACCTGCAGGACCAATGGTATATAGTAATCCTCTGAACTAAGCTAGGATCTCTCATTGGACTTTAACTGGAAAAAAATGGCCTGTAATATTCAGAGACAGGGAAGGGATGAAGGAAGGGTGGCCAGTATACAGAGCTCTTTCCACCAGCTCACGCTGTCCACTCAATCATCTAAACCAGTGGTATAAAACATAAATAGAAATGGGAGCCACTAATCTGTCCATAGGCAGCTAGGTGGCTCAGTGGATAGAACACTGGGCCTACAGTCAGGAAAGCCTGAGTTCAAATCCAGCCTCAGACACTCACTAGCTGTGTGACCTTGGGAAGTCACTTAACCTCTACCTTAATCCATTAGAGAAGGAAATGGCAAACCCTTTCAGTACCTTTCCTGAGAAAACCCCACAGTCATTTTATGGTCCATGGAGTCACAAAGAGTTGAACATGACTGATAGACAGAACAACAATGATCTGTCCATAGGCATTCCTACAGGCCACATATTGACTTAGTTTTAAAATGTAATATGATCTGTTTTATCGTATTTTTATTTATTTTGTTAAATATTTCCCAATACATTTTCATCTAGACTGCACTGGACAGGAGAGTATTATGGGCTGCATGTGGCTGCCCCACCCTAGGCTGTGTGTTTAACACCTCTGATCTAATCCATGGGTCACCAAACTCTCAAACGTAGTGTTCCAAAGCTCTACACCTGATTCTTCTAGCATGCCAAGGTATGGAGAAGAGGGCACTGGGCCATAAGTGAACTTTGCAAGGTGCTCCCAAGGTTGGGCTTCCGGAGCTGCTTGAGGAGAACACTGGTAAAGCACTCCCATGCCTTCCCATATGGTGGGACTTCATGTGTAATTATAAAATCAGGGACGAGTGTTGGGAGAGAAAAGCCTCAGCAGCCAGCCTGAAAGGTACAGAAAGAGAGAATGTTGTGTAATGGAGACAAAAGTAGCTGACATTTATGTAGAGCCTTCTTTTTGCAAAACACTTTACTTCATTATCTCACTGGATCCTTACTACGATCCTGTGAGGCAGGGACTCTAGGTGTTATTATCTACATTTTATGGATAGGGAAATTAAGGTTCAAGCTTAAATTCTGGTTTTGGCCACCTACTCACAAATGGAAACAAAACAAAAAATTGAAAAGGACAGCAGGAACCCACATGCAAAATCAGCCAGTTGAGACCATGGATGCTATGAGCCCATGGGAAAGTCAAAATAATGAAGTTGGAGCCAGAGGCTGTCCATTCTTCTAACCAACAGCATCCCCATTCATTTGTTGTTGTCATGGGGTAGAGACACAACCAAGGAGGACATCTGGGGCTTACCACATCATACTAAAAGACAAAGTCCTTTCAATGCTGGGCCACTACATGACCAGAAGCAGCTACCAAGTGTCCATTTAGTCACTGAAATCAGCAGTGGCAACTCTGAGCATGCTTCATGGGGGGGTGGGGAAGTGGCACTTATGTACATGTATTATTTCATAGAACGATCCTGAGTTAGGTATTTTTTTAACAGATGAAAGTCTTTATACTGTATTTCTTACTGCCATTCTTATAAAAGTTACATTCCATAAGGCTTTTAGAAAATAATACACATTTATTTTGTGACAAAATTTTTCCTACTGTTCAGACAGAGGTACTAGTTAGTAGTATTTAGACAATTGTACTATTTAATAGTACTTAGATAGTAGTACTATTTAGACAGACTACCATCAAAATATTTGTGAATGTATCTGCCATTAATCTCCATAGAAGAGAAAGAATAGAAAGTTTCCTTGTAATAGGACACCACAATGTTAGAATTCTAAGAGATTTTATTGTCAGAAGCAAACTTGAAAAGTGGGTAAGCTGATAACTATAACTGCTCCCTGGAAAAAATGTTGCCATAGACACAGGACAGCATTCATGGTTAATTTTGCAGCTCCCATGACTAATGGAATAAGTTAAGGCCACTCACCGCAGAAAGTGGAATGAGGACTCCCTGAAGAAAAGTAATTTGAAAACAACGAGACTTGGTCAGTTTCTCCCACCCACCTCAATTCTTTCATTTACTGGTAAATGCCTTTTCAAGTGGGTGATTAATGGGAAAACATCCACACTACAGAGGGGAAAAGGAAACATGTATAAGATGTATGTGTCCAAAGGAGATCCATCAAAGATATTCTGGCTGGAGAAGGGAGGAGGGCACTTCAAGCTTCCAAATCTCCACCTAGATTGAGATGATGGTGTGGCAGTTCCAAAGATGTTTTGTGCAAGATAAGTCCTATCTCTGATGTATGTTGGATAGGATCCCTTCTTTTTTGGAGACTGAGGTGTTTTTGTTACCTTTTGTTACCTCATTTCTAAGCTCTGAGATCTTTGAATGCAGTACGTGGGTGAGGAGGAGAAGAGTGAGACTCATTATTTACCCAAGGTTAGCTAATGAGGGGGAGTATGGAGGATCTTATCTAAGATTCGGGTGTTCTGGGTCCATCTGGGCCTTACTGATGAAGTTATTGCTGAGCAAAGAGAGGAAACCTCCTCAACCCATTTTAAGGGTGGAAAACAGAAGTAAGGAATAAATTAACATGTGGGATATGTGTCTTTTATCTGGAAAGTACCAAGAGAATGACCTTGAGTTATTCTCTCAAGTGAAAATTCAAAAGCCTTAGACAGGTATGTATGTATCTCCTCTCCCCACCCCACTCATCTTGAGATTCTACAGGTCAAGTGTTAAGTCCACTGGGGAGGGGTAATAAACATCTAACACTCAAAGATTCTAACAAAGGGAGGGCAGAGAGGGAAGGGGAAAAGCATTTATATGGAGCCTCTGACTCTCATAGCAAACCTGGGAAGAAGATGCTATTATAATCCCCATTTTGTGGTTGAGGAAACTGAGGCAAAAAGGGGTTAAGTGATATGCCCAAGGTGGCATGGCTAGTAAGTGTATAAGGCCAAATTTGAACTCAGGTCTTTCTGACCTCAGGCCCAGTACTTTATCCACTTAGCTGACTCAATGCAAGGAGATTAAAGATATTATTATCACCATCCCCCTCCTCCTCCTCCTTGTCATCGTGTAGAAATGTGTTTGCTTATATATGTATGTATGTATATGCTGTGCCAAGTAATATTAACTGCTTTACATCCCTCAGAGTGAAGGAGAACATTTTTAGTTACACAATTGAAGCAGCTATGTGGGGGCAATGAATAGAATGCTGAGCCTGGAGCCAGGAAGATCTGAGTTCAAATCCACAAATACTTATTAGCCATGTGGCCTTGGTCAAGTCACTTAACATCTGTCTGCCTCAGTTTCTTCATCTGTCAGATATGGTTAGTAATAGCACCTACCTCCCACAGCTGTTGTAAGGATAAAATCAGTTATTTGCAAAGCACTTTGCAAATCTTAAAATGCTATATAAGTACAAGTATTATTATAAAATTATGAAAAAAATAAAATTATAAGAAGCAAAATCATATCCTTGTTCATATTATAAGAAAGGAGATTTAGAACTACAGGAAACAAACATTACAGAAGGCACTGCATATCAATTTAAATTTTTTTTTTCTCTCCTGCCAATTTTCATCCACTTCTGCGTTTTTGTTTTCAAGATGTGTTCACTTCTAACTTCTTTAGAGACTTTCTATTACAAATACAAATTTTCCTATTCTGTTATGTACATTTAAAATTTTACATTGAGTGCTGTCATTTCTACATTAAGAGTTGTCATTTCTGACCTAAATTCATTACAAATTTTTTAGGAGTTTTATTTTTTTTGAGCCATTCCATGTCATCCATGATGTTTGGAGGTCCATGGGACTTTGTTTTTCATCAGGTACCATTGGTTCACCTTCTTTCATGTTATGCTATTTACTAATCATATGTCAGTTTCTCTTTGCAATTTTGCTTATTTTTCCTTGTGATTTTTAGGATCCTCTGGTTTATTGAGGCCTTTCTCTTGATATCTTGAGTGGTTCAACATTTTCCTTCTGAAATTTCCTATTTACTCTCTGATCCTCCCTTTACTGATGATATAGACTCTCCAAGGCTGGACTATGGGACTCCCTCAGCCTTCTCAGAGGGCATATTGGGTTTCCCATCCTGGGTCCCTACTATGAGTAACCTCTGGGGTATGAGTGTTTCCAGGTAGGTTTAAGTTTGCCTTTCCCTCAGACCTGATCCAATCTCCTCTGTAGCTTTCACCCAGTCTGAAGCTCCCTTCCCTCATGTGTCTGGGGAAAAAAAATCAACATGAGTTGGTTTTGAGGAGAGAGGGGAGAGTGGAGCAAGTTGAATAAAGTCATTGTTGCCATGGGGGTAACAACCCTAAGTGATCTTGGGTTGATAACTAGTCTCAGCTTCATTTCCAGCTATCTTTCCCTCAGGGCTAAAATAAATATCTGCACCACATATTTTCTGTCAACCCAACTCTTTCCTCCACTTTCTTCATTTCCTGTGCATAGCTAGACAAAGTCAATGCTTGCTGTTTCTTATAGAGTGAGAGGGACCTGGTTCTTTGGGCAGAGACATAATAGCCCTGGGGCTCCCTGCCCTAGGACAACTCTCACATATGTTTTCAACCTAGCTTGTTTTTGCTATCCCAAGTAAGGTAGGGGGTGAGGTGGGGGAGGGACACATAATCAGTGCTCTAAGTATGAAAGTTCTCTGGCATAATTCATAATATCTCTTCTTATCTTCTTTTTATACATTAAGAACTCAGTTCTAAGTACTCTATATCTGGTGAGCAAAATTATTTTGTTTGGTAGTAGGAGGGTAGAAGAGGGTTATAGAGTTGGTCACACATCACCTACACTCTTTTTATTATACCATACCACCTTTGTGGCCTGCCATCATTAGGGAATAGATACTCAGATTAAACAAATAGAGATTAAGGCATACATATAGTCAATACATGTGCAGCACAGCCTCTGGATTCATTCTCCCAACTCATGCTTGGATAGTAACTTGGGTTCCTAGAAGGCAGCTCCTATTTTTCTAGTAATGTTGGTCTCTATTAATATTGTTACAAACCCCCATCCAGCGTGCTCCCCAACATTACTTAACTACTTGATATCTTCCCAATATAATTTACTCAATTAATATCAATTAGCTTTTAAAAAGAGATATTTCCTGAAAAAAATATAGCAAGGACCAAAGTATAACAGCATCTCTCAACCCAAGGACACACTTGGTCCCTGGGGATAATGATATCAAACTTAAAGAGATTGGTACATAGTATTCCCCATTCTTCACCAACTCTGGACAGGTACTTTCTTGCCCTAGGAGTCCCTATCAAGTTTATTTCTTGGTATGGTATAACTGGGCAGCTAGATGGCACAGTGGACAGAGCACTGGGCTTGGAATCTGGATGACTCATCTTCATGAGTTCAAATCTAGCTCCAGACACATTTATTAGCTGTGTGACCCTGGGCAAGTCATTGCCTATTTGCCTCAGTTGCTCACCTATAAAATGAGGTAGAGAGAGAAATGGCAAATCACTCCAGTATCTCTGCTGAAAAAACCTCAAAATGGGTCATGAAGAATTGGCAACAACCAAGCAACAAAACAACAACAACAACAACAACATGGTATAGCTGATTTCCTTGTTCAACCTGACTTAGTCAAGTGGGTTGCTTGGCTACTCTGCTGTCTCTTCAGCAGATGGCCACTGATGCCAATGCTACTAAGACTCTACTTGTCAGTGGGACCCTTGATGGATCCCCTGGTATCACCACTCACCTGGGTACTCCCATTTTGGTATATTCACCCACATATGACCAGAAAACAAGAAACACAATAGAAGCAGAAACATCATGCATTCATAGACACATGGCATCCAGGTTGGGAGAGAGGCAAGCAAAGTTACGGCTCCCCCTCCCCCCTTAGCTAGAGGTTTACAGCAGTTCTTTATCTTTGAAAGGTGTTGGAAAAGAGAATGAGAGATCATCTGCTTGAACCTTTGGAATCCATATGAGGTTCCAGCTAGGAAGTCAATTAAAAGGCATCAATCACCATGCTGACAAAAAAAAAAATCTAAGGATATGAGAATGCATTCTGAAGTAGAAAGGAAGGATGGAATCCAGGCAGGCATATTGCCCATGATCTAAGGCCTGGAGCCTCATTGGCCAGTTCCTAATATGGACTACCAATTTTCAAAGAATCAGATATTATTAAATAATAAATAATATAGATATCAAATGAAAAATCGCGTCATATTTCTTTGATGTTTGAGATGACAAATAGTGTTGGCTCAGTTCATCTAAAGTTAAGTGCTGAGTTGTCTGGGAAGAGGGATTTATGCCAAAGGAAATAAAGAACCAGGAAGTTTCTAAACCAACATTGGCAAATGCCAAATTTAAGTGCCAAAGTTAAGCAAGAATGATGGGAATGTTTCAGCTCCTTGGGATCATCAATATGAACATTTTAATGATCTTTGGACTGGAGATGAGTGTGTAAACTGTGGATCAGAGTCTGAAAAGTCTTGAGACTCATTGTAATGTGAGAAATTTGAGACAAAAATGGAATGTGATGAGGGGGCATCTTTAGAGGCTTCTTACTTATTCCTTTCTCTCTCCCACTCATTTGGATAAGAGACCAAAATAACCATTAAGCAGGAGCTTCAAGGACTCAGATAGAGGCTGCAGACAGATGCTGTCTTTGGTGAGCAGGAAACAGAGGTTTAAAAATAGACATAAAGCCTAGGGAAACTACTTGGCTGGCTAGTTGTTTGTGATCCAAAGACCTTGGCTCTTGATTGATACCCTCTTTTGGTCAGTAAAGCTCTGAGGACTGATAGATCCTTTATGGTGACATAAAGCACCCAAGGGGCTTTCCTTAGTGTACATATCCTGGATGTGTGAGGACACTGCCTTCTTATAGGAGCTGAAGCTCTGAAAAGGTGGGGACATCCATGCTGGCGCTATATCAGTTAATTGAATGCCAGGATTTAGAATGGAAAGCAACCTGAGAGGACAGCTAGTCAAACTTCTTCAGGTTGTAGATGAAGAAACCAAGTCCCAGGGAAGTTATGTGACCTGCCCATAGTCAAACACCCAGTAAGCAAGAAAGCCAGGTCATCTGACTGCCTAGATCCAGTTCTATTTGTCTAAGACAACTTTTATACACAAATGAAGATCAAGTAAGATGAAGGGAGTTAAAACTCCGAATAGGGACTGGACCTATGATCTAACTGGCATAGAGAACTCCTAGATGAGATAACTCTCTATCAATGCAGGTCAACATCTTCTCTCCAGCGACAGTCTATGAAAGTAGTCGAAAGCCCTGAGAAGTTATAGGAGAGCTTAGTATGTGTCAGAGGAGGCCCTTGAACTTCCTGGTTTGAAGGCCAGCTTTCTAGCCACTACCCATGTTTTAAATATTCGTAAATGTGTGCTTCTGCGTATTATGTTTAAATATTTCTTTTGTAGTAGAGGAAATGAATAATTTCATATACCTCGTGCTGCTTGTCTTAAATTGCACAAACAACCATTAATCATAAAAATAAATCCTATTTATTCGTGAATGTATCTTACCCCCTTTCTCAGTTGCTATAGATGGTAAGCTTCTCAAGGGTAGGAAAAATATAAAAATACTTTTCATTGTCAATTGCATTGTAAAGTTTACAACGTGAAGTAGTGTGACAATTTTTTTCCCTAAGAACCAAGAAAGCCTGAGCCATACTGTGGTAGGATCCCCATTTTGTCCAAAGAGGGATTCATTTCCCCTGAAAGGCAACAAAGCTGACTCTTAGGCCTGATTAGCCACAATCTCCTTCGATGCAATTTCCTTGTCACCTAAGGGCATGAAAGCCCCACATCACATGGTTGAGCCTTTGACTTAGCAATTTCTGAAGACTGCAAACCATAGATCTTACCCTGCTGACCAGATGCATTTCCATACAGAAGGTGGGAGTTGGGAAAGCTAAGTGCCACTTTAACTTGTTGCATATCTTTGCTGTGTTAGGACAAAGCAAAACTTTTTGGTAACTGCTCAATGGTTTGAGAATACTTTATTTCATCCCAAAATAGACTTTGACCTCCAGGGTGTTGGCATTAGGCATGCCTCTAATACATGCTCTAGCTGGCTAGGAGATCAGTGTTTGTAAGTGATGTGAACAGTGCAGGTCAGAGGTGAAATTGTTGAGCAGTCCAACAAAGCATCTTGATCTTTAGGGACACTATAAAAACTGATGGCTCTGGTTTCATGTTTTAATTTTATAAATGTGTGCTCATGTGTATTGTGTCTTAAATATTTCTTACATGGTAGAGGAAATGAATAATGTCCTATACTTCATTTCTACTTTGTACATTGCAGACCTTTTCTGGAAGGAGCCCTATTTGTCCTTTTTAGGGGAGACTTTAGGCACAAACTATACCTAAGTTTTATTTAAGGCATTTTCCTTGTAACTCTGAGGGGTAGGGGCTACATGCCACAGAGTGCAAGAAAAGCTTGACTTCACCTCTTTTGAGACCAAGAACCCCTAGGACAGAACTCCATCTATGTGAATCTAGAACCAGATTTCCTTCTCTGTGAGCCTTTTTCTCTTTTCTCCTCTGTGCCCCCTACTCACATAACATAAGAATGTCCTACATAGAATAGCACAGAAAATCCAAAAGCCCTGGACAAAATATCATTCCCAAGTTTTTGCATAGTTTTTGCATAAATAATTATCTCCCTCTCCACTGCCCTTTTGGCCTCTCTATCCTGACGCTTTTATAACAGAGCTTCCCAAGTCTCCAATGGGGCATGTGATTTGTTCTTTGCAGGAGGAAATAAAGTGGGTGGTCACATAAAAGAATAGGGAAAAGAAGAGAACCACATTCTACAAAGACATTCAGGCAGGGCAGAAAAAAATACTTAGCTCAAAGACTGATTTTAATCAGGCAGGTATCTTTGTGTCCCATCTAGAATCCCAGATGGTGGTAGATGGAGATGGAGGCCCCAAGCTTGTTGCTCATCATTGGAAGCTTTGGCGGGACTGTGATGGGCTGGCAGCTATGCTTGGGATTAAAGAGATGGAAGTGTCATTGTATTGACAGCTGCTCCTGCCTAAACCTTTCATTAGGAACAGAACAGCCAGGGCAAGTTTCTGAAGGTGCCTGGCTTTTTATCTCCAATTTGGAAGAGCCCATACTTGAAATAGGCCTGTTCCCCCAGGGCTTCTCAACATTTGTTAGTAGATTAATTGGGCTAATCTTTTTAGAATAAAAGGTTAGAGAGTCTGTATGATACTGGGGAAGGGAGAAAAGGGGAGGAGCTGAAGAGGCAATAATGGGGACTGGGCTTATTTCGGGAGAAAAGACCAAGTTTCTTTACTGTTCCTGGACAAGTGCTGACAGGTGGGCAATGCTGCTGTAATTACTCTGTTATTGAAGGCTTTGCCAGAAAGACCCTCCACACCCACCAGTAATGAGTCTGGACAGCGCCAGCTGTCAGTCAGGGAGAAGGAGCTCCCAGGGCCCCAGAGCTTGCCATTTTCTTCTCTTGTATGCATAATAAAAAGGGAGAATCCTGAGACAGGTAGTCCTGGCCATAGAAAGCAAGCATTGTCATCATACACATCACAGCCATTTTTATTTTATTCCTTTTTATTTTCCTTTTAGTCTTTCTTCTCAATTAAGTAGACTATGTGTGAGATTGTGAGCTGCTTTCTTACGCTACATAAAGTGGTCGGAGTTTGAAATTATCCCAGGAGGAGAGCAAAGCTAGTGACTTATTATTGTCTCATGGAGGAACATTTTGTCTGGGTCAGTCCTGAGTTGAAACATAATGCCCTGGTCAGGTTTGGAATTTTAAGGTGGAACAAAAGCAGGGCATTGGTGACCAGTGTTCTGCAGGCAGAAAAAAGGCTACCTATGGGAGCTTCAGGGAGATATAGGAATTGGGTGAATCTTCAAGGAATGAAATTGTGAGAGACAGAGAAGAAAGGGAGGAGAAGGGGAGGGAGGAAGAAAGGGAGGAGACAGACATAAGAGGGAGAGAGAGACAGAAAAACAGAAGCAAAAACAGAGAGATAGAAAGACAGAGACAGAAAAAAAGAAACTGCAGCTTAATAGAAGAACTTCTCTAACTTATATAAACAATTCCTCAAAGACACTCTGTTAGAAAGACTGAATGAAAGAAAGAAGGAAAGAATGAAAGATACACTTACCTTAAGTTATTCATAGGGTTTACTGACAGCATTTGAAGCAATGGCAGAAAATGTCCATATACAAGAAGACATCTTCTACACCTGGAACAGGAATATTTCAATTTAAATCCAGCCTTAGACACTTACTAGCTATGTGACCTTAAGCAAGTCATTGAATCTCTGCCTCAGTTTCTGCTACTGTAAAATAGGGATAATAATAGCACTAAACTCCCAGAGTTATTGTGAAGATCAAATGAGGTAATATTTGTGAAGTGCTTTGAAAACCTCTAAGTGCCATGTAAATACATATAAATACTTTTTCTTGTTGTTACAATGCTATATCACCATCCCAGATCCCAGCTTTGTTCTGGCTCTGGAAAATTAAATTACTTATGTTATTCAAGATGACCTGCAGTTCTTATGGGCTCAGCTAGACTTTCATAACTTTACTGATTTAAGCTAAGTAACAATCAAGAGTAGGCCAAGCGTAGGGGCTAGTAGAATTCCTTTGTTGTCTGGAACGACATCAATCGTGCTAACTCTCTGTCTACATGCTCCTGCCATTCTAAGTAGCATGCCAACTCAGAACAGGCTGAGCAGTTAGATGAGTAAGGATAGCAAAATCATTGTGAAAATTCTTTGAGATCCTTGATCACAAATTTAGGAAAAAAATCTATAAAATATTTAAATAAATACACATACAGAAAGTGAAAGGCTTATTCTAGCTGACAGTGTTTCAATGAAATGCTATAGTCTGTAATAAATAATAGCAAATGTATGTGTGATTCACAGATAATCAGGTGATTGACACACACCCATACCAATCCCTTTTAGACAAGCTATCCATAACAAAAAGGAAGAAATATTACTCCATGGTGAAATAAAAATTGCACAAGTACTAGAATTTGTTACTCCCTAGCTCATGGTAAATGGGTCATAACACTTGCTCACAAGAAGTGACGAATGCTACATGATGGTCCATCATTTTTAGTGCACAATCATTGCCTGATTTAATTCACATGACGTATGAATAGCTCTTCTGCACAAACACAGGTGCTCTATCCTGGTAGCCACAAAAATTTCCTTACCTTTCCCTCTATTTTTCTCCTCTTTTTATTGCTATGGATCCAATATTGAGAAATGTTTGCAAGACTTATTTGTCTGAGGTCTGCAAGGTTGTGTCACTTAAATGTCACTATGTTACCAAAGCACTGGCCAAAACGAAAGGTTACTTCTCTGTATTATCATATCGAGACATGTTACATTGCTCTCTTTTAAAGCTCAGTTTACAGTCCTGAGCTTCAAGTCATTGTCATCAGTTGCATATTCAATTAGGATAACCTATGTCTTACTCTAGCCCTGAGTCCTTCCAAACTCACCTTGGAGTAAGGTAGGGCACCATTCCCTAAATGCCCACTCCTCTGTTGCACAAGGACTTCCAGGTAATGCCTGGAAAATGTTTCTCAGTTAAGTCCCAGGAATTATTCCCATCCATGTCCTAAAATTTTCCAGTGACATTTCAGCAAGAAGCCTCTTTCTGGTGATAGTAACCACTAAGGCATCAACATGAGAAATGTAGGCAATGGTCCCAGTAATGGTCTGGGAAAGTTGTTACCTTGCTGGACTAAGACCATTTTGATTCCCTCAATATAAAGGAGACTAGAATGACAATCGCCAAAATGGAATTTCCTCTCTCAGTGGAAGGTTTTATGTTCTTGTCCTATGCATCTTTTTCTCACACATCTATCACCCTAGTTCAGGTAGCCATCAATTATTTTCTGGACTATTAAATTGACCTCCCAACTTCTCCCAACCTCCCATTCTTTCCTCTCTGTAAAGCCTCCTCCACAGAGCTGCTCTCCACAAAACATTCAATGGATAGGGAAACAACATTTTTCAATG
This sequence comes from Phalanger gymnotis, assembly GCA_028646595.1. NCBI lineage: Eukaryota > Metazoa > Chordata > Mammalia > Diprotodontia > Phalangeridae > Phalanger > Phalanger gymnotis. The sequence goes on from CM053623.1 coordinate 306,793,707, forward strand.
AGGAAAATATAGTATCAAGGCCTGACACACACATACATACATACATATAAAGAATTTGAGTTATGTGGGTCGACTCCTGTACTTGACTTTCATTCTTATGAAACAAATTCATTTGCATGCTAAGCCAAAGAAGGCCATAGGAATTTCTAGCCCTAAATTAGATAGTCGTCTGAGATAAAAGACTGTGAACTCAGTTGCAGACATAGTAGTAAAAAGAAATGGTTTAATTACAGGCCTGTCTGTCTTTTTTTTTTAGTTAGGTGTGGTACTCCTACTTCTTAGCTGTGATTAAAGAGCTGTCAATATGCCTTTATCAAAGAGAGGCTTTCTAATTACCACACCCTAGAAGAGTTAAGTCCTGGTGGCCAAAAGGTGGCTCTGAAGATATGAAGCCTTGAAGGTGGTAGCCAATAGTAATGTCCAGCAGTGACCATTAGACAAACAGAGGGACATGGCCAATAGAGAACAGAGAAGCCTAGAAGAGCAAGAGAGATGGGAAGCATCAGAAACATGATTTTCACTGGGGGAATAATAAGCTACAATATAATAAAACCCAATTATAAGCCCAGCAAAGAGCCCCGGAGAGACCAATCCTGGAGAAATCAGTGCAAAAACACCACCAGAAAGCACTCATGGCCCTTAAGCCTCAGAAGTTATGAGTTGACCCTCCGTGACTGTGTCTTCACCACATACTTTCTCTGCTGTGTGCCACCATACGTTATTCATAGGCATGTCTGCTTTGCACATTGATGGTATGCTTATTTTTGAGAGAGTAAACTTCAGATCTAAAGGGGAAATTTTCCATTGCAGCTTCTTTTAACATTGGTGTTGTTCATCCTTCATTTTTGAAAAGGACCAATGATGTCATGGGGTGATGATGTCTTGACTTATACGTGAATTGGATTAATCATCAAAATCCAAGTGGCAAGATAAAAGTCAAGACAATTGGTGATGGCTTGGGGATACAGCGGATGACCTTGGCATCTTCAATGTCTGACCAAGCTCTAAGCTCCCCACAGTGCCTGTTTCAGCTGCCTTCATGACTGTTGAAATAAATTGTTCTCATCCACCCATTCCATTAGGAGGAGGTCTTCACATGCTTGGTAGACATCCCCCTAATGATGGGTTTGACTCCTATCAGTTACCTTCAAACTAGCTTAGCCCATCTGCCAGATTGTTTACCAAGGTGTGGCTGCTGCACATGCTACAACTTCTTGGAGCCACAGGTGAAAGCTGGGTGACAAGGGAACGCCAAAGGTGGATGAACAGCCTTAAAAAGCGCTTGGCACACCCTCACACCAGAGGTGCTAGTCTTCCTTGGACACACCATGCACCCCTTTCCCTAATATGCCGTGTCTTTTGTTTACTGATTTAAACTATATCCTCTGGTTGACCAATAAAATTCATTGGTAGAGAAAAATTTTTTTTCTTACATGTAATTGGAAAATATTTAATGAAATTACTGCCTCAAACACTTACTAGCTATGTGATCCTGGGCAAGTCACTTAACCCTGATTACCTTGGGCACCACCCCCACCAATGAAATAACTAAAAATATATTTCAAAAAAAATTTTTTTAATTTAAAGAGTCATTTGTAGGGATTAATAAGCTATGGTTTTTAGTATGTGAACTATTAAAATATATGTATGTATATTTGTAGGTGTGTGTTTGTGAATCAACAGAGGCTCTAAAACTCCCATTATAAGTGGTTGTACCCACAAAATACCTGAAACCTTGGGTAGTTGTTCCTGAGGGCCGTACATGTGACAGGGGTGCACTCTAAGTCCTACATTTACATTTAAAATTCTCCATAACCTGGTTCCCACCAACCTTTCCAGTTTTATTTCACATTATCCCCTTTTATATAATCTAGGTTCCAGACAGGCTACCCAACTGGTATTTATGCTTCCTGATCTTGACATCCTACCTTGTGAAATTCACACAGATTGTCCCTCCTACCTAGAATGAACTCAGTCCTCAACTCGCCCCTCTCAAAATCCTTATCTCCTAGGCTCAATTCAGGTGAAATTTCTTGCACAAACCCTTCCCCCACCCCTGTACCAGTAAGGCAATAATAACAATGTAGAAGATAATTGTCAAAATGTCTGTGTAGTTCTGTATAGCAAAGTATGTGAGACTCTTCACATAGAAGGAAGAAGAAGTAAACCATTTATTCAAACATCAGAGAACCATATCCCATAAGCTATTTATCCAGTTTATCACAGCAGTAAAATATTCCATACACAATATTGCAACCTGGAGCCTCACCATCCCAAAACCTCTCTGACCCGCTACTGGGGTCTTCCTCAAAACAAACTCACAGTACAGCTAAGTCTGCCTGTTCGGTTTTAACAATCATGATGGTGGCCATTAGCAGCCATAACTGCTCTCTTTCTCTTTCTCTCTCTGTCTCACTCTCTCAGCATTTCCTGTGACATAACTTCCTTTTCCTATCAGGAAGCTCCTCCCACCACATGTAGCTTAGGCTTCCTGTGATGTAAACAGGTCACATGGCCTATTAACAGGTGGGAAAGATCTTCAAATATACATTGCTACTACAACCCCCTACTCATTCTTAGTCATTTCGGCCTCCTCAAAATACCTTGTATGTATACACATGTTACATACATCAGTAAAGACAAGGATTATTTTATTGTTGTTTTATATCCTCAGACTTATCAAATTGTAAGATGTAGGATTCTGAGCAGGAAAAGAAATGAGTAGAGATTTCACAGCTCTTTTGTCTCAGATAGTTACATGAATGAAAGTAAAATCCTGAGACATCATCTTTCACAAGGCAGAGAGTAATGGTGGGAAGGCTTGGGGAGGGAAGCAAGAGAAAGGGAGAGAGTGAAGGTCAAAAAGTATTACGATAAATTGATTATGGATACTTGGTTGTTTTGTTGTTCAGTGGTGTCCAATTCTTCACAACCTATATGGAATTTTCTTGACAAAGGTACAGGAGTTGTGTGCTATTTCTTTCTCTAATGAATTAAGGCAAAAAGGGTGTAAGTGACTTGCCCAGGACCACCTGGCTAGTGAATATCTGAGATCAGATTTGAATTCAGGTCTCCCTGACTCCAGGCCCAGCACTCTGTCCACTGAGCCACTTAGCTACTTGGAACTCTATATACTGCTAAAGGAATGAATGGGGCAGCTAGGTGGCACAGTGGATAGTGTGCTGGGTTTGGCATCAGAAAGACTCATCTTCATGAGTTCAAATCTGGCCTCAGGTACTTACTAGCTGTGTGAGCCTGAGTAAGTGATTTAACCCTGTTTGCCTCAGTTTCCTCATCTGTAAAGTTACCTGAAGGAAATGGCAAATCTCTTTAGTATCTTTGCCAAGAAAACCCCTCAAATGGGGTCATAAAGAGTCAGACACAACTGAAAAACAAAACCAAAAAGAATGAATATCTAAGGAAAATCTAATAAAATAAAAGAAACAGTGGGAAAATTGATAGCCTCCAATGTTCAATATACACAAATGTCAAAGTTTAGGCAACAAAAAAGTGGAACTAAAGATTCTAATGTAAGAAAGGAAATTTGACCTCATAAGTGAAATTTTGTGGAATGAATTGCATGGCAATAATATGGCTCTAGTTTGCTATACATTGTTAAAATAGCCATGAGAAGAAAAGGGAAGAAGGGAAGTTCAGAACAGCATTATATTTTAAGATCTATGGAAAGCTCTTGGTCATAGTGCAAGGACATCTGGTACATAAAACAAGCACTATAGAAAAATGGAAAAGTGCCAGTCATTTTTTTCCACAATACAACTCCAAAATTCCATGAAGTAGAATTTCTCCAACTATAGGTTAAAGCATAAATTCTTTTTTTGTGTGTCATGGACCTCTTTGGCAGTTTGATGAAACTTGTGGAGCCCTTCTGAGAATCTTTTAAATGCTTAAGATAAAATATATAAGGATTACAACTAAAACCAATTATATATATAAATATATACATACATATATATACACACACATATATATATATAATCCAAGGCACATAGTGTTTAACAATTCTCATAACACAGAGAAAATTGTGTAGGTGATCGCAAGAAAGACCTTCAAGTATCTAGAAAAAGAAATTAAATAAAACAAAACTTATTTTCATATATTCAGTATATTCTCTCTATATATATACATACATATTTTGTGTGCATATATATACATATATATATACATATACATATATGTATACACATACATATATATACATATACATATATGCACACATATTAAATAGCCAAAAAGTTTAAGGTGGGACCCAAAATGATATGCTACAAAATCTGAGCATATTCATCGATAAAAAAGATAGATGTGAAACCAATTATATCAAAGTACAGTTATCAAAATATTTTTTTCAAATTTGGACCCCAGGTTAAAAATGCTTGGTGTAATGTAAGACTTTGTTTTAGTTTATGTATTGAAAAATATATATACAATATGGACCTACTATTACAAAATGAAAAATTAAATGTTGAGAAACACCCTGAAGAACAAGAACTAATGAATTTTTTAAAGTTGATTGACCTCAGAATCTTTACTTTCTCTCCATAAGTAATTTTTTTATGTAAATCAAGTGAAATTTGGTAAGGATGGTAATGAGACCAACCAAGATTCCTTTCCGCTTGAAAAGGATGCTGAAATTTGTGTCCAGAAGAACTATTTAAGAATGTGAACAACGAAGAACATCCAGATTTAGTCTTTTCCCAGAAAGGAGCAAGTTCCTGTACAGGGCATAAAAAATACAAAAGAAGATTGGCAAAATGTATTCCCCAGAAGAAAAGGAAAAAAGAAACAACCAAATATAAAGATGACAATGCTAATTCAAGAGTGTATAAGAGAAATATGTATAAAATAACTATGTAAAGAATAATTTTGCATATATACCTTTTTGCATCTAACGGTAGCCATCTCTAGGAAGGGACGGTGAAAGGATAGGAAAAAAAGAAGAAAAGAAATTTGCATAATAATTTTGTTATATATTTGAAAGGAATAGCAAGTTATGTTTAGTAGATTTGCACTTTTATGTACAATCATCTTTTTTATTGTGCTGTTATGGAAATGCTTGTTTTATTCTATAAATATGTATTAATATAAAATAAAAGGAATAAAAGGGTTCCCAGTGTAATTCATGCTGCTAGTCTGTGGTCAAAGTAATATGGAAGGGTTCTAGTCATTATAAGGAAAAATTTACGTGCGGAAAGGGGAAGGGTGTACTCTTAAGACATTGTCCTTCTACAAGACATTGTACGTGAAAATGTCGAAGAGGAGAAACTCAAAAGTACTTGTCTGATGTCATTACATGAAAGCTTTCCTTTCTGTGCTGTTTCTGTTGCATTGTCTTGTGAATTCAGGTTTAATTACTATAGACCTGATACATTTTTTGAGGTTTTTAATAGTAGAGATGTTTGTAGAAAACAACTACTCTATTGTTAATGACCAAGATCACGTGACCATGGCAATTGCATTTACAAACAATACATTTTATCGATGGCTTTTGTCTTTGTGGCACAGTTATTTCAACATTTCACCACACTTATGATAAGTTCAAAACAATAAGCAAAAAATTATATACAGAGATGCCATCTGACGAGGCACACAATAGTCTGTCCTAGTATCTGACAATGGATACAACATTCTGTTGTAGTAATCTACCATTTCTCTGCTCAAAAAAAAAGGATTCTTTAGTGGTGAAATTTCAAATATAGTATACATTAATTGGCAATGTATGGGGGTGCAGAAGTGATTTTTCATCATGTAAGTCATCACTTTCACTTGATTGTGAAGACTGTATATGATTTTAAGAGCAAGAATTCAGGTGGGTAAAGGATCTTCCCTAAAGCCTGTGTCTCCTGATAGGCTTTTGATCCAATCAAAGTTCAGTGGAGTATGGGGGGGAAAGAGGTATTAGGTGTGAACTAGTGGGGGTAGGAGATGGCATGGCAAAGCAGGATGAGTGATTCAACAACAGACCAAGAGTATAAAAGGCCACAGGTCTCAAGGAGCCAAGCCAAGGTAGAGCTCTTTGGGAGCTCCAGCTCTCTTTGTTGCTACCACTGGAACACCACAGTAACCTGAGAGCTCATCCGTGGGGATATCAGACCCTCTCTAAGGCAGCTGAACAGAGGCCATCTCCAGTTGTCCTGACCTCTATCTTGCCACTAGTCCCAGATGGCTGTGGAGGAGAAAGTGAGTCTGGTGATTTTGCACAGCCCTCTCTCACTTAAATCCAATTCACTTGCAAGTCATGACATCTCCTTCCTGAAGAAGAAATGACAAACAAGACAAATGAACTGTGCCCTAGCCAGGTGCCTGCTGAAGGCAATGGAGCACTTGCTGATGGAGTTGCCCTGCCTCCTACCGCATAAAGAAGATGCTGAGGCTTGGACCTACTTCATGAGGAGAGAGTTGCAAGAAATCCTACCTAGATAGTTTCTTGGCTCATATTCTTCTGCTATGAAAAATAAGCTCCCTGAACTAGTGAAACTTGGAATAATCTATGTCATACACATAAGGCAAAGCCTTGAAGCCAAATTTCTAAAGCCTAACTTTATCCAGCTCTTGAGGTACTTACTCTTGGAGATTGCAAATAATCCAGCTAAAAACATAGTATGTTTTCCCCCATGAGTAAAGAGTTTATTGATGGAAGTTTGCAAGCAGGAGGAAAAGTACTTGTCCGTGGAAATGCCGGGATTTCCAGAAGTACTTCCTTGGTTATTGCACATGTTATAGAAACTTAGAATGAAGTTTGATGATGCATTTACCCCCATTAAAGGAAAAACTTGCTGTGTTTGTCCTCGAGCTGGATTTGTCCACTACCTTCAGGAATATAAAGCCATTTATCCTGCAAAATTAGCTGTACAGCCATCACCACTGACATGGAAAAGAGTGATATCTTTTCAAGCTGATATTTGTGGAAACTTGAAGCAAAGGCATGAAGAGGAATGGGAACCAGGAACTAAGTAAGTGGCAGTTGCATAGACTAGATGATGGTCCCTCAGATGGCATTATGGGTATTGGAATTCCTCTAGGGAAAAATACATTAGTATTACAAAATAGCACTGAATAGTCTCTTTTCCATTAAAAAAATGAGTGTACAAGAGAACAGTGCCAATGGTTTCAAGGCCATTCCAAACTCACTAAAAGATTCAAAAATAATATTTCAGACCTACGAGAAATTACATTTGGAGAAAAGTAGATGTCTAGACAACATTCCTGCAAAGTAGTTATCTTTTTGTTAGATAAAGTTTTGGAAGCAATGTGTGGTACTGAAAATGTCTGAATGCTATTCCTTCTAAGGGTTTTAATTAATTTCTATTCTTTTCTCCTTTTTAAAATTCTATTCCATAGCTGACAATGGATTTACTAATGCAATAATGAAGGCTTTCCAGACACAAAATTTGTTTCTGGCTTAACTACATTTAGGGTGTGTGTGTGTGTGTGTATGTGTGTGTATGCATTATGTATGTATATACAACATTTATACCTATACGTAATTAACTAAGGTCATTTGGAAACATCTATTTTGTAGGAAGAGAAAGTTTAATATTTCTTGGCTCAAAAAAAAAACCATCAAATACATTGATGCAAAGAAACTTGATTGTGCTTAACAGGGAAACCATAAAGTATTTTGGCTGCTACATTGTTGAACCAGACATAATTACAAAGTAATTGTTTAAATTTTCCTCATCTTTGTATTTTAAATACTGACTAGAATTGTCAAAAATTCATTCTTAAATTTGAGGGAAAGCTGTTCTTCAGTAGCTAGTTGTTCATTTTAATTGAAATTTTAATACATTCTTCCGTTTATAAGCTATCGTAGCAAATCTTAATCCACTAGGAATTTTGAAATATATTCTTGTGTATTTTGTCAAAAGTGTTATTTTGTACTGTTAAATTTTATACTGAATTGTAAACTTTTCCCCAAAGTCTTGTTTTGTTTTGTTTTTATTTCTTACGTTGAAAACAATTTGGATAATGTTTAAACATTGTTTTTTAGACTTGATATAAACATTTATTTTTTAAAAGTTTAAAGCATAATGCCTTAAGGCCGTAATACAAATTTAACTAATTTTATTATATAGGTAAATTAAAGTACTTCAATGTTACCTGGTAACAATGTGAGGAAATCTAGGAATTAGAAGAATGAATGGCTGAGACCATGTGTGGGAAAGTAGAGAGAGGGAGAAAAACATAAATTTTGTCATCACCATACTATACACCTCCTGGACAGAAAGAGGAAATACATGAATACAGGAAATAAGCCTGCCACAGAAGCGTATTGCAGGGGCTTTTATGGTCAGGACATCTGCTGGAGCTGTTTTAACCTCCAAAAATAGACTAGATAATAACCTTGTCTCAATGATAATTCAATGCTTCAAGAGGTAGAGAAACAAACAAGCAGAAATTTTATTCTAAATCTGTTTCTTACTAGCCAGGAAAAACTTATTGCTAGAGTGGAAATTATATAAACCTTGGGAGGTTGGGGAGCAGTGACTATGACCTCACAGAGTTTGTGAGAAGTTCACGATAGGTAGGATCCCATGGACATAAATTCTACAGGGGAAATCAGCCCAAGATGGGTGGGAAACTCAAGAATGAAATACTGAAGATGCAAAGAGAAATAATTCTAATGAGGGAAAATGGAGGGTTGTGAATGCAGAGGAAACTCACCAACTAGCAAGATGATTATGAGAATGCAGCATAGTCCTGTAAAATAATTCCAGGATTCTTAAAACTCAGAATAAGTTGAGGATAGCAAGGAAAGCTAAGTGTCTTCTCTATGCCTGGAATGCCCTCCCTACTGACTTCAGCCTTAAAGACACTTCTTTTTTCAAAACTCTTCCTTCAAAATTCAGTTCAGACACCATCCAGATGAAGCCTTTCTTCACTCCCCCTTAACCTGCTAGTGCTTTGCCTCCCAAATTACCTTGTATTTAACAACTTCATATTTATTCTCTTTATATTCCTTCTGTATGTACTTGTATGTGTTGTCTTTCTCTGTCAAAATCGAGTCACTTGAGACTGGGGATTGTTTCATTCTTTGTATCTACATCCCCATTCCCTGACACAGTGCCTGGCATAGAGCAGCTGCTTAGCAAACGTTGCTTCATTGATTTACAACAATGAAAAAAGGCTTTTATTTAAAGCTATATTTGGGGAAAGACAAGGAAAAAAAATCCACCATTACTTAAGGTGAATTGGATGAGGATAACTGACAACCGGAAAGATGAGTAGAGCTATTCACTCCCTATGCTGATTCTAGTTTCTCTGCCAAGAAAAATGGCCTTTGTATTAGAAATGACAGAATAAGAAAAAGTCTAACAGGGAGCTGATGCCCATGATAAATAAGGGGATGGCAGAATACTGAGCTGCCCATGGTGAATTCAAATCACCTGGTCCAGATAAATTCCATCATTATGCACTAAGGGCCTGACACATGTGACTTCTGACTGGCAATGATATCTGAAAGACGGTGGAGAATAGGAGTCATATCATAGGACAGAAGAAGGGTAAATGTCCTAATTTTTTAAAAAGGCAGAATAGATTCTGACAACTCTAGTTCAGTGAACTTGACTTTGATTCCTGTGAGAATTCTAGAATGGATTATTAATGAAATCACTAATTTCACCTATAAAGAAAGTGATGGAGATAAAGAGCCAGCATGGCTTTATTAAGAACAGGTCATTTTCTCCAAGCCTCTTTTAATTTTATATAGGGTTACTCACCTATAATATCAGAGAAGTACGGTACTCTTGGATCCTAACTCTGTCATCCAGTAGGTTAACTATCCCTTCCCAACTTTGTTTCAAAGAAGGGAAGAACACATACACACGCAGAGTTGGATGTAGATTCGTTCCCCTCCACAGGTGAACAAAAGGGAATGGGAAGATCACAGAGGGGAGAGATAAGAAAGAGAGAGAGAGACAGAGAGAGAGAGACAGAGACAGAGAGACAGAGAGAGAGAGACAGAGAGACAGAGAGAGACAGAGACAGAGAGACAGAGACAGAGAGAGACAGAGAGAGAGACAGAGACAGAGACAGAGAGAGAGAGGGAGAGACAGAGACAGAGAAAGAGAGAGAGAGAGAGGGAGAGACAGAGACAGAGAGAGAGAGACAGAGACAGACAGAGACAGAGACAGAGAGAGACAGAGAGACAGAGACAGAGAGAGAGAGATTCAGCTGTGGGCTTTAGGAAGATCAATTTGACAAGGGCAGACAGGTGAAGGAGAGGCTTGAGATGGGAAGGCCAGCTAAGATAATAACAGACTAGGCTGAGATGATGAAGGCCTGCTCCAAGATGGTATCAGTGTCAGAAGGGAAGAGGGGGAGTATAACAGAAATATTACAAAGGTAGAAAAGGTGTTCTGCTTGGAGCTTGTTGAGTTTAAGATGCCCACAAGACATCCTGTTCAAGATGTCCAATAGGCCCAAAGTACAAAAGCCAGGGCGTGAAATAGTCATCTGGATCCTTCCTCAGGCTTCTAACTATGAATCATCATGGCAACAGAGAGGCAGGGAAGCTATGCAAAACAGAATAGATGCTGTATTCTTGTTGATATCTTTTTTCCTCCTCTGAAAACTCTTCTGCTATGGTTAAGTAAACCTCCTTTTATTATACGCATGTCCCACTCCATTCTAGAATCAAAGCTAAATTATCAGACTAGTCAGGCTTATCCCACCCAACATCCTTTCTACTACTTATAATACAATAATGAATTGGCATTGGGAAGAGGGAGACAATGTTATGGCCTCTGAATTAACATTCCTTGACTCAAAGAGGTACACATGCCAACAAGGGGGAACCCTGTTTCCTCAGCATCCTGCCATGCCAATAAGAAAGTTGATTTGCTTTGCTTTGAACACTTCTGAGGGCCTTTGAGCTGAAGTTAGAATGGGTCACAAAGTTCATTTCCTAGTTTTTGAAACACTTTTGGATCTGGTCTCAAACTCCTATTAGATTTTCATTCTGTTGCCGAGTTTCTTTGGTAGGTGATCCCAGAACTCAGACACCAACCTCAGTGACCAATTTTGCTTGCAGCAGAATCTGACCCCCGATGCATAACAAAGGCAAACAATCTCAGTGGAAGGGTGCTGTTGCTTTTAGCTTCTGGTATGATTCATTGGTGCCTCTGCTATTTTTCTTAGACTTTTAAGAATTCATCAATCATCATTATACACAGTAAAAGCATTATTATAATGATAATCAACTGTGAAAGGCATAGCTAACTCTGATCAATACAATGATCCAAGACAATTAGAAAGGAATCATGATGAAAAAAAATGCTATCTACCTCCAGAGAAACAAACTGATGAACTCTGGGTCCAAATTAAAGTATAATTTTGTCACTGCATTTTTCTGACTTTTGTTTTTTGCAACAGAGCTAATACGGACATGGGGGCAGCTAGGCAGCATAGTAGATAGAGTGCCAGGCCTGGAGTCAGGACGATCTGAGTTCAAATCCAGCCTCAGACACTTATTAGCTGTATAACCCTGGACAGGTCACCTAACCCTGTTTGCCTCAGTTTCCTCGTCTTTCAAGTGAGTTGGAGAAGAAAATGGCAAAGCACTCCAGTATTTTTGCCAAGAAAACCCAAAGTGGGGTCATGAAGTGCCTGACGTGACTGAACAACCACAACAATATGGAGATATATTTCACATGATTTCACACGTATAATTGATAACATATTACTTGCTTTATCAATGGGTACAAAAAAGGCTAAAGGAAAAGAGAATTTGAAACTCAATTTTTTTAAATATTAAAAAAATTTAAAAAGAAAAAAATTAATTGGTCATGTATTATACATCTTTAGCCCCAGAAAGGATTTGGGGTGTCCTAAAAAGATTAAACATCAAAATGTTGTGATAGCGTGTGTGTGTGTGTGTGTGTGTGCGCGTGTGCGTGTGTGTGCGTGTGTGCGTGTGTGTATGTGTGTGTGTGTGTAAGAAGAAAGCTACTTACTGATTATACAAATTTACATTTGTAAAATGCTAGCTAGAGCTAAAGACCAATGAATTCATGTTGCTAATTAGTTGTGTGCCCTTAGCTAAGTCATTCAATCTTTCTCATGGGGATACTTTACAGATGTAGTCTTACCTCCTTTTAGAGATGGAAAAGAAATTTTTTTTTCACCTGTAAAATGGAGTTAGCTTTTGTAGTGGCAACAAACTAGTATCTAAGGGGGTGTCCACCAATTGGGAAATGGCTGAACAAATGATGGTACTAAAATGGGAAGAAAAACTATTATGCCTTAAGAAATAAAATATGGCGAAACCCATATGACTTGATACAGAATGAAGTGAGTAGAAGCAGGAGAACAACATGTAGGAGTAGCTGCATCATAAAGACGAACTTTAAAGCGCATGAGAACTCTGATTATTGTAATGGCCAACCCTGATTCCAGAAGAATAATGGACAAAACACGTTACTTACCTTGTGACCCAGAGGTGATGGACTTGAGATGCAAAATGAGATGCATATTTTTGGGTATGGGCAACGTTAGGTTTTGTTTGGCATGACTATATGTGTTTATTATAAGGATTTTCTTTTTCTTGTTGTTTTTTTTAATGATTGGGGGAGGGAAAGAAAATTAATGCCTGTTCATTTAAAAAACAAAGTGAAAGGATTAGACTAGGTAATATTGCAGATCTGAAATGCTTTGCTTCTGTAATGGTCATTGTTAGGAAGTCTTTGTTCCAATTCATCTGGACTGTCAGTGATCTCAGAAGTCCAATAGGCTAAGTGGCAGTTGTTTTGCTGGCCTTGTTAGAAATGGAATAATTCAGGTAGTTTGTTTCCTGGATAGTGGGTTCCCTGGATTCTAGCTTCTTAATTTCATGAGCTTGAGCTAAATAAGATCAGATCTGTTTTTGCTTAATGAATCTGTGTCCAGAAAGGCAGCATATAAAAATGTACTTGATGATAGGCTTGATAATCCTATGGGAATTTAAGGACAGTCTGGGACCTCTCTGAAGACTTTCTTCCCCTGTATAAGTCAAAAGATGCACAAGAAAGTAGGAACCATGATTACAGTGTCCATCTTTTCTGATCCACAAATTCAGACACATGGATGAAGGGCTATTGTTCCAGTTGGTATCCCCCAAATCCAAATTCATTTCTTGGGTTTTCTTTTTTTGTGCCAGGTAGTCATAGATTTTATGATTATTTAACACAAACATTTATTAAGCATTTACTATGTGCAAAGCCTTGTGTCAAGAGTGTTGTGAGCACTCATACCATACTACAATGTGCCTAATCTGTAGAGTGCACCTCTCCCCCATGCTTCAGGCATATGTTCTATATCAAATACATGCATATTATCACGAGTATCTCAATGCTAAGATTGTAATGTTTTTCATATTTTTTAGACTATAAGGTTTTTGTGATGTATATATTTTATTATGATACTGATTTGATGAATCCAATTATTATTTGTCTAAATAGTGAACTCTCTGGAATATATTTTGATAATTGTGGGGGGGTGCAGTAGAATAAAATCGAAGTTGGAATTATCCTATTAAATCCAGTACACACGAACGCTATAACCATATGATTAAGCATCTTTACTTATTATATAGTTTGAAGTCGGTTTCTTATTAAAACTGGTTTTGAAATTGATCAGACTTTGACTATTCTATGTAATTGGCAGGCAAGAGTTCCTGTTCAGTGATGCTGGTAGATGTTGGTGAATTTTGGTGAAATTACTAAGTGCCTTCTTTAATGACACAGCTAAGCCTTAGCAGGAGACCAAAGGGCTATTCTTTCAGAAGTAATGTTTATAGATTGGCACCCTGTCCCTTCCATGACTTTCTTCCTCAGTCTGTCCCAAAGGTAAATTTCTCACAGCTCATGTGACATTAGAAAGGATGTACCACAATTAAATGGACATTTTTGGCTTAGTGTGTTCAGCGACTCCCATTTAGGAATTCTTCAGATCAGTCTGAATGGCAGATAGTACCTAATCAAGCTGTCCAAATTACAGTATATTAGCTAAGAAGATCATCCAAGTAAGCAAAATAGGATTCGGAAGTCTTTCAGACCATTTTATGATAGTTCAATACGTGAACATTATTTCTACTTGCCCCATGATCATTTCTGCATTGTGACCTTAAATTTAAAAAGAAGAAAAGAAAGATTACAAGGCAGTCAGAGATGTTCAGTCTTCTAACTCCTGAGTGCTTAAATCAAATGTCCAGCTTCAGATTCTATCCTTATAGCATCTTGAAAGTCATTCCCGCTTTGCATGCTTGCAGACAGAAGGAAGTTCAGTATGAAACTTCTTACAGTAGGGGGAGTAGATTGCCCAAAGATGTATCAGTGTCATTACCCATGCTTATCTGTACCTAGTAGGAGTTTGGTTCACCTTTTCCTTTACCAAGGAAATATGACAAGATTTTTTCCCCGTTTTGATTGAATTAATGCCATTAGGAACCAGAGGTCTTACCAGATAAGGAGAAAAACTAAATGTTATAAAAGTTTTAAGTGACAGAAATACCCTATTCTGTAACTACACATTGTACTGTTGAAAGTTAACTCTCTCCCCTCTTCTTCCTACCCCTGGAAATAAATAAATAAAATCATTATGTTTCCATACATTTTAACTGAGTCATTTTAAAAGGAGGGAGGATATAGCTGTCTTCTGATTATGCTGGCCTATGTGTGCCTGGTGCTAGATGGTGTAGTAAATAGAGTGTCTGGAGTCATGAAGACTCATCTTTCAGAGTGCAAATGTAGCCACAGACACTTACTTAGCTGTGTGACCCTGAGTAAGTCATTTAACCCTTTTTGCCTCAGTTTCTTCATGTATAAAATTAGCTGGAGAAGGAAATCACAAAACACTTTAGTACCTATGCCAAGAAAACCCCAAATTGGGTCATGACGAGTTGGGCAAGACTGAAAACTACTGAACAACAACTTGTGTGCTTAATATAGTCAATTTCTCTAACTCAGGATTAAGGGAAATCTCATGTCATGGCTTCAGGAGAATGGCTTAACCTGGCTGGAACCAACTCATCATCTCATACAATCTGAAAGGCAATAGTTTACTTGATCGCATAAATATAATTGTTAAGTCGCTTAATGTTTTTCAGCCATACTTGTCTCATCTGTGAAATGGGAGTAATGATAGCTGCCCTACTTGCCGTATAGGTTTGTTGTGAGGATTAAACAAAATAAACTTATATGAGAGAACTTTGTAAACTGGGGGTGAAGTGGAAGGAGCACCAGCCCTGCAGTCAGGAAGACTCATCTGTGTGAATTCAAAGCTGGTCTCTTACACTTACTAGCTGTGTGATTCTGGGCAAGTCACTTTACCCTGTCTTCCTCAGTTTCCTCATTTGTAAAATGACCTGGAGAAGAAAATGGCAAACTACTCCAGTATCTTTGCCAAGAAAACCCTAGATGGGGTCACACAGAGGAGGTAACTGAAATGACTAACCAAACAACTTTGTAAACCATATACAAATATGAGGGCTCTTTCTTTCTCCCTGAAATATTTTGAGAGGGAGAATGGGTAGGAAAAAAACCCACGAGTTCTTTTTGAAAAAGATTTATTGTTGCTAAGTAATTGGATATGCCTTAAACTGGGGTAAAAAACATCTTGATTGTGCTATCATTGGATAGTGTGTCCATTTTCTACTGCTTGGTTATGTACAACTAGGTGGCACGGTGAACAGAGTACTGGTCCTGGAGTCAGGAAGATCTGAGTTTAAACCCAGCCTCAGACATTTATTATCTGCGTGACTCTAGGAAAATCACTTAGCCTGTTTGCCTCAGTTTCCTCATTTATAAACTAAAGATAATAACAGCACCTATCTCTCAGGGTTGTTGCAAAGATTGAATGGGATAATATTTGTAAAAATGTTTGCAATCACAGTATATAAAAGCTAGCTATTCTAATCTACTCTCTTCCTGCCCCCAGGCCATTAGCCAAAGACAGTCTTTACCTCGGTAAGAGGGTTACATGAAAAAAAAATTCATTTTAGTGTAGCTGTCATGAGTTTACACCTCCCTTTTCTCATGGTATTAGATGTTATTTTTCATCCAAAGATCAAAAAAAGCTTTACAAAGAAATATCATCCTTATTAGAATTACCGAATCTAAAGTCTGAAGGAACTTCGAAGACCACCATCTGGTCAAATTTATGTCTGACCAAGAATTTCACTCTATGACATCACTGAGTCCTGCAGCTTTGAGGAAGGAGAACAGCACCTTCTGAGGCATCCACTTCCCTTTATAGGATGGGTTTAGTTGTTGGGAAGGTTGTTTCTTCAAATCAATCCTAAATATCTCAGCAGCAATTTGTTCTGTTATTTCCTATCCAATGGACACCCCTTAGTTTCCAATTCTTTGCTACCATAAAAAGAGCTGCTATAAATATTTTTACAAGGATGGGTCATTTTCCTCTTTCATTAATCTTCTTGGGGATGTAGCCCAGTAGTGGTATCACTTGATTAAACAAAGGGAATGCACATCTTTTGGAGAATAGTTCTAAATTGCTTTCCAGAATGGCTGGACCAATTGACAACTCCACCAAAATGTGCCTGGTTCCCCAAAGTCCCTCCATCATCATCATCTGATCCTCATCATCCTCATCCTCATCCTCCTCATCATCATCATCACAAAAACAACAACAGTAATATAATTTACATAGCACTTTAAGGTTTCATTTCTTCAATTTTTAAATTTCCTTCTAAAATTTCTTGTTGACTCTTGGAGTCATTGGGTTATGTTTGATCCAGTCTAATTTTCAGGGAGACTGTTATGTGGGTAAAGGTTTCCACCTTCTGTTCTAAACTATTTGTTTTCCAACCATTTTTCTCTGCAGAGATCCTACTTCCATTCTAATTTTTAAAAAATATTTTCCCTAATTTCTTTTAGGCAGTCTTGTAGTGCTTGTGGCCAAGCCATTGCTTTTTTTTTCAGGTTTTTGTTTTGTTTTGTTTTGTTTTACCTCTGAGGCTCTACTTTTACTTGTTGTGGAGTAACCTTCTTCTTTTGGTCTTATCTCTAGGCTTTCTCTTAACCCATAGCATTTCATCATTATTTGGGATATTTTATTCTGTTTACTCATATTTTCACCTCAGTCTATGGAACTTGGAACTTGGCACTTTAGTGCCAAGTCCAGGTTCCTTCCCCTTTGGAATTCCTGAATATTATATTGGTCCTACCTGGTCTTGTCTTTTCTAATCTATATGCCACCTCCATCCTGGCTGGTATTAGGCATCGTGATCTACATCAGTCCCTAGCTTTTATCTCCATCACCTAGTGGTCCATTCCTGGGGTTGACTTTGGTCATCTCTGTCTTCTCAAATGATCCTCAGCTGGGAGTTCTTTCCATTCCCTCCTGCGTCCCTGCCAGGCATTATCCATGTGTTCAAGATCATGTTGGTGCCAGGCCTCCTGCCTGGGCAAAGGCTTCTGGATGCTGAGTTGTACTCTACCTTATGTGGTAGTTTCCATTGCTCCAAAGAGTAAACGCCCAGGTCCTGTGGTAACCTACGGGGGCTGTCTCTGCCCACTCTTTCTGTTCTGCCAGGTCACAGCTGGGATCTGGCTTCAGGTCTGCACCTGAAGAATGCTGAAGATTGTATTTACCTGTGATTTCCCTTGGAACATCTTTGTTCAGAGAACCTGTTGACGTTAGACCAGTTTCCTGGAATCATATTGACTTCCCAGAAATGACCCCTCTCCCATTACATACAAGACATTTGCTGGAGGTTTCACTGGTCTCCCTACCCTCCCTAGTGTCTTTCTTTTAGGCTTTCTTTGATTTGGGTCCATTTTCCCAGGCCCAAACTAGCTTCCCTGGCAGCCTCTGGCAGCTTTTGGTGTGTGTGTGTGTGTGTGTGTGTGTGTGTGTGTGTGCTCTGGACTGGATAGAAGAGCTCACTTCTGTTTTTCTTTGTCATCTTTCTATTGGAGGCCTTTTTTAAAGATGTTTTCTGGGTTTTATGGGGTGGGGAGAGCTGTGATTCTTTACAATGTTTCCTGGAACCACCTTAACTGAAAATCCCTAATAGTCTACTTTAAAAGGTTTACTTCTCTTTTGCATCATCCTTCAGTTTCTTGCTGTTTTTCCATGATCTCTGGGGAGTCCTTAGAATTATCTTTCTCATTAGGGATTTTTGGGTCATTTTCCTTCATAGCACAATATTTGTTCCATTGATATTTGATATGGTCTTTATTGACTTTTTCTAAATTTTCCTTTAGTCATCATGAAACTTATTATTGGTTTATCTGCTTGGGAACCAGGTTTTTGCCCAGGCTTTCTTTCACAAATTTTTAAAAAATCTTTTTGCTTCCCCCCTTACATTCCCAGTAGATTGTTTCAAGCTTCATTCCTTTCTCTCTTTATTCTTCCCCCTTCTAGTGACATGCAGTACCCTGAAGTCGAGTGTATATCCTTGAGGCTGGGGAGTATGGAGGTCTAGATAGCTTCCTGTCTAGAGTAAACTCCCTGGGAGAGCACTGACTTCAGATGAGTTCCTCGTCCTCTTTCCTGAAAGCACAGAACCCCCTCTCTTGGCTGGAGAGAATCGTTGTCTTCCACTTCTTGTAGGGTGTACATGTTGTGTTAGGGGTTTCAAACTGACTCACTACATGGGAGAATTGGCTGGGGAACCCGCACACCCAGACTCTGAAATTCAAGTTCTGAGAGATTGCTTGTACTAGAGGGTGTTTTGCAAGCATGCAGGGCTACAGACTCTAAAGTTACTTCTAAGTATTTTAATTGATATTTCATAAGACCTTTACCTCATAGTATGTCTTTGCCTTCTAGTCTTGTGGATTCAGATTGAATTACTGAGGTTTAGAGCATATTGTTTTCTTTTGAGTTTGATATGCTGGAACTCTGAGCAGACTAGCTGGAACACTAACATCATTGCTTTCTGAGGTTATGGTGACTCTATGAAGGTCTCCAAACATCCTGATTCTCTTCCTTCTTTTAAAGATGTTTTTTGAGGTTAATTTAAAAAAAAGCTTCAAGGTTTTGCTTTTTGACTCATAAGAAAAACTCGGTTGATACTGGTCTCTATCGCCTCCAGATTTTCCCTTTTCCAATCCATCCTTCACACAGCTGTCAAAAATTATTTTCCCAAAGCACAGGACTAATATACCTCTCAAAAAATAATAAAACCTTCATTCAGGTATTCCTAAGGCTAAAATTTGGTCTTGAATATAAGAACCTCCACAATTTGGCTCCAAATGATCTTTTTAGAATGACTTTATTTGCCTCATTCCCCTTCAAGAATTCTACATCTCCACCATATTGGTATACTCTAAGGTAGATAACCTAGTATAAGGAAAAGAACTCTGACTAGTGTTTGAGAACCTGGGTTCAAACTCCACTCATGTGTCAATACAACATTAATAATAATAATAATTCATATAGTGCCTACTACATGCCAGGCACTGTGTTAATCCCATTACAAGTCTTACCTCATTTGGTCCTTATGACAACCCTGGGAGATAGGTGCCATTATTACACCTATTTTACAAATGAGGAAACTGAGGCAAATGGAGGTTAGGTAAATTGACCAAAATAGGGTCATACAGCTAGTAAGTGTTTGAGGCTGGATTTGAACTCAGGTCTTCTTGACTCGAAATCCATTGCTCTATCTCTTAACCACAGACTTATTCACTGTAATGTACTCTTCCTTCTAACCTCTGCCTCCTGACTTCCCTAGCTTCCTTCAAGACCCAACTAAAGTCCTGCCTTCTACAAGGGTCCTTTGCAAGGACTCCTTTCCATTTGAGGTTACCTTCACTTGCATAGTGATTATATTTTATATGTATGGAGCTGTTTGCATGTTGTTTCCTCCATTAGACTGTGAGCTCCTTGAGAGCAGGGACCATGTTTTTTACTTTCTTTGTAGCGCCAGTACTTGGCACCATGCCTTAAGACTGATATGCATTGGCTGTCCCCTATGCCTGGAATGTGCTCATTGCTCATTTCTGCCATTCAGAAGTTATATCCCTTTGGTGCTATACTCAGATGCTACCTTCCCTGAGTCTCCCACTTCTCTCTTCTTCTTTAAATTTTCCCAGAATACTTAGTCCAATTTCTCCCTGGTCCCTTTCATGCCCTACTTTGAATTTTTACTTATCTGTGAACATGCTACATCTTCTCAAAATTATAAGATTTTTAAGTGTAGAGACTTTCCTCCTGTTATTTCTTCAGCACATAGCACAGTGTTTTGCACGTAGTAGGTACTTAGTAAATGTTGAATCATCATTTTGAATTTTCTAAAGCTTTGTAAAGCTATATAGCAACATTTGTAAATGAGTATAACCATTCTGGAAAGCAATTGGAATTAAACAAAGTGACTAAAGCATCTAGCAGGGACGGAGAACCTGCAGCCTTGAAGCCACATGCGGTCCTCAAGTGTAGCCCTTTGACCAAATCCAAACTTGGAAGTTGAGGACCTAGAGGGTGGCATGTGGCCTCGAGGCTATAGGTTCCCCATCCCTGGATATCCTTTGAACCAGTCTTTCTACTACTAGGCACTTACCCCAAGGAGGTCATTGATAAGAAGGTCCTCATATACTCCAAAGCATTTATAGCATAACTTTTGTAGAAACAAAGAATTGGAAACAAAGTAGACATCTTTCAATTGGGGAAAAGCTAAACAAACTGTAGCATGTGAAATGTAATGAACATTATTGTGCTATAGGAAATAATAACTATGATAAATACAGAGAAACATGGAAAGAGTTATAGGATCTGATTCAGAGTGGAGTAAGCAGAACCAAGAAAATTATACACACGGTGACTACATAAATGTAAATGGAAAGAATAACTACAAAACAATCGAAGGTAAATTTTACAAAATTACAAAAAGCAAGCACGGCTCAAAAGAAAAACTATGAGAAGACGTGGAATACGCTCAAATTATACAATCAACTCCTTTGCAGAGGTGGGAGGTCAACCGGTGTGGTATATATATGTGCAGACTTTTTTGATGTATTGATGGGTTTTGCTTATTTTTTTCTCTTTCTTTCTTTTAAAAATATTATTTGTTATACAGTATGCTTCTCTGGCAGAAGAAGAAGAATGAAAGAAGTTTTGGTGAAGTTTCTAAAAAAGCGGCAATAAAAATGAATAAAAATAACAGCAATATATATATCATGATAGACTAGGAAATAGGAGCCTAGGCTTATAATCGCATTCTTATGACTGACTCTTTTTTTCTTTTTACTTTGGAAAAAAATCATTTAATATCTGTGTGCTTCCTTGTCATTCCTCATACAAGACATTCCATCTCCAGACTCCAAGCATTTTACTGGCTGTTCCCAATGCCTGGAATTCTCTGACTTCTCATCTCTGCTTCTGGCTTCTCTGGTTTCCTCCATGTCTCAGCTAATAGCCCGTCTTCTACTAGAGAACTTTATTTATTCCCCTTAATGATAGTGCCTTCCTTCTGTGATTATTTTCAGTTTGTCCGGTATACATTTTGTTTGTACGTAGTGATTTGCATGTCATCTGCCCCATTAAACTGTTAATTCCTGAAGAAAAGGGTATTTTGTGTTTGTTTGTATCCCCAGCACTTAGTACAGTTCCCTGCACATATGAGAAACTTGGTAAATGATCGTTGATTGACTACCTGCTTCCCAGAGATGATTAGAGAACTTATGGGAAAAGTTCCACAATATCCTTTGAGCTCCCTAACAAAGGTTTGGGGTAAATATGCTGTAATTATTACTAATATTGTCATTACTCTTCTCATCTTTCCTATAACCCTTCCTAATGTCTTCACAATTTAATTACTTTGTCTATAGTACTTAGTTTGGCAACCTGGGAATCCATCCATCTGTATTCTAGTTCTTCATGGCACTTTCAGACAAAGGCTTTGGAAAAACAATGTTAGATATGAAATAGTAATAATATGCTCACAAAAAGCTATGGCACAAGTTTACCTACTCCAGAGCTCCCCTAGTAACAACATGGTGCCAGGGAGATCTTGTGTAACAGATTTGGTTGCTTGAGCTTAATGATATGGTGACAACCTTTTGGATCCTTTCAACCTGGACTCTCAAACTTCCACAGGCCTTTCTCCATCAAACATTCCTCCTCACTGAAAACAAGAAAGAGCAATAAAAAGGTGTAGCTTCAACCTCTGTAATTGTTTTTATTATTTGTTCTTTGACTCACTCACTATTTAGGATTTCACTGTTGAGCCTCCATTGGGGTCTGTGTTTTTTATTTGTAGTCCCTAAACCAATAACTATTTTAATTTCATTATGGTCTGTAAATTATATATTAGCTATTTCTTCCACTTTACATTTGTTTGCAAAATCTCTGTGCCCTAGTAAGTGGACAATTTTTGTTAAAGTTCCAAGTGGTGTTGAGAAATATGTATATTCTTTTGTAGTCCCATTTAGAAAATGCTAGAGGTTTTCAATTCAATTTCTCTAGCAATTTGTTCAGTTGCATATTTTCACCCTTTTGCTTATCTTTCTATTAGACTTATCTAAACATGAAAGAGGGATATTGAAGTCATCTGTCTTTATTGTGTTATTGTCTATGTCTTCTTGCAGCTCAGTTAATGTTTCCTTTATGAATTTAGATGCTAGATTATCTGGAGCATACACATTTATTACTGATATTAATTTAACAAACATTCAATTTAACAAACATTCATTAAGAACCTACTATATTGAACTGGAGTGGTACCAGGGGCTACATAGAAGAGGGACATGATGTTCTGTGGACTGTAAACCAAGAAGAGCTATTGATGGAAAATGGAGAGTTGATATTAGTTTGCAGTCTGCGGTTCTTTTCAGCATAATGTGATTTTCTTGTTAACTCCTTTTTACCTTTTGGATATTTGTTTTTACTTTGTCAGATAGTATGATTACAACTCCTATTATTTCTGGGATTCACTTGATAAGTAGAAATTTTTTTCCATCCTTCACATTTTATTTTGTGTATATCTTTGTTCTCTTAAATGTGTTTCTTATAAGCAACAAATTACAGGGTTTTGTTTTCTCATCCTATCTGTCACTTTTGTCATTTTATTGGTTTGTTTAATCTATTCACATTTAAAGTTATGAGAGTTAGGTTTATATTTTTCTCCACTTGTCAGTACTATTTTTTTGAGTTCTGATTTGTCCCTCTCTTCTGCTGTAGACAAAGCACTATGTTCCTTTGGCTATTTTAGCTCAATCATTTTTAAAAGATTATTCCTATTTCCAATGACTCTCTTCTCCTCATCCCCAATCCCCATCTCCCATCTGTTACCATTTCCCATATGGGATTTTGCTTATTAATTCCTTTTTATTTCTTGATTTTACCAGGTTATTTTTTTCCCCACTTTTCCCTCTCTGTCAAGTTGATTCTTCCTTTCTCTGTTCTATTTCAATTAGTCCTGCTCATTAGCTTTTGAAATTTCATTTTTACATCCTTTTCCATAAAATGTTTCTCTCACTCTTTTCATTAGCCATCCTCTTTTTCTGTCTACTCTACACCATCATTCTCTGTTTCATGATCTCTATAATTATCTACTCTCTCTTTTCTTCATATTCCTTACAGAATCAAAATTTTTAGGGTATCCATTCTAGGCTCTCCCCTCTAGTTAGTTTCTGCCACTGTCTTGTTCAGTTTCCATCATGGATTCTCCTTTTCCATTATACCTCACTCCCAAAACAATGCCAGTTCCTTCAGATGACAGAGAGGACACTGCCCCATGGTAGAATCCCACCACCATTATCATCCCTCATTATAAATTATCACTGATTTTATAACTGAACTAGACTGAGATGGAGGCTGACCTCTTTCTCTTAGGCTTAGTAGAGTACCACACAGCCCTTCTACACACAGGGTACCCCATCTCAGTGTCCTGTCCTGCTCCCTCTGTTCCTCAGTTGTCTGGTGCAGGACTGGCGATTCAGAGATTTACCACACTCGTGCTAGAGGGTTAATTTCTGCAGCCTGAGTCTACAAAACTCTGGGAGGAGGGAAGTATGTGGGCTTGAGTTCTATTTCAAGCCCAGACATGTGTCCTGTCTGCTTTCCTTCAGATATCCTTTGCAGCACAGGATGCTACTGCAGCAGCACCAGCTATCTATCATTCCTGAATGAATTTCCATAACCTGGAACCTGTAAATCCATGGCATGGGAAAGATGGAAGAGGGACCAGGGTGTAGAGTCGGCTTTTGCTGCAAGTCCATGTATTGGGTCCTTGAATCAGCTAGTACAACCTTGATAGTGGTAGTATGGTGGGTGGGAGCAGAGGGATTCTAAGTGAGGTCAGGGTCAGTCCATGATTTTTAGCTTTGTTTTCTTGTTTTATTTTTTATTTTCTTCCACTTAATAATATTGATTTTTTTTCTAATTACATGTAAAGACAGATTTTAGCATTCACTTTTACAAGATTTTGAGTTTCAAATTTTTCTGCCTCCCTCTCTCTGCTCTCCCTCCCCAAGACAGCAAGCAATATGAAATAGGTTACACATACACAGTCATATTAATCATGATTCCTTTTAACCTTATGTATTCCAGGTGTCTCAGATCATCGAGAAAACTGAAGTTATTTTCTCTTTGGCAGATAATTTCTATTTTGGAGAAGTTTAAGAGGTCATGAAGATCAGGGAAAATGTCTAATCCTCCATCTTTTTGATCATGTGACCTACAAGTCCACTTCAACCTTTTTTAAAATCCATTACTTTTAAGCAGTGGCATCATTACAATCTCCAGAAAAAAACGAGGTTTTAATTCAGTTGACTGATCTTGACTATTCATCTTAGTTGAACCCTTCTGTACTTGAATATATTAGTTGATAACAAATGACTTCCCACTACCTATTTTCCTTCCTCTCTTTTCACTCTTCCTCTCCCTTCTCTCCTCTCTTTTCTTTCTATACCATTCAACTTTTCTCTTCTTTCTCACCAATTACACATGGTCCTCCTCCTCTCATTTCAAATCAGGGCCACCGAGTGACCAAAGTCCCTTTGGCTATGAGGGAGACTAGATAGAAAGGAATTCTAAACCTGCCTTGAACAAAGTAAATGAAAAGAGAATGTGTGTGTGTCTGTGTGTGTGTGTGTGTGTGTGTGTGTGTGTGTGTGTGTGTGTGTGCGCGTGTGGTGTGTAATATATCAATGTGCACTGAATTTTTTGGACTGGACATTGGTTTGGGGAAAGCTTGAAGATTAAACTTTCACTACCTATACAGATAAGATTTATTCTACAATTTATAGTCTTAGACAGATGTCTGAGGCATTCAGAAATTTAGTGACAAGTCAAGTCCAGGGTCAAACAGCCTATGTGTGACAAAGGCCAGACTAGAACTCAGTTGTTCTTGTCTGAGAATCCAACACTTTATCCACTATGTTAAAATGCCTTTCACAGAATATAATACATCAAATCATAAAATGTTAGAGCTGGGAGCAGCCCAGAGATCACCTTAGCCCAATTTTCTCACTTTATAGATGAGGAACTTCAGACCTAGGAAACCTATATTACTCACCTGAGGTCACAGAGTTTCTACTAAAAATAGCATCTCTTGATTTGGGGCCAGTGTTTTATTTTGTTGGGTTTTTATTTTGTTTTCACTACACATAGAGAATGGAATCAACATAAAGTAATACTAGACTAGATCTGAGGGCTAGAATTTTTAAAAATAGAATAAACATGAATGAATTAAAGGACCAGAAAAACTAGAAGAGTTACATTTTTAAGAGTAATTTTAATTTAGATGGTATAAACATGATCTAGGTAGTATTAAATTTCTCTGGCAAATGAGCACTGTGTGAATCATTGTTCATTGTCTATTAGCTGAAGGAATTTAAGGGGTAAGGGATACAAAAAAAAGAGAAATAGCTGGAAGGTTTGATTTATGTAGATAAATTAAGAAAAAACAAATTCTATTTCACTTGGCAATGCAAAGGCAGTCGAGACCACCAATGACCAGGATGTACCCAACTTGTCTATACTCAGCAGAATGGTAGTGTCTCTTGTGACAAGAAGAAAAGAAAGGATGGGTCCTAGAAAAGTTAGGCTCTAGGTACTCAGTGCATGGGAAATGATGAGATCCTTCTACCCCAGGGATTCTTAACCTAGGGTCTGTGAATTTTTTGAAAATATATTTTGAAAACTATATTTCAATATGCTTCATTTCCTCTGTATTTCCTTTTATGCATTTAAAAATGTTATCTTGAGAAGGGGTCTTCAGACTTCACCAGTCTGCCAGAGGGATCCAGGAAACAAAAAGAATTAAGAATGCTAAGTTTTTTTTCCTTCTCCTTCCTCCAAAAATTCATGCCATTTTACCCAGAGAGACAGAGAGAGGCAAGCCTAGTATTTTTCCATTACAAATAGTAGTACTAATTATGGTGGCCTTCATAACAGGATGCAAATGTTACCTCCACCCTTTTTCTTTCTGAGGGAGAATAGAGTAGTGAGCAAGGTGACAGCCCTTCTTCACTATCTTGCTCCATGGAGACCTTCTTCATCTATTTCTCTCATCATGTCACACAGGGCTGTTTGTGATTGGCAAGGGAGTAAGGTGTTGGATTAGAAAGACCTACATGGTTTCTGATCAATGAGGATTGAAGGTTGAAGGAGGAACTGAGAATGTTTAGCTGGAAGAGAGCTGTCTTTCCAAAAGGTGGAAAGAGATTAGCATATGCTTTGCCCCAGAAAACAGGGAGAGGATTAATGAGTGGAAATTACAAGGAGCCAGATATTGACTCAACATAAGGGAAACTCCCAACAAATAGAGCTCTCCAAAATTGTAATGAGATGCCTCTGGCGTCTCCCTGTTACTGGAGTACTGCGTGAAGAGGCTAAATAACCACTTATCGGGCATATTGTAGTCAGGGTTCATGATTTGGGTAAAAGTTGGAAGAGATAACTTCTGAGATACCTTCTAAGATATTATAAAACAGAACCAAAGGAATGAAAAAATGGAAGACAATGTGAAATATCTCATTGGAAAAACCATTGACCCAGAGAATAGATCCAGGAGAGATAATTTTAAAATTATTGGACTACCTGAAAGCCACAATTAAAAAAAGAGCCTAGATATCACCTTTCAAGAAATTATCAAGGAGAACTGCCCTGATATTCTAGAGCCAGAGGGTAAAATAGAAATTGAATCCACTGATCACCTCCTGAAAAGATCCCAAAAAGAAAACTCCTAGGAATATTGTGGCCAAATTCCAGAGCTCCCAGATCAAGGAGAAAATGCTGTAAGCAGCCAGAAAGAAACAATTTGAGTATTGTGGAAACACAATCAGGATAACCCAAGATGTAGCAGCTTCTACATTAAGGGATAGAAGGGCTTGGAATATGATATTCTGGAGGTCAATGGAGCTAGGATTAAAACCAAGAATCACCTACCCAGCAAAACTGAGTATAATGCTCCAAAGCAAAACATGGATTTTCAATAAAATAGAGGACTTTGAAGCTTTCTCAGTGAAAAGAACAGAGATGAATAGAAAATTTGACTTTCAAACACAAGAATCAAGAGAAACATGAAAATGTAAACGAGAAAGAGAAATCATAAGGGACTTACTAAAGTTGAATTGTTTTGTTTACATTCCCACATGGAAAGAGGATGCGTGTAATTCATGAGACCTCAGTATTAGGGTAGCTGAAGGGAATATACATGCATACATACATACATATATATGTATACATACATATACACACATACATATGTATATATAGACAGAGGTCACAGGGTGAGTTGAATATGAAGGGATGATATCTAAAAAAATATAGTCAAATTAAGGGATGAAAGAGGAATGTATTGAGAGAGGGAGAAAGGAAGAGATAGAATGGGGTAAAATATCTCACATAAAAGTGGAAAGAAAAAGAAGTTGATTGGAAGGGAAGAAGGGGCAGGTGAGGGGGAATGAGTGAATCTTGCTCTCATCAGATTTGACTTGAGGAGGGAATAACATACACATTCAATTGAGTATCTTACCCCACAGGAAAGAAGGAGGAATGGGATGATAAAGGGGGGATGATAGAAGGGAGGGCAGATAGGGGGAGGAGGTAATCGAAAGCAGACACTTTCAAAAAGGGACAGGGTCAAGGGAGAAAATTGAATAAAGAGGGGCAGGATAGGATGGAGGGAAATACAGTTAGTCTTTCACAACATGATTATTGTGGAAGTGTTTTGCATATTGATACATGTGTGGCCTATGTTGAATTGCTTGCCTTCTTAGGAAGGGTGGGTGGGGAGGGAAGAGGGGAGAGAATTTGGAACTCAAAGTTCTAAAAGTGGATGCTCAAAAAAAAAGTTGTTTTTGCATGCAACTGGGAAATAAGATACACAGGCAATGAGGTATAGAAATCTATCTTGCCCTATAAGAAAGTAAGGGGAAAGGGGTGACAGGAGGGAAGGCTGACTGGGGAAAGGGGCAATCAGAATATATGCCATCTTGGAGTGGTGGGGAGGGTAGAAATAGGGAGAAAATTTGTAACTCAAAATCTTGTGGAAATCGATGTTGAAAACTAAAAATATGAAATAAATAAATTATTAAAAAAAAGAAATTAGCAAATACCATAAGTCAGGGGATGATTTGTTATCTTGTTGATTGTTTAGACTTAAGAGAGTGATAGAGAAAGTGTAAATGATGCAGATTAAACTTAAAAGTATGTCATGAAAGGGGCAGCTAGGGAATGTAGTGGATAAAGCACTAACCCTGGAGCCAGGAAAATCTAAGTTCAAATTGATTAATAAATCAATAATCAATAATAAATCAATTAATAAAACAAATAAATCTCAGACACTTAGCTAGCTATGTGACCCTGGCCAAGTCACTTAACCCTCTTTGCCTCAGTTTACTCATCTACAAAATGAGCTGGAGAAGGAAATGGCAATTGCCTTAAAAAAAGCATATGATAAGCACTCTTTTTCTTTCCAGAGAGCTGATTGCTAAACATTTACCAGCTCACTTTTGCTCCCATCCATCCTTTTAAGTCTACTTGCCTAACTGCATCATCTTGAAGCATTGTAGAGATAAATGTAAGGAATGACCTATGAATATCCACAATGAGTCAGGCAGCAGTGAATGAAGGAATCAGTAAATTGAGACCAATCTTTGGTCTCTCCCCTTTGACGAGCCATAAGAGTTCTTTGTCTTCGTCCTTTCACACTTGCACTGCACTTCATCCCTGTGCCAAAAAGTGTTACCTAAATATTTTTTAAGAAAGAGAAAAGAAAAAGGTTAATCAATTCATCTAGTTATTGCTTGAATTTATTCTTTTCATAGAAAACAGAAAGCTAAGGGACCAGCCACATATTTTCTATTTTCCTTTCTGCCATGCAGATTTGAAATTTGAGTTCAAAATTAAAGAGAAAATTCAATTCAATCATATGGCATAATTTCTTACCTTGGGATTTTAAAATATAAACCAACTATAGGCTGGGATTAATTTTTTATTAATTGAGTCTAGATTTTATTAGACCAAATTCCACATATGGGGAAGATTTTCATGGTTGCAGATCTATAACTAGAAATGCTAGTGCTGGAGATACCTCAGGACTCCAGGTTCTGTAGGGGAGAGAAGGGGACAAATGGATGTCCCTGTGGGCAAATGCCCTGAAGCACTATTTCTGGGGGAGTTGCCAGAGCAGGGAGAAAAGTGAAGTCAACAAGGATTTATTAATATCCTACTATGGGCCTAGCCAGGGAAAGTTCCCCCAAGGTGCAGGAATGAATGACTCTAGATCCTACCTACAGAGAACAACAGTCTATCCTAATCAGGTGCCAGGAGAGAAAGTGACTCATTTGACTTACCCTCCACCCCCAGCCCACACTTCCACGGCACAGCAGAAGATCCCAAATCTTACAAGTGTTAGGGAAGGTTAAGGAGGAGAGAAAATTAGTGGGGAAAGGTAACCTCTAGGAGATAGGGATCATGGCAATGGGACCCTTGGGGTGCTGGGCCAGGATTGGGCAAGGAAGAAGGGTAGCATGTGGCATGGAGTCAGTGAAAGAATGAGTGTCAAGTGACAACAAGTTGGAGGGCCACTATATGCAGCCCATCTTTCCCAGGCGCCCCATCCTAGTTATGACTGTGCATAGCAAAAAGGTGAGTTATTCAAGGAGCCATTCACCTCAGCTCTAAACAAACATGGATTAGCTTCACTGTCTCAGAGCCATTCAAAGGAAAAATTTTGACATCACTTATGTTTTTTAAAACCATAACTTGTTGAGGTTATGTCAACAAGAGGGAAGATATCTGGTCTTCTTGTTCCTGGAAATACATCTAGATTTTTTTTCTATTCTTTTCCAGTTATCACTATCCAGTAGCTGGGGCCATGAGATAGACTGGTTCTTTACTTCAGTAGTTGAGGTGTAATGGGATGTTCAAGGAGTGCTAACACTTCTTTACTGAGGGCTGCTGAGCCCTTTTCAGGACTGCTCATTCACCTTTGGGGTCCACCTGGCACTCAACTCTCACCTGTGGCTCCAAGAAGCTGTAGCATGCACAGCAGCCACATTAGTAAAAACCATTTGGCAGACAGACTAAAACAGGCTGAGAGCACACAATGGGCCTCAAACCCATTGGTGAGTTAGAGGGGTGTCCATTCCAAGCATGTGAAGACTTCCCCCAGCAGAAAGGGCAGGTGAGAACAATTTGGTCCAATGAAGGTGGCCAAAGCAGGCCCTATGAAGTGCTTAGAGCTTGATCGGACGTCAAAGACATGAAGGTTATCCACTGCATCCTGGACCATCACCAGTCTTTTTGACTTTTGTCTTGCCACTGGACTCAATGACTGAGGAAGTGATAGTGAGGCTGATGACTTTGCAGAACTCTGCCTCACTTAAATCCAATTTGAACACAAGTCAAGACATCATCCCATCATCATTGGTCCTCTTTGAAAATGAAGGACGAACAAAAAACTTCAGTAGTCACTGAGAGGTTGAGTCTAATTAGGCGAAGTTTAAATATTACTGTTGTTAGCCCCTCTGTGGTAAGAAATGGACAAATGAATATCACAGACACTTTTTTCAGAATGAATTATAAGGCTTTCTTGGTAACAAGTTAAAGCTTACCAACTTTAAACATACTCACTGGGGAGGAACAAAAATTAAGACAGCCCAGTTTCCTCTGCTTTGCCTAACATGCACAAATATTGGCTCTTTCTGCTAATCTTTTGTTTCCTCAGATTTCAGAAGATTTTATAAGCATTATTATTCAGCATAGGACCCATTAGATTTAGAATTCTTGATTTGACATATTAGTCCATCTATTATTCATTTCTATGAATTTACATATTGAACTCCAAACCGTCAAAAATGAAAGTCATTCTTTTTAAATGACACAATTAGAATTTTGGTCCTGACTTGTGATTTTATTGGCAAAGGGAAGTCCCAGTGAGGAAACTCCTATCGATGTAGATGAGCAGCTGTTCTTCAAAGGGTGGTCTGTGAAATTTGTCTGAGATACTGCAAGGCTAAGTTTCTCCATAAGGATCTCACAGCCAGTATGTGTCAGAGGGTGGATTTGAACTTAGGTCTTACTGATTCTAAGTCCAACTTTTTATTTGCTATGCCACCCAGGTTAAACATTACCAAAATGAAATTCACACTATATATAGTGGGGACTATTATGTTTAAAAAATTCCTTGAAAATTGAGGAAGACTATGATTTATATTCTGGATACATTGGTACTTGAATTTTCTCCACCTCTGCTATAAATTACTAAGCTTGAGATAAACCTGGGAGGCCAGAACAATACTGGTGTCATTGATAGAAATAGGGAAGTTTGGAAGAAGGGAGGATTTTGGAGTAAAGGATGCATTTTGTTTTGGACATGTTGAGTTTAAGATATCTATGGGAAATTCAATTTGAAATGTCCAATAGGCAGTTGGTGACACAGGACAAACTCAGAAGAGAGACTGAAGCTAGATATAGAGATCAATGAGTCTTTGGTATTGGCGGTAGGGGTGGGGAATCAATCTTATCAGAGCAGATGAGGTCACCAAGAGACAGGCTATAGAGGGAATCCAGGAGAGAGCCTTAGGGAACATCCACAATTGTTGTTGTTTGGTCACTTCAGTCATGTCTGATTCTCTGTGACCCCATTTGTGGTTTTCCTGGCAAAAATACTGGAGTGGTTTACCATTTCCTTCTCCAGCTCATTTATAGATAAGGAAATTGAGGCAAACAGGGTTAAGTGACTGGCTCAGGGTCACCCAGGTAGTGAGTGTTGGAGACCAGATACTCATCAGAAAGATGAGACTTCCTGATTCTAGGTCCAGCACTCTATCCATTGCACCATCTAGCTGCCACATGCCCACAGTTATAAGTATAATATGGATGATAAACTGCAGAGAGACTGAGGAGTGGTTAAACAGGTAGGAGGAGATACACAACAGTGTAGTCTCATAAAAACCCAGAGAGAAAAGAGTATCCAGGAGGAGGAGGAGGTGCCCACTTTCATTTACCCATAGGTGGGTCCAGAATAATCAGGACTAAGAAGAGTTCATAAAACTTAGCAATTAAGAGATCATTGGTAACTTGGAGAGAGCAATATCTGAAGCCAGGTTGCAAAGGGTTGAGGTATGAAAGTCGAGTCAACAGATCTTGTCAGCAATACAATGATCCCCAACAATTCCAAAGGACTCATGATCAAAAATGCTACCCACCTCCAGAGAAAGAACTAATGGAGTCTGAATGCAGACCGAAGCATATGATTTTTCAGCTTCTCTAAAGTTTTTTGTGTGTTTTTTTTCTTTTGGTCTGTATCTTCTTTAACAACTAATATGGAAATATCTTTTACATGATTGCACAGGTATAACCTGTATCAAATTGCATACCGTCTCAGGGAGGGGGTAGTTGAGGAATGGAAAGAGAAAATGTGGAACTCAAAAAAATTTTAAATAGTATTTTCTTTTTTTCCAATTATATATAAAGAAAATTTTCAACAGTCATTTTTGGAAAGATTTTGAGTTCCACATTTTTCTCTCTCCCTTCCCTTCCCAAAATGGCAAGCAATCTGACATGAGTTATATGTGTACAATAATGTAAAATATATTTCCACATTAGTCTTGTTGTGAAAGAAGAAACAGAACAAAAGGAAAAAAACAAAAAAAAAACCCCAAAGTGAAAATAGCATGCTTCGATCTGCATTTAGACTCCATAGTTCTTCCTCTTGATGTAGATAGCATTTTCTATCATGAGTCTTGGAATTGTCTTGATCATTGTGTTGCTGAGGAGAGCTAAACCAATCATAGCTGATCATTGCACAATGTTACTGCTACTGTGTGCAATGTTCTCCCGGTCCTTCTCATGTTATTCAGCATCAGTTCACGTAAATCCTTGCAGGCTTTTCTGAAGTCTACCTGCTTATCATTTCTTATATCACAATAGTATTCCATTATGTAATATTCATATACCACGACTTATTCAGCCATTCCCCAATTGATGGGCGTCCCCTCAATTTCCAGTTCTTGGCTACCACAAAGGGAGCTGCTATAAATATTTTTTGTATGCGTGGGTCCTTTCCCCTTTTTTATTATCTCTTTGGGACATAGACCTACTACTGGTATTGCTGCATCATTTTGGGTATAGGAAACCAAAAATTTTTTAAATGAATGTTAAAAATTGTCTTCACATGTAATTGGGAAAAAATAACCCAAATCTTTCTCAAAGTGGAGAAAAAGAAGTGGAATAAACAAAAACCATAGACAGCTCTCATGAGGACATTGGCTGAAAAAAGAAGGAAAAATAAAGATTTTTATGTGTTTAACTTAGGAGACATGTTATGTAGAGAGCTTAAAGATTTGAGAGAGAAAAGGGGAAATGTTTGAGATTGCAATCTGCCAGAGAGAATCAATCAAGGACACATATACAGAGAGCATTCTTAGCAAGAAGAAGGACCATCTCACTATTAGAGACTGGAGGAACAGAGGAGAAAGTAAGGGGGTGATGTTAAGGGGTATTAATATGAAGAAAAGGAAGGACAGATTTCAGGGTTTTTAATTCTTTATTTCAAGCTTCAAGCCAGCTTTTATATTTTCCTCCTTCACCCTCATCAAGTGGCTTCTTAACCCTTCTTCACTGCTGCCATGTCCCTACAGTTGTTATTCCAAACCATCTCTTCTCAAACCACCTACATCATCATCTCTTTCTCTCTCTCAGGAGAGGTCTTTACTTACTTTACATTGATCAGTGAAAAAAATGAGTCCATCATGGAAAGAGGGAACTATCAGAAACTGTTTTGCCCAAATGGATGCCAACAAAACTGGTAACTTAGATGAAATGGGTGAAGATTTAGAAAAACACAAAATATCCAGATTAACAGAACAAGTAATAAATTATTTCAATAACTTAATATCAGAAAAAGAAATTGAAAAAGTTATAAATCAATTCCTCCAAAAAAGAAAAAGGACTAGATGGATTTATAATGAATTTTAATAATCATTCAAAGAACAAATAATTCTAGTATTATATAAACTGTTTGCAAAAATAAGAAAAGAAGGGATCTCATCAAATTCTTTCTAAAATTCAAATATGCTCTTAATATCTAAATCAGGGAGAGACAAAGCAGAGAAAGATAACTATAGATTGATATATCTAATGAGTATCAACGTAAAAATAATAAATAAAAACAACAAGGCTACAACAATATATTTTAAAAGATTTATATCATGATGAGCGAGGTTAGATTTGTATTAGGAGTGCAGGGCTGGTTCAATGCAAGGAAAAAAAAATGTAATAGAAAAAAAACAGTAAAAAGCCACATGATTATTATCCATAGATGCTGAAAACACCTGGTGGATATCCAAAGACCATTCAAGTCACACAATTATGCCTATCTTTTGACCTAGTGATACCACCACTAGTCTTATAACCCAGGGAGACTAAAGAAAGAGGGAAAGCACCCATATTTTCAAAAATATTTATAAAGGCTACTTTTGTAGCAGATATGAACTGAAAACTAAAAGGGTACCATCAATCAGGGAATGACTGAACAAATAATAGTATATCAGTATAATGGAATATCATTCTGCTGTAAGAAATGACGAAAGGGATAGTTTTAAAAAAAAACTTGGGAAGACCTATATAAACTGATGCAAAGTAAAGTGACCAGAGTCAGGGAAACAATTTATATGGTAACAACCACCTTATAAATAAAAATAACTCTCCCT
The DNA here is from genome assembly GCA_028646595.1 of Phalanger gymnotis. Classification (NCBI taxonomy): domain Eukaryota; kingdom Metazoa; phylum Chordata; class Mammalia; order Diprotodontia; family Phalangeridae; genus Phalanger; species Phalanger gymnotis. Next base: position 306,828,830 of record CM053623.1, read on the forward strand.
GGTGCTATGACTAATCATCCAGAACATTGATGAAGGAGCATAATACTCATCTCAGGCTCAAGATTATAAGGCATAACGTTTTCGGCCATTGTGAATGTGGGAATTCATTTTGTTTGGCTACTCACATTTGTTACAAGGCTTTTATTTTTTTTTCCTTTTCTTTAGGGCATGGAGAGGCATGAGAAGAAAGAAACCGATAGATAGGTAGCCAAACCAAAGAAGAAGAAGAAGAAGAAGAAGAAGAAGAAGAAGAAGAAGAAGAAGAAGAAGAAGAAGAAGAAGAAGAAGAAGAAGAAGAAAAGAGGGTCATTGGAGCATTTTTAAATGCACTCTAGGGAACAGAAAATATACAGTAGCCAAACAGAAAGTGGAAAAAAGAGATTGGTTGATACATTTTTTAAAAGTACAGTAGAGAACAGAAAGGCCAAAAAGAATCACAGAAAAGCAGAACATCTTTGAAAGTTATATGCTGAATTTCTTACAGACTTTGAAAGAAAAGTAAACTCTGTATAATAAAGATGCCACTTCACATTCAATTTTGTCATATTTGAACAAAAATTATCATTTTATTTGATGTCTGTTAAGTTCAGAATAATTTTTTTTCAATGTAAATGAATCAACATCACATTTTCTTTTAAAGTAGACATGAATTTACAGAAAAAGACTGAACCTAATTCAGCCAGGGTTTGGAAACTAAGTTGTCATCTTTGCTAAACACTTCAAACTATCCCAAAGTTTGTGAATCTGCAAATTTAGGAGAATTTTGCCACATACTACACTTAAGACCAAACTGTTTGCATATTGTTAGCCCTCAGGGAACTCTCATTCTTTTGTAAGAAACAACATAAACACACATAAGTAAATATGTAATATATATAAAGGCATTTCCAGCAAAGGACATAGGTCTAACATCAAGGGCAGTTTGTAACAATGGAAAAAGGATTCCAGAGGGCACAGAAGGATAAAGAAGATAGGGACATGAGAGAAAGGGGGTTGACATGGTACAAAGGAGCCTTCCTGATCCTTGCATGTCAATGGATTCTCTTGATTATCTCTAATATGCCCTGTCAACAGCAGGTTTGTCCATAGGTATGTCCACGTTGCCTTGCCCATCAGACTGTGAGCTCCTTGAGAAAAAGGATGGTCCTTTACATTTCTTTGAACTCCCAGTGCTTAGAACAGTGCCTAGCACACAGAAGGGGCTTGATAAATGCTTGATGAGAACTCTGTGATTCTGGCCAAATCTCCTAACCAACCTTCTAAGGATACAAAGTACAGAGCAGGTGCTGTTCTGCATTAGGAGAGGGTTAAGAAAACTTTCTTACTGAGAACTCGCCTATGCCAATGAAATTACAGGACCAGTCTCTATTCCTATTATCTTACCCAGGAAAGAAAACACATAGACTTGTTGGGATTACTTGGTTAGCTTAAGCATCTGAAGCTAATTAGCTTAACGAGTTATAGTACCATTTTTGTCCTTTAGCCAAGAGTTGTACCTTGAGGAAATGGGACCCAGATGAGGGACATGTTGATGGACAGTGGGTCCTGAACTTGACCACATCCCTCTGAATGGAGGACTAGTTAGAGGCCTTGAATTACCCTCTGTATATTTGTAGTTGCTTCTCTTTGTTTTTCCTGTACTCACTTACTGTTTATGCAGACAGTGAAATTCCTGCCCAGGCTCTCAGAATAAACAGCCCTTCTCTTCCACCTCCTCATGTGTGGTTTGGCAGCCTTGCCCGACTGATCTCCAACTGGCACTTTCCTGCCCTGGCTGGTCCTTTTAGTTTCTATTTTGTCTTCCTGTCTGGTAGGTGGGAGTGGTGGGAAAATGAAAGAAGGAAAGAAAAGAAAAATAAGAGTGTAAAAATGAATTTGACTGTGAATAAAGGGGAGAAAGCTGCCATTTAATTTAAAAGGATTAAACACTTGATCTGATAGGATAGGGATAATAGAGACAAAGAAGAGAGATTACCCTCTGCCCCCAATGGAAAGTTTGTAGAAGTTCTACCTTCAACAATAAATCAATCAATGGCCAAGTATTGATTAATTACTTACTGTGCCAGGTTCTAGGGAGATGAGTACAAAGAAGGAAGTCATTTGTTCTCACAATGAGCTTGCATTATAATGGGGAAAACAAGTACATATATAAATATACACAATATGAATATAAAGTGAATAAATATAGGGTGTCCTCAAAGACTTAGTGCAATTGAAGGCTTTGGGGACACCATGTACAAAAATATACAAAGTCATCCAATACAAGGTAGTTGGGGAGGATACAAACTTGGGTATATTAGGAAAGGCTTCAAGCTAAAGATGGTATTCGAATTACATCTTTTTAAAATTTTTAATTTATGGAATAAAACAAGCATTTCCATAATGTAATATAATCAAAAAGAGGATTGCACGTGAAACTTCAAATCTATGGTGTTCAACTTGCTATTTCTTTTAAATATGTAATAAAGTTATCATGTAAATTTCTTTTTTCCTTCCCTCCCCTGGTGGAATTGTGAGCTGATACGATCATTTTGGAGAGCAACCTGGAATTATGAAGCACATCTTAAAGGAAGAGAAGTATGCTTTAAGATGGAGGAAAGGAGAGAGTACATTCCAAGAATGTAGGGCAGCCAGCAGGACAAAAGGGAAACAGTTTTGCATGAGGAACAGGGAGACATCCACTTTGACTGGACTACAGAGCTGTGGAAGGGATTGATGTCCAATGTGGCTTGACAGATAGGGTGGGACCAGGTTGTGGAGGGGTTTTAAAATTAAACAGAGTTTATATCCTATCTTAGAGACAATAGAAAACCATTAGAGTTGAATGAGTTGGAGGAGTCACAGGGGCATTTCCAAGCTTAAGGAAAATTATTTTAGTGTCAGGGTTTAGCATGGACCGGAATAGGAAGAGATTTGAAGTAGGCAGACCAATTAGGAGACTGTGGCAATAATCAAGGTGAAAGATGAGGGCCCCAATTAAGATGGTAACTGTGTGAGTATGTGATAGAGGAGGACAGTTATCAATCATTTCAAGAGACCATCAATGAATCTAATTCACCAATACAGAAAGGAAAAAGGTGAAGTTGTTTAATATATGAGAGCAATATTCAAGTCTCCAAGACCTTTTCACCACCTTCCTCACCCCTGCCAACCTCATAGAGTTTTTCCCCCTGTACCTGTCTTATGAATTGATCACTGATCATTTTATAGGGTAATTTATTTGATGAATTTTTCATCACAACTATTGAAAACTATGTACTAAATTGAAGGATTTGAATCCTAAAGAGTACTCATAATGACAAAAATCATAGATTGCTACACTATTGAGTATGTTATGTGTGATTATGTCATATCCCATTACTAAAATGTAAATTCCGTGACAAATGAGGGCTATATCTGTCTATGTTTAGTGTCCGAAGCAAAGTGGCATAGTGGATAGAGAACTGTTGCCTGGAGTCAGAAAGACTCATCTTCCTGAGTTCAAATCTGGCCTCAGACACTAGCTGTACGTTCCTTCTGTGTGATCCCTGTTTGCCTCAGTTTCCTCACCTGTAAAATTAGCTGGAGAAGGAAATGGCAAAAAGATGATTGCACATGAAACTTCTAATCTATGATGTTCAGCTTGCTATTTCTTTTAAACATGTAATAGTAATCATGTAAATTTCTTTTTTTCCTTTTTTCCTATCTTTGCCAAGAAAACTGCAAAATGCAGTCACAAAGAGTCAGACATGACTGAAACAACTCAACAACAATAAATACAAATTATACAATGGTGTAATAAGCTTGGGAAGATAGTCTACAGCAATGTTGTTAAGGATTTAAATGCCAAGAAGAGAAGTTCGTATATAACCCTAGAGGCAGAAAAGAGCAGGGGAATGACAAGGTTAGTCATGTATATCACTTTGGTAAATGGGTGAAGGTTGGATTGGAGAGAGGAGGTATTGGAAGCAGAGAGGCCAATCAGAAGGCTATTTCACTAGTCCAAGCAAAAGGGAATGAGAGTCATCATGTGATTGAAGAAAAGGGGATGGAGATAAGAGCTGTTATGGAGGTAGAATGGCTAAGAGGGAAGATGGGTGCCCACACAACCAGTCAGTATAGTAGGAATCAGACCTAAGACTACCAGTTTGATTTTATTAATTAGGTGGGGGAATTTCTCAAGAACTGTGGTATAGGGAATAAAATCAAATCATCTAAGAGACTGGTCGGTTAAATTGAATTCATTCAAGTTAGAAGATAAAACAGGAAGAGAGGGCTGCACATGATAGCAGAAGGGATAGAGGAAGTCAAATTCAGAGGATGGAATTCAGGAAGGGAAGAAAAACTCAGAATGTCAAGGATCTGGTCTCAAAAAATCACTTCAACTGAATTTCCTCCTCCCCCTCTAATGTCTCTCCCAGCTGCACAGGCACACATATATATGCACATTCTCAATACATGCATCAGTGACTCTGTATGGGAGCTAAGTCCAGGGAGATGAGTGAACATTCCAATGGCTCCCTTCTTTTGTTAACAAAGGAGTTAAGCCAAAGGGCGCAGATTCCTGTGAAACTGACTGGTTTTGTAGGCACCACCTTCCTTCTTAGTGCCCTCAATTCAGTGCAATCTCATTCTGAGAGAAGAGAATTGTGCTTGACGTGGGAGGAAATACAGATAAATATAACAGAATCCTTGACCTTCTGGGTTTACAGAGTAAGCAGATCTCCACAGACATGCTTCAGGCCCTAGAATCAGTCACTCGAGACCTCATCGTTGCAGTGCTGTTTCTGGTGTTCCAGAGATCTCTCTCCATCCCTTCTCCCCTCTCCCTCTATCATTGACCTTGGCTGTTGCAGGGATGTCCCCTCCTCCTTGTGGTTTCTCCTGTGCTGACCTGCTCTCCCTGGCTCTCAGGAGGATTTAGTTACATTCCAGCTCACCACCCCACCCCCATTCTTTAGTAGTGGAGGAGTGAGCTAGTCAGTTGAAAGAACAAAGCAACTCTCCAGAGGATTGAGGAAGGAAACACTGGGGATTACTCCACTTTAGGGGCAGCCACTCCATCATCCCCTTATAGACAGCTAGTTGACGTAGTGGATAGAACCGTGGACCTGGGTCAGGAAGAGCTGAGTTTGAATCTTGCTCATACACTTACTAGTTGTATGATTCCTGTCTGCCTCAGTTTTCTCCACTGTATAATGGGGATAATAACAGCATCTACCTTCCAGGGTAGTTGTGAAGATCAAATGAGATAATATCTATAAAGTTCTTTCCCAACTTTTTCAAACACTATATAAATGCTAGCTTTCATTATTAACTTTGCTATTATCTATTCCTTGCCTCTCATTTCAGAGGAAGTATTCCCCCTGCTTTCCAAATCTAATCACTTTTTTGGTAGTTCACTATTTTGTTTTTTAAATAATATTTTACTTTTCCCAATTACATGTAAAGACAATGTTAACATCCATTTTTGATGTTCCAAATTTTCTCCCTCCCTCCTCCCTGAGACAGTAAGCAATCCGATATAGATTATTCGAGTGCGATCATGTAAAACCCATTTCTATATTAGTCATGTTATGAAAGAAGATACAGATCAAATCTAATCACTCTTGATTTCATCCCTTCTTACTCCCTTTAGAATTTTATTCCATTAATTATCTCCTCTCTCTCTCTTACATCTTTAATTTCTCCCTCTCCATTAGATCTTTCCCAGGCTACACACATGCTCAGGTGTCCCCATCTTAAAACAAACAAAAAACCTTGATCCTGCTATGGCTTAGAGCTTCCAACTTATCTCTCCTTCCTGTCACTGAAAAACTTCTGAAAAGTATCTCTACCATCAACTTCTCACCACTCATTCACTCAGCCTCTTGGAATCTGGCTTCTGCATTCACTCAGTGAACAAGAATTATTTATCAGGCCAGACACTCTACTAAGCACCGAGGATACAAAGGAAAACTGAAACATAGTCCCTGCCCTCAAAAAGCTTACCTTCTGGTGGGAGAGACAAATGTGTAAAGAAACTGATACATCCAGAGTAGATGGAAGTTATCCATTGCTTTAATGGAACTGTTCTCTTGAAGGTCCATGAAGAATTCCTAAATGACAAATTGTATTATTTTTCTAGTCCTCACATTCCTCATGCTCTTTACCATATTTGAAAGTGACAATTGCCTCATTTCATTGGAACTCTCTCCTGTATGGTTTTGTGTATGGTTGTACTCTTACCTCTTTGAATGTTCTTTCAATAGCATTCACTTCCTCCTCTTTCCTTGTATGTGTCCCTTTAAGGTTCTGTATTTAATCCTTTCCTCTTCTTTCTTGTTATCTCATTGATTCCATGGCTTCAAGTATCAACTCTATGCTGAGGATTTCCACATCTAAGTTTTTAGCTCAATGTCTATCTAGGCTTCTCCCTTTTAAATGCCTGCCAGACATGTTGGCACACTTCCTCCACCAGTAGCTCAAACTCAAAATGTTCTAAGCCAAATTTATCATCTTCCCTTGCAAGCCAGTTTTCCCTCCTTTTCCTCTATTTCTGCTATTAGTACCACCATCTTCTCAGGCTCTAATTCTTCAAATCTCTTAATTTATCTTTGATGCCTTTCTTTCTGTCACTCCCTGGAATCCAGTCCAACTTGCAAGTCCTGTCAAACCTACCTTCACATATCTCTTACATCCTTCCTCTTATTCGTGTCCCATTATCATTTTAGTTCAGTCCTTTGTCACATCTTGAACAGACTATTACTATTGTAAGAGGCTCTTCACTATTCTTGCCAATACAATTTATCCTATGTATGGAAGCCAGAGTAATATGTTCAAATCACAGCTTTGATTCCACTATTCTCTGTCCAAATTCCTTTTGCGATTTCCCATTGTTGACAATAAAGTCCAAATTACTTATGGTGGTTTCCATGGCCTTCTCTCATATGGCAGTAATGTACCATCACATATTTCTCTTCCACTACTTCCCTTTATTAATGTAATGGTGATTTTCCTGCACATACCGAAGTCACCCTGCTTCTGGGAGATGGCATTCTACATTTACACATCATGTGAGTGGCAGCAGCCTCTTTCTATTAGTTATGTGATCAGGAAAAGTTGCATCTTTAAAACTGTTAGAGTGGGACAATCTTGCTCTCTCCCTTGTCCAGAGAGGGTGAAGGTAATTTTCACTCACAGTGTAGACTCATTGAACTGATTGAGTGGAGGAAAAGGGCTACTTAACCTCCTCCCCCCTTTTTATCCTGTGGCCCTGAGAAATAGGCTTGGGGGTAGGGTTTTGTTTTGGTCTGTGTGTTTCTCCTTGCCAGTTCTAGGTGTGGATGGTTGAAATCCCCACCAGATTGAGCCATGGTGACCTTGGAAGCAAGATTCCAGGCCAAATGTTGAGCGAGCCCCAGAAGGGAAGCCCTGAGAAGCCAGGGTGCCTGAGATTCAAGCCCAACTAGGGTTTTGGACTTGGAACTCAGCAGGACTATGTTCTACAATAACCAAGCTAAGCTATGAACCTAATCCTCTTTCCCTCCCCTAAGTATAAGGTGGTACAGGGCAGGGTTATGCCCCTAGGTATTGGGGGCATATGTTTTTATGTTTACTCTTACTGTATTTTTGAGGTAAATATTCCTTTGTAAAAGCTAATCTGATTACTAAATGGTTAAATGGGACTAGGGTAAAGGGAACCCCTAGAATTGAGGGAATACCATTGATAGGGGCTTGAGCCAATGGCAGAGCCATTTAATATATCATTAGAGAATTCTGGGCAAGGGGTGAAATGTAATACACCTGACCTTTAGGCAGTGGGGGCCAGGATGATCACTGGATCATTAAATGATATTACAGTGAACACATAATTACAGTACTAAATGTCTAGCAGACTAGGGGCTAGAAGAGATATAAAGTTTAATTTAGATAAGACATGGTCCCTGCTCTTCTGGGGTTTATAGTCTAGAAAGATGTCACATATAATACACATGATGAGCCCACTAAGGAGATGCAAAACATCAAAGTATCCAAGCCAGACTATGCACTATTCATTGAATATCCTCTATATGGAAGGCATTATGGGGGAAGCTGTGGACTGGAAGTGAGAAAGATACTTACTAGCTGTGTAACTCAAGTTAAGTCACCTAATATGAGTTTCACTTTCCTCTTCTCTTAACAGAGTAATACTACATTTACTACCTACCTCAGAGGGTTGTAAGGAAGGCACTTTATAAATCTTAAGATGCTATATAAATGTGAGTTGTTTCCTGACTCTATGCATTTGCTCATGCTCCCACCTAGAGTGCCTTCCCCATCCAGAACACACACTCTTTCCTCTATGTTCCCATCTCTGCATGTTTAAAAAAATACCCATTTTTCAAAGACCACACAACATGTCACCTCCTTCATAAAAGTTTCCTTGTTCCTTTCCACCTAGAAGTAACCTTTCATCCATTCCCAATAGCTCTGTGCTTTTCATGGCCTATAGTACTGGGTCTTGGAAAAGAAAATGGCAAACCAGTCCAGTATCTTTGCCAAGAAAACCTCAAATAGGTTTCCAAAGAGTTGAACAGGACTGAACAAAGCACTCAGTCTAAAGTCAAGAAGACCTGAGTTCAAATTCAGCCTGAGACTGTGTGACACTGAACAAGTCGCTTAATCGTTATCTGCCTCAGTTTCCTCAGTTGAAAATGGAGATGATAATAATAACACCTACCTCCCAGGATTATTGTGAAGATTAAATGAGATCAATTTGTAAAGCACCTAGCAGAGTGCCTGGCACATGGTAGATATTTAGTAAATACTTACTTTTCCCTTTACCCTTCCCCTCGAATAAACTTCATTTTATTTATCTCTGTATCCTCCATAATACCTTGTGCACAGAGTAGGTATTCAATAAATGCTTACTGAAATTAATTAAATTTAATCAATGGTTGAAATTGAGGATTTGGGAGAATACCAAAGGAATTCATCTCTGGTTTCTTTTGTGGGAGCATTGAGAAGATGGGGCTTAGAAATATTTCAGTACTAAAGGGGAGGGTAATGGAACTTTTTTTTGCCTATAGCATTAGCACTGTTCCTAATCAGCAGGTTCTCAGCAGAAATATAATGGCATGCTGTGTGATTTCTCTCCTCTATTTGTTCTCCTTATTATGAAGTGGTAGCAAAGAGATGGGAAGAATAGCAATTTAAAGATGAAAAAAACTCAGTCCATTGACTTTTATAGTAGAAGCCACGCTTCAATTTGGTTCTGAAATGTGCAATTAACTTCCTAGTCTCATCTGAAAACAATCACCTTTTCAGCAGAGCGATCACAGGGTTCCTTGTTGAGATCGTTCTTCTGTGTGTGGAGTTTCAATTTATAACTCTTTTCTCATGGTGACTTTTTTAAATGGCATGTGCCAAAGTCATTTTAATTGACATTTTCAAAAAAGCGTTGTTATCACATGGGTTAACTTAAGACACAGAATGTTAAAATGAACTTCTTTCTGTTAGCGCAAATTATGTATGTATGTGTGTGTGTGCTTAATCTCTGCATAGCGATTGCCTTTCAAGTAAAAAACATTCCCATCAACCTTGTGCTATTGACCAGTCCCTTAGGGTGTAGCTTCTGTTCTGAAATCAACTCTATGTGTACTCTTTTTTGGTTTAACTTAATAATATTTTATTTTTTCCACTTGCATGTGAAAACAATTTTCAACATTCGTTTTTTGAAAGATTTTGAGTTCCAAATTTTTTCTCTCCCTCCTCCCCAAGATGGCAAGCAATCTGATATAGTTTACCTACACTCTTTAAAAAAATGTTTTTTTTTCAACCAGCAAAAATTCACCTCTCCCTCACCCTAAACTCCCCTCCCCTGCTAGAAACAAAAGAAAAGCAAATCCTTTGTTACAAACATGTAGAGTCAAGCAAAACAAATGTCTGCACTCATTGTGTTAAAAAAAAATATGAGCTGTCATTCTGCACTGAGTCCTCCTGTCTATCAGGGGGTGGGTAGCACATTTCACCCTTGGTCCTCTGGAATCATTACACCTACACTCTTACCATGTGAGCAAAAGATCTTTGGTTCTGAGCAAGGGCTGCCAAATGCCACCCCACTGAGGACTTTATGATCCAAGAAAATGGTCTTTCAAGTCAACAATATCAGGAACACAGGAAAATAGAGCAGCAGCATTTGGTTTTGAAGTGTCTGTTTGGCCCATTCTTTTGGAAGGTGTAATTTGACCCTACCTTTATTTCAAATCATCAGAGGGCCACGATTAAGTCCTAAATATAAGGTAACTCTCCGCACTTATCCTGAATGTTCAGGGATTCTTTATCTCTTTTGCATATTTCTTCAATTCAATACAGACTTATTAACTGTCTGTTGCATTCAGGGCATGCTAGGTGCTGGGAGAGGAATCATGTTTAGCTTAGCTGTTATGATCCACCTGCCCTCAAGGAGCTTTTGGTCTGGTAGGGGGATAAGACACAGAGATACATCATTGTTTTTTAAAAATAAGTTCTTATTCATGTCTTTTGCTTTTTTACATCACCGTAATTTCCCCATTATCCTTCACCCTCCTCACACCCCAAGAGTATAAATAACAGATTTGATATATGTCCCATGTAACAAACAGTATCTTTTCAAAGAAGAAAAAGAGAAAAAAGAGGGGGGAAATGAACATAACTGATCAATACATCAAAAAGGTCTGAAAATACGTGCAATGCACAACATTTGTGGACCTCTTACCTCTGTTAAGTGATTCAGTGAGAATGTTTTCTCACATATCTTCTTTTGAGTCATGTTTTTTCCTTATAATTTTGCAAGATTTGCTTTTAATATTTTTGGTGTGGTCATTCTATTTACATCGTTGTAGTTACTTTTAAGGTTGTTTTCTTGGTCCTACTTATTTCATTAAGGATCTACTAGATTATCTTTCCATGTTTCTCTGTATTCATCATATTGATAATTTCTTATAGCATGGCAATATTCCATTGCATTCACACACCATGATTTGTTTAGCTATTCCTCAGTCACAAAAAGTGCTGCATGTCAGTATATAAATAGATATCAATATTTCTTTCATATAATATCTTCCTTTGGGTATATGACAGTAATAGAATCTCTGGCTTAAATGGAGTAGACATTTTGGTGGATATTTATTTGCATAATTCCAAATAACTTTCCAATGTTTGTACCGATTCACAGCTCCAGCAATAATGCAATAGCATGACTGTCTTCCCTCAACCCCTCCAACATTGATGATTGCCATCTTTTATCATCTTTGTCAATTTGCAGGGTGTGAGGTGAAACCAGCATTGTTTTGATTTGCATCTCTCTTCTTATTAGTGACGTCGAGCCTTCCTTCATGTGGTTGTTGATAGTTTGAAATTCTTTTGAGAATTATTTTTTCATCTCCTTTGACGACTTATCTATTGAGGAATGACTTTTGATCATATAGAGCTGTTAATTGTTTATGTATATACATATATGTTTATGTATATACATATATATGTTTATACGTACATATACATGTGTGTGTGTGTGTGTGTGTGTGTGTGTGTGTGTATATTCCTTATCAGGGAAATTTGATCCAAAGATTTTTTTCCAATTCAACTGCTTCTCTTCTTACCTACATGTATTAATTTTGTTCTTCAGGAGCTTTTCAGATTCCTGCAGTCAAAGATACCTATTTAATCTTTTGTACTTACCTCTATCCCTTAATTGGCCAAAAAAAATCTCCTACCCATAGCTGTGAGAAGTATTAGATCTGTCTCTCTTATAATTCTTTCCTAGTATGATCTTTAAAATTAACATTATTTATCCACTTGGAGGGTAGTTAGGTGGCACAAGGAATAGAGCGCTTGGTCTGGAATCAGGAAGACTCATCTTCCTGAGTTCAAATCTGGCCTCAGACACTTACTAGTTGTGTGACCCTGGGTGAGTCACTTAACCCTGTTTGCCTCAGTTTCCCCATTTGTAAAATAAGATGGAGAAGGAAACGGCAAACCACTGCAGCACCTCTGCCAATTAAACCCCAAATGCGATCACAAAGAGTCAGACATGACTGAAATGACTCAACAGCAACAACGACAAAGTATATCTAACCTCAGTGGTGTGCTGGTAAATGTTAGTAACCAGCTCTCCAAAAATGCAAAACTTATGTTGAAATTTAATCTGCATTAGTAACATTTTTATCACTCTATTAAGTCTAGACAATAAAAAACAATAAATCAAGTCTTGTGCTGATTTTTGAGGTCTACATGTTCATTGAAAATTTAACAATTGGTTCTCCACATTCAGTATGAGCTGCCTTCAGTAAACTGTCTAACTTCCTTCCAGCACAAATAAATGCATAGATTTCTAAGACCAGGTAGAATGTGAACCAAGACAGAATATAAGCTCTTTGATGATGGAATCTGTTTCCTCTTTTTAAAAAATGTAACACCAGTGCCACACACATAGTAGGTGCTTAATAAATGTATATAATTGAATTAATGAACAGCATCAAATTGTGCAGTGTTCAGATCAATTTTGCCATCCTAATAAGAAAAAAAAACACTTCCTTATATTTCTAATGTCTATGATTTTCATAAACTTCTAACCAATGTAGAACTTTCTGTTGATATTTCCATTTTTAAAATATATTGCGATCAGTTACGAAGTCTGTTTTAATTTGCAAGAAGAGTAGCAACAAACGTCTAAGAAAAGCTAAAGCAAACATTGACTTCCATCATCTACTAAATATATCTGTCACAACAACAAGCATCCATTTCCCTGGGGCATTTTCTTCTTTGATGCATAAACCAGATAATACTAAAAGTGTTTTAGGTGGTTAAGAAAAGGGGCTTGCCTTTCTCTTTGCATTTTATAGGTCTATTTACTTTTGTGAATTGTCAAGGATAGTGATTTAAGGTTTTACTATAAGAACAGAATGTTTTTCAACCCAACACACTGAAAACACTGGAAAAAGTCTATAGAATTCTTCTGTCTAGAAAGTAAAATATGGTCGTTAACATATTGGGGTCAGTTATTCAAGGGCAGAATGATTGGTTGCCTTCTGTCTGGTCAATTTAATTTCACAAACATTTTCTCAGTGTCTATTGTGTACAAGGCACTTATGGTCCCTAGGGATACAAAAGAGATAAACAACACAGACTTTGCTGTTAAAGAGGTCACGCTTTAATCGGAAGGGGTATGCTGGAGCCAACTCAAACAAGCTAGTGAGAGCTGATCATTAACATTTTAGGGGGAATATTCACACCTTGGAAATCAAAGGCTCTAAATTAGAATTTGATTGTTTTGTTGATTGTCTAGACTTAAGAAAGTGATGAGAAAAGGTTGATAATGAAATTAAACTTAAAAGTGTGTTTAAGATACTTTTTTTTTTCGGAGATCTGATTGTTAAACATTTTTAAAGTACACCCCAGGATATACACAAATAAATGTACATGCAGTTGTCATTCAGTCACGTCAGACTCTCTGTGACCCTGTGAACCATACCATCCATGAGGTTTTCTTGGTAAATATACCAGAGGGGTTTGTCGTTTTCTTCTCCAATGGCTTAAGGCAAAAAGCGTTAAGTGACTTGATCAGGGTCACACGTCTAGTAAGTGTCTGAGGCTGGATTTTAACCCAGGCCTTCCTGACTCCAGATCCAGCACTCTATCCACTGAGCAACCTAGCTGCTTCATATATCTGGTCCATATACACAAACAAGTATGATAAAAGAAAAAATAAGATAGAGGCAGAGGAGAGATTCAGACCATGTGTTCTAGCAGGATTTAAGCAAAGAGAATGTTTTTCATTAGAGAGGATCAGGAAAGACTTTATGAAAGATTTGGCACTTGAACTAGACTTTGAAAGAAGAGAAGGGTTTCAGCAGGTGAAAATGAGAAGGGAGTGCATTCCAGAAATAGGCATCAGTCTTCACAAGGCAGGAGATAGCTTGTCAAGCTCAGGAAACAGCTAGTAGTCTATTTTGGCTAGGATGGAGAGGTTGTCAAAAGGGATTAGTGTGAAATAAGACTAGAAAACGTGTTGGGAGCTGGAGAGCAAAGGACCTTAAAGAAGTTAGTATTTCATTTATAGACAATTGGGAGCCTCAGAAAATTTTTTATTTAGGGAATACCATGGTCAGCTCTATGGATTAAGATTCCTTTAGCAGTTATATGAAGGAAGTATTGAGGCAGGGGTGGGGGGATGGGGAAGAAAAGTAAAGGAAGGAGGAGACCTCAATACCCTTCCCAATCCCTAAACAAAGGGGCCTAGATCCTGTTACCATCCCAGCAGGGAGTTTGAATATCATCTAACCACCAATTTCCCCTTTTTTCCCATCTTTCCCCAACCAATAGCAGAGGCATGCCATATTGGTTGAAAAGAGCCGATTGTTAAATTTTCAGTGTGAGCACTTACGCCTCAGAAATCTGCAAAAGCTACAAATCAGGGCTTGATTTATTGTTTTATCGATTGTCAGCTAAGAAAGTGGTGGAGAAAATATTACTAATTCATAATAAACTTAAAAGTGTGCTATCTGCACTTTTTCTTCTGAAAAAAAATTTGCTATGCATTTTTCCTAAACATTTCCCAGACCATCACTGTCACTGAGGCAGCACCAGTCCCCAGGTCCTGGCTCCTCACTCCTTCCCCCTAATGCCCTCTAATGCTCCACCTAGATACCCCTACAAAAACCCATCAGACTTTGCTGGTTTGGAGTCCCCAAATCTAACCTGACCTGCTTCCACCATTCTCTCTGACTGCCCTCCATATTGTATGTATGTTCCCTCAAGAAAGCTGCCTTGCTTTATTGCTTGTTGGGCGCTCTATCTCCTTGTCATGAACATTGATATTCTGAATCTTCCTAAATGTGTATCAAGATAGATGCTACTATTTGTTGTTTTGTTATGTGTTATTTATTATACTAGTTGTCATATTATTTGTTTGTCATTTCAGTCATATCTGACTCTTTGTGACTGCATTTTGGGGTTTTCTTGGCAAAAACACCAGAGTAGTTTATCATTTCCTTCTCCGGCACATTCTACAGATGAGGAAACTGAGGCAAACAGGTTAAGTGACTTGCCCAGGGTCATCCAGCTTATAAGTGTTTGAGGCCAGATTTGAACTCAGAAAGATGAGTCTTCCTGATTCTAAGTCTGGTGTTCTATCCAGGAAAGATGCAATAGGGGCCTGAGGTGATGGTCAAAGTATATGAAGTATACAAAGAGATGTTGTGAAGATACAATTAATAAAACTTGGCAACGGGTTGGATGGAGGGGGGCAGGCAAAAGAAAGGTAAGAGTTTATGTGCATTTGAGATTCTGAGCCAAGGCAACTGGAAAGGTGATGACCCTAACAGAAGGAGGGAAGCTGGCAAGAGGGAGAGGTTAAGGAGGAAGATTGTTCATTTTGTTTCAGTCCTGCAGAGATGTAACATGGGATAGTGGATGAAGTGACAGAAGTGAAAGCAAGTGTGGATTTGAACTTTCCCCATGACATGTAGGAACTGTGTGACCATGGACAAGTCATTTAACATGAGTATAATTATTTAAATGGAGGATCTATATCACCAATTTCATTCCCAAATTTGGCATAGCTGATGGATGAACTTTCTCTCTTCCTTAAAGAAAGCAGTATCAACTAGCTGTCAGGTCAATTTATTACTAAGCTGGGTCAACTAGGTCTTGTGCTCTCATGTCTCTGGTCTCAGTTGCCAGCAAACTCTGGTATGGACTCTAATTCCTGGACCCCAGTGGCTCTCCTGACTATTTGAAGTGCTCAGGGTTTCAGCTGAATACAAAAGAGAGCCACCATGTTTTTTTTTTTTTCACACCTCTCTCCTCACCAAGAGTTCTTGCCTCCATCAGCACCAGGACAGAGAGACTGACATGGCTAGTTGATATATTGTGAGTTGCAAAGGAGATAATGGATGTCAACTACTTTTCAAACATTAAAGTGCTATATAAAAATTAACATTTATAATTATGATGGGAGGGATGGGAGGCATGGGAAGATGCACAGGATTTGACAGCCAATGGTAGTCAAAGACATTCAGGAGGTAGTCAAAGAAATGGGACTAGAATTCAGGGGAAAAATTCTAGCTGGGCATATAGATTTTGGCACCATTAAAGCAAAGGTACCAATGGAAGGCTTAGGAGTAGATGAGAAGATCAAAGAGAAGGAAAGGGAGAGAGAGGAAGAAGGAGAAGAAAGAGGAGGAGAAGGAGGAGAAAGAAGGAGGAGGGGGAGAGAGAAGAGGGGGAGAAGAAGGAGGAGGACTTGGTCCTGGGAACATGTGTACATGATGATTTTCCTTCCATGTCTGATGACATTGAATTCAAGAGCCCAGTTCTCCACTTCAGAACATGAGAAGTTATCCTGTAACTGTTTCCAGTCTGTTTACCGTATGGTAAAGAAAAATCCTTTTAGTTCAATAAATTCAATTCACTGGACATTTATTAAATACCTACTATGTGCCAAGCACTGGGCTAAGTTGCTGAGCCCAAACTGAGGGTACATAAAAATCATCAATTATCCAAGACAGTTTCTTTTTCCCAGGGCTGATGGAAACAAGAACTCCTGGTGAGGGGAGAGGTAGTCCCAGTGACATCAGCCTGTCCTCCCCACCCAGGCTCACACATGGCTGTGAAAGAAAACATGGTGTCTCTCTTCTTTTGTATTTGACTGCAACTTTGAGCACTTCAAATAGTCAGGAGAGCCATTGGGGTCCAGGAATTAGAGTCCATACCAGAGTTTGCTGGCAGCTGAGCCCAGAGACATAAGAGCATAAGACCTAAGAGTGACCTAGTTGACCCAGCTCAGTAATAAATTGACCTGACAGCTAGGAGATACTGCTTCCTTTAAGGAAGAGAGAAAGTTCATCCATCAGTTATGTCAAATTTGGGGATGAAATTGATGAAGTGAATGCTTTGTAAGAACTGCTTTAAATTGGAGCCCACTCCTAACAGAGACCAAAGCGATATAGGGGAGAATGTGGCCCAAGCTTGGGGGGATGTGTTTGCATAGCTGTTCTTGCTATATCTTTACAGTAAATACCTCTTCATAAAAGCATTGCTTAAATGATAATGGGGTGCTATGTCAATCAATGACATAAAGGAGATACCAACTGTAACAGGGCAGCTAGGTGGCACAGTGGGATGAGCACTGGATTGGGAATCAGAAAGACACATATTCCTGAGTTCAAATCTGGCCTCAGACATGCACTAGCTGTGTGACACTGGACAAGTCACTTAACCCTGGTTGCCTCAGTTCCTCATCTGTAAAATGAGTTGGAGAAGGAAATGTCAAACTACTCCAATATTGTTGCCAAGAAAACCCCAAGTGGGGTCACAAAGAATTGGACATGACTGAAATGACTAAACAAAAAAGAAAATTGTAACCAGTGATTGATATTGGGGAGAACAAATCAGAATGGAGGCTCAAGCCAATAGAATTCAAGAGATACCTTAACCTCTCAGGGTTATCCCTAAAATGCTAAAGGGCGGATGTAGCTAGCTTTGCTTTGGGAGTTATGAGTCAATTGTCAGAGTAGAAGTAGGGAGAAGGACCCTGAGAATCTATAGTGGGCTACAGAAGGAAAAATGTATTTTGGGATTTTCGAGTAATGCAAATGTTATAAATACATGAAAAGTATCTTTTTCTGTTTTAAGTTAACAGGCACTCTCTGTTGTGGACCATATTGGTCCCGTGCTCTCTCCTGCTATCCCTACAGATCATGCTTTTCCTCACTTTGAGCCTCTTATGTCCTAATCCTTTTAAGTACCATTTTCTCAGACTGACACCCAGGTTGAGACAAGTGAGGAAAGAAGAAACAATTGCCAAATTAGGCTAGAGTATAGTTTATTTGTGAAGGCGAGTGGGGAGAAGAAACATGCTCGTTCGTTTTTTTAATTGTTATTGTCCAAGACTGGAAGAAGCCTCTATTCAGTTGAACACAGGAAGAATCACTTGGTGGGCTTTTTTTTTTAATCCTCTGTGATTTGTAGAAATTTTTTTTTCATTTTTGATAGCATTTTTTTCGAATTACATGTGAAGACAATTTTCAATGTTCCTTTTTTGAAATATCTTGAGTTCCAAATTTTTCTCTCCCTCCCTTCCCTACCCTCTTCCCAAGATGGCAAGCAATCTGATATAGGTTATACATGTACAATCATGTTAAACATATTTCCACATCAGTTGCGTTATGCAAGAAGAAACAAAAAACTAGGGAAAAACCATGAAAAAAACAAAAGAGTGAAAATAGTACACTTCGATCTACATTCAGACTCCATCAGCTCTTTCTCTGGATGAGGACGGCAGTTTATATCATGTGTCTTTTGCAATTGTCTTGAATCATTGAATCACTGCAGGAATTATTAAAAATTTTGAAAAATAATTCAGTCCAACTCATCCTGGAAACCTGTGTTTGTAAACAGATACTCCCAAGCATGATAAAAAGCTCATTCATCCAACTGGGTTAAGCCAGCGATGCAGCCAGCCTTTCTGAGGCTCCACCATGCTGGTTCATCTGGTTGAACGATCCTAATTTCTTTCATTAGAAACAGTGAGGTGTCCCCTCATATTGAAATCCTGCCAGTGCCCAGAGGCAATTGTGACTGTTCTAAAGCAGCTCAAATTTACTCAATTTCCCAGGCAGAATTTATCTCTGTTGTGCAAACTTTGACCTCCAAGAACCTGTCTGAGATCAGCATTTGATACGTCTAAATCATCCAACTTCTTCAAGATAGATTTGGAAAAACTCCTTTTCTTCTTCATGTGTTTGAGCATCCAACAAGTTTATAATAGTCACACCAGTGAATTCCTAGTGTTGTGCTATTTTTAAAATGGCTTCATCAACAAGATTTAATCACCATTCAATAAAGGAAATTAAGGAGGGGTCTTTTGTGTCCCCTAGAGGGTCGAAAGTTGTTATGGGGAAGGGTGCCTATTTAAAGTGATGTAATTTCCTCTATCAGGTCCCCTGTACCTACAGAACAAAACTTCACAATGTCTATTAGCTAATAATTAGCAATGCATAATTATATACACATACTTAGCACTTGTCATCACAGCATCTCATGATCATGACATGTATGTATGTATAGTTAAAGAAACTGAACAGAGTGCATTTCAGCAAGTTATCTGAGTGTCAGCACTGATGTCATCCATTCTTACTCATTCGCAAGCTACTGTCCCACTGCCTGAATGATTCATGGCCTTTGGTTTTGATGTCTTGTTTTGTTTTGTTTGATCTGTCCATTTCCACATGGCTGGCATGAGGCAGGACTGCCAAAAGGAAAATTAGCTAAAACTCAATTAAATAAAACTAAGCTAGGCTCCAATAATAAGGATATAATGAGACAGATTAGTAGAGACAAATATTTCTGTGTTGAAGTACCGACCAATTGGCAATTTTTGTCAAGGGATGGACAAGAGAAGGGAAACAACCAAACCATTTGCTCTTTGTTAGAAGCTCTGGTCTATGTGGGAGGTGGAGAAAATGCTTTAAGATTCCTCCTCGTTTTAATATACTCAGGGTTTTCTCTGTTCTTCTTTAGTGGAAAATTGCAAACAACACCCAAGTGTTTTTGATAACCCTGCCCTCGTCCTGTGCCTGATCACTGGATAATACAACCTCTGATAATATTTTCTTTCATGTTGTTCCAAATGAGGATGTTGGAATTGAAAGCAAGTCTGTTTCAGCCTTAAAGGGATATTTACAAGTTAATGCAGGCAGCGGCACAAACCTAAACACCTACACACTCTCGGTATTTTGATAATGACAAGGTCCCACTGAATCAGCCTCTTCTTTCATTGAGATAGTCAGTGAGAAAACTGTCCTATTTAAATATTCAGTATTTCATAGTTTTAAAGATATAGAGCCTGAAATGACTTGTAGCTTACCTAGCCCAACCCTCTCAACTTTAGTAACTGAGTTAAGAAACTCAGTCCATAAAGGTGAAGTAACTTCATAGCAGCTAGATGGTACAGTGGGCTTGGAATGAGTTCAAATCTGGCCTCAGACACTTACGAGCTGTGTGACCCTGGGCAAGTCACTTAAGCCTGTTTGCCTCAGTTTCCTCATCTGTAAAATAAGCTGGAGAAGGAAATGGCGAACCACTCCAATATCTTTACCAAAAACCAAACAAACAGATGGAGTCACAAAGAGTCGGCCATGTCTGAAAATGACTGAATAACAACAAAACTTCATAGCATCACAAATCAAGATCTTGAAGGAATCTCAGAAGTCCATCCACCTAATTTTACAGATGACAAAACCAAGGCCAGGGAGGTTTAGTGACCTGCCGAAGGTCACAGAGGTAGTACCCGCTAAAGGCAAGACTTGAACCTAGATCCTCTGACTCCAGATTTCGTGCTCTCAGGGACCCAGGTGTAGTATAGTGGTAGAGCCATTTTTTGGACTGTAATGTTTTTTTGCTGACATTCTAACCCCCCGATACATGTCAGTTTCTTCATTTGTAAAATGGAAGGAGAGGGGTTGGACTAGATGGACTCTGGGACTCTTCTAGCTTTAGATTCAAGATCCAAGATCATGAGAAGAAGAAGAAGAAGAAGAAGAAGAAGAAGAAGAAGAAGAAGAAGAAGAAGAAGAAGAAGAAGAAGAAGAAGAAGACAAGAAGATCTGAAGTAGTTATCCGTGGCCATTTTCTACCTAAGAAGATGCTCACACCAAAAAAAAAATTTCCTTCAAAAAATGGTATTACATCCTGCTCTATATTGAATTTGGTTTAATCCTAGTTTCTCTCTTTCTAGAAATTATATAGAAATAAAGGCAGGTGTGAAATAGGAGTTTGAAAGCTAACCTCAGAGCCAAGAAGACCTGGTTTCAAGTCCTGCCTCGGACATTGTGGCTGTGTGACCTTGAGTAAGTCACTTAACCTCTTAGGGTTCTATAAGCCCCCCCCTTAGTTCCCTCCTTCCTCCCTCCACACATTTGTGCACACACTCATAATTTTACTAATTTCTTTTAATTCTAATCTACTAATTTCTGAGCTTACTGACAGGGAGTGGTAAGAGTTCCTTGCATGCTGATGGGCTGATTGCCCCATGGGCTCCCTCCCCTACCCCCAGTCATCATTCCATACCACATTCCGAAGGCTTGAGCAAACTCTGCTCCTGGGATTGGCTACTCTCAAGGTCTCCAGGAACATGGTCCACTGGATAAGGAGCTAAACCAGATTTAAATAGCACCACGTGTCTTGAAGAAGCCTCATGTCAGCTAATAATAATGCTTTGGATTTCAATACCACTTATTTAAATACCTCTTTTCATCTGAAGATTGTCGGACAGTAGACAGTATTTCCTTGTAAAATACCTGGGAGCTCTGAAAATGAGATACCTTCCAACAAATAAGTAAGCAACTTACTGATGTTTCTATAACCAAAAAGAAACAGAAGCCAGATCTGACTAAGGACCTTCAGCTTTACGTCTATAGTTCCATTGGCCAAGTATTTCATCACTTAGAGACACGCGTCTCTCCCAAAGAGAATAACTTGCATGCCTTCATTTTTTTGAACAGACACTAAATTATTAAATACTTACAAACTATTTGGCATTTAGAGCCCTGTAGAACCTGGGTCTGTTCTCTGCTAAGCTTAATGTATGTTACTCTCTGTCACACCCTTTGCAGTCCAACCAACTTGGGCTTCCTGCTGTTCAACACATACAACATTCCATTTCCAACCACTGTACCTTTGTATAGACAGTATCCCCAAACACACACATGCCTGCAATGGTCTTATGAGTCATTTTCATTTCTTGGAATCCCTATTTTTCCTTGTTGTTGTTGTTGAGTCATTTCAGTCATGTCTGACTCTCCATGACCCCATTTGGAGTTTTCTTGGCAAAGACACTGGAGTTATTCCTTCTCTAGCTCATTTTACTGATAAAGAAACCAAGGCAAACAGGGTTAAGTGACTTGCCCAGGGTCACATAGCTAGTAAGTGTCTGAGGCTGCATTTGAACTCAGGAAGGTGAGTCTTCCTGCCTCCAGGCCCCAGCACTCTGTCCACTGTACCACTTAGCTGCCTGGTTTCCCTCATGGCTTTTCTTAAATACCACGTCTTACCTTTCCTGATCTCTACAGCTGCTAATGCTTCCCTCTTGATCTGCATATTTCCATGGCAGCTACTCAGGACCTGGAACATACCACATGTATATATAAATGCCTTGCCTATTGGCTGATTGATCAATCCCAAGGGGTAATCATCATAATCCTATTGATGAGAAATAATTCAAGGATATCACTTGTATGCATACAGTCTGTCCTGCTGTGGTTCTCAAAATGTGGTCCCCTCACTATTAATTACTTAACCAATTAACTTCAATTAGCTTTTATGCAAGGATATTTACTTTGAGGACATGTCAACATCCTCACATGTTGGGAGGCCTATTCTGTCAGTGAGTGTCTGAGCAGAGGCAACATGGGGCTTCCTCCCCTTCTGTTCCCGGCCTTTACCTCCATCCTACCTCTAACACCTTGGCTGACTTAAGGTTTTTCAGGTAAAACCAGGAATGTTTCTGAGAGTGATTTAGCAAACCAGTGAAGCTTTTGCTGACCTGAGAGTTATACCTAAAAGGAAGTGTAGGCTTTGTGTGGATTTGTATGGCTGTTTCTATGGTTGATTCCAGCTCAAAGTGTCAATGTCTCACACATTATAAGCATTCAACAAAATTATTGGTGAATTGAATGTAAGTGGGATACATGATGGGGAGGCAGGGGGAGAAACCCTGGATTTCAAATCACAACCTTGGTTTAAATAATCTGGCTCTGCAGTTTATGACCTAAGTGACCTTGAGTAAGTCCCATTCTGGGTGTCAGTTGCTTTATCTGTAAAATAAGAAAACTTGACTACATGACCTCTAAAGTCTTTTTCAGCTCTCACTTCTATGAACCCACTATTTATCTAAAGATACTAGCACAAGATAGAAGAAAGGATGAGCAGGATGATTTCAGAAAATCCTAGAAAGATTTACATGAACTGATGCAAAGTGAAGTGAACAGAACCAGGAGAACACCATACACAGTAACAGCAACATTGTGTGATGATCAGCTGTGAATGACTTAGCTATTCTCAGCAATACAGAGATCCAATAAAATTTCAAAGGACACAAATGCCATCCACACCCAGAAAAAGAACTCATGGAGTCTGAATGCAAATTGAAGCATACTATTTTTCATCTTCTTTATTTTATGGCATGTTCTTTTCTTTTGGTCTGTGTCTTCTTTCACAACATGACTAATATGGTATTATATTTTATATGATTGAACATGTATAACCTATATCAAATTGCTTACTATCTCAGGGAGGAGGGAGGTAAGGGAGGAAAGGAGAAAATTTGGAAGTCAATTTTTTTAAAATGAATGCTTAAAAATGTCTTTCATGTAATTGGAGAGAAAAATAAAATAGTATTTTATAAAAGATCCTAGCACAAGAAAGAAGTGAAACCTACACCCAATCAGTCCATCAGCAACTGAATGAATACTATCAGTGGACCCAGACACTCTGCTAGCCAGAGTAAAGGAATACACAAGGAATCTCTACACTGGAAAACTTCTTATCCCCTCACCTGGCCTGGAATATAGCTAGGAGTACTGATTAGTATAAATAATGAATTTCCTGAAGGGGTTGTATTTGAATTTGCACTATTCGAAGTCATAACTGTGTATAATTTGGTAATTGGTTCCAGCCCTTTGAAAATATGTAGCATGAATTTAAATAATGTGATCACATAGGGGAAGGGGAGGGGATTCATTATTCACACTAACAAGGCCTAGCTCAGATTTATAAAACTCCCGTCAACACCCAATGTGTGCTCATAACCAATGTTTTGGAAAGAACCAAATTGGAAAGTCGTGCATTTCAAGTCAAGTCAAGAAATATTCATTCCTTAGCCAACCACTGTGATAAGTGTTAGGGGAGGCAAATATAAGCAAAAAGAGAGTCACCGCCCTTGAGGAGCTGATGATCTAATGAGGGAAGGTAAAACTAAAAGAAGGAAGTATAGGTGGTACTCAGCACAGGTGCACGATGGGAAAAGAATCTAGAGAATCAAGAGTGGGATACGGAGAGGAATGAAGGAGTGGCCATGGCTGGCCCTTGCTTAAAGTGGAGACTTCCAGAGGAAAGGCCCAATCGTTATATTCTGTTTTGTAGAACAGCTTTGAATGCTACAAACACCAATGAATGAGGATGCTGCTGCAAGTTCCATGCAAGGTGGAAATCTTCACGGTTTTTATTTTTTAGTGAAATCAAAGAAAAATAACCTATGATGAAGATGTCAAAAAACGAGCCTTGATTTGGAATTTTCATGTAAGCAACACAACTAAGACTGATTTGTCCTGAAAACTTGTTTTTTCTATCCACGATCTCACCTTTATCTTTCAACAGTCATCCCTGACCCCACCCCTACTCAAGCAGAATTTACCCTCAAATCCTGCTTTTCCAAATCTTCCATTCTAATTGAGTTTCTCAGTAGAGATGTCCACTGAGATCTGACCTCTTTTTCTCCAAGGCCACATTAAGAAGGGAAAGAAAATGGTAAATGTATTTTTTTAATTAAGTAACAACAATTTTTGGTTTCTATCATTCCAACAGTTTCTATGAAATCAACTCAGATATTTTTTGGACTTAGCAGGACAGGTTGCAGACAATATCAGGGAATCTCTGCCATTTTGTCAGGAATAGTTTAGAGGGCCCAAGACAGTAGTGCCTTTCAAATAAGGAAGAATTCAACAAGTAGAGGTTGAGTGTAAATTAAGAGAATAAGCAAAGTATGAAACAATGCTGGGTGATTTAAATAATTGAGCTTTTTTTCTGAAGAGAATAACATAAAATGTACTTTCCTCCCTCTTTGCAGAGATGGGGCACTGTGGGTGTATAAAATATTACATATATCATCAGCCTCGGTTCATGTATGGATTAGTTTTGCAGAACTGTTTTTCCTCCCTTCGCTGTCTTCTTTATTTTCTTGTTACATGGAATGTCATGTAGAGTAGAGGAAGGAGAGAGATACACATAGAAATGGAAATGATATAAAAAACAAAAGATCACAATAAAAATGAAAAATTATATATATGTAGCTTGTGACTCTGGACAAGTCAGTGAACCCTGATTACCTCAGTTTCCTAATTTGCAAAATGAGCTGGAAAAGAAAATGTCAAACCACTGTAGTATCTTTGCCAAGAAAACCCAAAATGGAGTCATGGAATATCAGACATGACTGAAATGACCAAATGAAAATGTGTGTACATGTATTGAATGAATAAACTTCCCCATGGCTACCAGTCCTATGCAGTTCCCCACTATAGGCTCACTACCTAGGTCCATCCATTGTGGTGGGGGCTTTCTTCAAATACTTTGGACATAACGAGGATACCAGTAGAACACATTGGCTATCCAACAATTTCTTTCACTCTTCTTTTGTGACCAGTCCATCTCTTTTATAATGCCTCTATCTGATGATATCCTTTATTCTCTATCATTTTCTTAGTTCTTTATTTGTTATGTATAAGCCTGTTTATGTCCCTCTCCATGGACCTTTGAGCAATATTAGCTTTTAATTCCTCAAGGATTGCAATATTCCATAACTTGTAGCCATGTAACGCCAGTAGACTATGGGTGCTGACAAAGATCATTATATTTCTATATAGTATTATTTCTATATTATATTCTATATAGTATTATATATTCTATATATATATTCTATATAGTATTATTTCTATATTATATTTCTATATAGTATTAAGAAAAATCAGGAAGAAACAATAAGAAATATTTGCAAATGTCAGCATAATGACAAATGCAAAAAAATCTAGGAGTTAATATACCATCACAAAAGATTTTAGTACAATCAATCCAACTACAAATTATTCTTTATACAAATGATGGAAGTCAAATAATTGGAGAGATACTGCTCATACCTGAATCGAATCAATATAATAATATGATTTAGATTTAAATTATTTATTTAGCGTATCCTTTTTAGAAACAGACATAAGAATAACAAAATGCATTTGGGAGAATAAAAACTCTAGACTCTCAAGGAAAATAATGAGGAAATATGAATGAATTATCAAGGCACAGCATTAGAAAACTTAAAACTATATTATAAATTAATTTACATTATCACATTAAAACTATATTATAAAGCAGGACTTACAAAAACTCTTTGTTACTTGTTTAAAAAACAAAACTACAGAAGTAGTTCAGTGTGTAGCACCTATGTGTGGTACAACCTTAACACTAACTCTTGTGTTGACTTGCTCACTCATTCTGCCCTCACACTAGCAGGCCTGGATTTTTCCCAGAGCGACCCACACCCCTTGGCTGCAACTCAAACTCTCTCAGAGTCCCAGAAATAATCCTGTTAGAGATGGAGTGGGTTGGGAAATATACTCCTGTTACTCACCAATGCAGCTTCTGAGTCCTAATCAATGTAGTTCCCATTTAGATAAAATCAATGACCATGAACCTATTTACTCAAACATAATTATTTAACAATCAGGTAAAAGCAAAAATAATTATAACGTTAGTTAGTCAATAAGAGGCAAATGGATAAATAATCAACACTGCAGTCTGTCCATAAGTATGAGTGAGTCTCCCACCAATTCCCTGATTTGGGGAAGAGTGGCACAGGGGCACGTGAGTAGGGAAATTCATGTTCCCAGAACAACTCAGAACTATGACTCCAGGCTTTAATTTCCTTGATTCCTTTAGGATCTATCTGGACAATGTGAAGCTGTTTCTCTGCTACCTGTTCCCCTTCTGGTCCTCACCAGGCTCATGATCCTTTTCTGATCCTTGATCTGATGACGCTTCCCCTTAACTGACTCTTGCTCCCTCCTTAATACAGCTCTTTCACTACTCCCAGTGCCTCAAATCAGAATCAATGATTCATCTTTCCCTTTTGAAGTAAATCTCAAGAAATCCATTTTTCTCTCAGTCCTTATCTAATTAATCTTCTCAGCATCTCCAAGCAGTTATTTAATTTACAATTTTGTCATTTATATATTTCAAGCTCTATAAACAGTCATGCAAATGAGCTGAGGGACATACCTCAGTCATCTCTATGGCCTCAAAGAGATCTTAGTCCATTCATCTGAAATGTAGTTCTCTATCTACTCCTCCCTAACAATGTGCGTCAATTTCACCAATTTTCTGTTACTTAATGAGGGAATTTTTCTCTCTTTTTTATGTAAAAATGTATTTTTCTGCCCATTTAAGCAATGAGATTGTCCACATGTGAAAGGGGTTGTTCCTTACAGGCTCAACAGATTGGATTAGCAAGAAACAGCAGAAGGAATATTAAACAATAGTTCAGTGTGTGATAAATCCAAGAATGTAAGTTATTGGAGGAAAGACTCCATTGTTAACAATTACTGCTGACAAAGTTAGAAAGTTATTTGGTAGAAATTAGGTTTAGACCAGTATCTTATACCACATACCACATTAAGTTCAAAATGGGTAAGCAATCTGAATACAAAGCACACCACATTTTTTAAAAAAATAGAAAAATAAGAGGTAGCATTCACAACTATGGCCAAGAGTGAGACTCTAACTGACCAAGGGATTAAGAAGATCAGAAAAGATAAAATATAATTTGACTATATGGGTAGCTAGGTAACACAGTGGATAGAGTGCCAGGCCTAGACCTAGGAAGATGCATCTTTCTGAGTTCAAATCTAGCCCCAGACACTTACTAGCTCTGTGACCCTGGGAAAATCATTTAACCCTCTTTGCCTCAGTATCCTCTTCTGTAAAATGAGCTGGAGAAGAAAATGACAAACTACTCTAGTGTCTTTACCAAGAAAACCCCAAATGGAGTAATGAAGAGGTAGACATGACTAAAATGACTGAACAACAACAAATATAAAAATAAACAACTATTTCAAGAATGGATTTAACAAACAAAGAATTAAAGAAAAAAATTAATGGAGAAAGAATTTGCATAAATTATAACCAGGAGTCAGCTATCCAAAATGATCTGGTAAATCTGGTAATCTGATAATAGCTGGAAGAATTCCCTGTCAATACTGAAGTCTTCTAAATGTTCCTGTTTGTAGGTAGCATTGTACTGCTTTTATCAAGCCCCAGAACATTGCAGAGACTCCCAGATGAGATCCATAATCACTCAAAAGAGTTTGGCTTAACCATTTACACATGTAAAACCAACTCGATAAAGGTGTTTTTTAAGAGAAAAGATGCTCCTCAGCCACTGTGCTCTGAAGTCTGGTGGAGGGGGGATTGATCCACTATTGCTTAGACCCTTCTTCCAATGAAACTGCAGCAATCCTGTCTGTCTGCTGCAGACAAAAATGCTGGCTGTCTCACAGGGACCCTGCTTGTTTTCCACTCCATTAAAGAGTCTCTGCCCTGCGTCCTTGCCTCGGTAGCCAATCTCCTTCTGTCCATGCTCATCCTCTACTCTCCTGTTGCCCCAAACTTGGTACTGCCATGAAGTCTCATCCCTTTTGGACTCAAACCCTGAGAAGCTACTATAGACGGCCTCAGGAAGTTATTCCATTGGTCCATTGAAGTATGTAGGAGCAGCTACACTATTAATAAAAACACCCATAAATATACTATGTGATAGAAAATATGTGATTCTTTTATTTTCAAAGGAGAGGTTCTTAACTTAGAGTCTGTGGACATATATATGTTTTATATATATATATATATATATTATACATATGCATGTATAATATATATAACATTATTTATGTGTGTGTCTATGTGTACACACATATTTTGATAATTATATTTCAATATACTTATCTTCCACATATATCTACCATATATATTTCATTTTGTGTGTTTAAAAATATGATTTTGAGAAGAAGTGCCTGGGGCTCACCAGACTTCAAAAAGGGTCCACCACACAAAAATAGATAAGAATCCTTGTCTTAGAGTGACTCTGGAAGTGAGGATACTATACTGGGCAATTAAAAATCATCTGGCCCAACCTTCCTGCCTTCCTCACACAGGTGCAGGACCATGAGCGTGGAACAGGAATTATCTGACCCAATTTTCCTGAAAGGCTTTTTCCCCTCTTTTTAATTTTTCAAAATCAGTGGACTTCTTTAGTAAAAGAGAACATAATGGGAAACCAAGGTTACATAAAAACAAAACCTATAACTAAACATAAAAAGAAGATACTTAGCCTTTTCCTTAAGATTTCAGAGTAAGTAGGTTGATATTCTTTCTAATATTGTACAAGCAGGTTTTGTAATACCTACCACCCACCCTCAGTCTTGTGTCCTTTCCAAGAAGTTGCCTTCAATGATAATGGTGAAGGTGAATCCTTGCTTGTGAGGCAATTGAGGAAGAAGCATATATCTGAATGTGAGGGGTCACATAGCATAATTTACCCAGGAGCAGATTATTTATGCTTTGAAAGAAAGGATTGCACGGTTGGCTACAGCAGCTATTATGCACAGGGTTGATAAATGTTCAGATCAGTCTGATCTTCAAGAGACAGAAGTACTAATATTAAAAATTAGCCCCGCTTTTAGATGGGAAGCAGTTTCTCATTTTCCCCAAGTCTGATTAATTATACTTTTTGCATCTCACACTCCCACATAAATTGTGAGCATCAGGCAGCTGATGATACTGTAACTGTCTGCACGTTTTTAGAGAGAAATAATGTTCAGAATAGAATTCATTTGCAAAACAACATAACAAAACAAGTAGACAATGGGAAATTATTTCCCATCCCATTCTCCTTAATGTTCCCAACTTCCTCTATTTATCTATCTATCTATCCACCTATCTGTAGCTACCTGTTTGGCTTCCAAGCAACGCACAACAATTTAATATAATGAAAGATTATTTTTTACTGTTTTCTTAATGTATATTATTTTTAGATTATCTTCTAAATTTAATTCTATGTTTATGGATATTAAAAAAAGAAAAAAAGTTCTTTGTGATGAATTAGTGGATAGAGAGTTGAAGCCTGGAAGACTTAAGTTTAAATCTAGCCTCAGATACTTATTAGTTGTGTGACCATCAGCAAGGTACTTTAAAAAAAAATCTCAATCTGCCTCAGTTTCCTCATCTATAAAATATTTTTAAAAAATAATTGCACCTATCTACCAGGGATATTGTGAGGATCAAATGAGATAACATATGTAAAGCACTTTGCAAATCTAAGAGTACTTATTATAGCTTTTATTATTATTATCAGTCATCCTTTACCCTAGCATATATATGTGTGTATATATGTATCTGTGTCTGTGTCTACATATATGCAATATATACACATACATATATACATATATGTGTGTATACATATATAGATAGATATAGATATAGGTGTATATATATACGTAGATAGATAAATATATCAGACATCTTTGTGAGGCTAGTTTTCAGCCATTTCTGAGTGGCTCTCAATTATAGTTTGATCCTAGCAATACTTTGCATTTATATAGCATTTTTAGGTTTGAAAAGAGCTTTACAAATATTATTTCATATCATTCTCACAACACCTCTGGGAATTAGGTGCTATTATTATCCCCATTTTACAGATAAGGAAACTGAGGCAGACAGGATATATGACTTGACAAAGGCCACACAGGTGAGGTTAGATTCGAATTCAGATTTTCCTCACTCCAGGCCCAATGCTCTATCCATTGCACCACCCAGCTGCCTCTTTTCTCCTAAAAACCCCATGGCCTATTGAATAAAGTATAAATTACTAATCCTGGTATTCAAGGCTCTCAGCAATTTTGCTCCAACCTATCTTTGCAACCTCATCTTATGTATCCTATGTTACAACCAATGTGGACATTTCTTTGCCCCTCCCCCAATTCTATGCCCTCTTCCCCACGTCTTTGCTCAACATGTCTCCCATGGCTAGAGTGGACTTTCCCTTCTTTCCAATTGCCATCTGTTGAAGTCTTTCACCTCTTCCAAAGTCCAAGTCAAGGGACATGCCTCTCCCAATGCCATCACTGACATTCTCCTTAGTTGAAAGTGATCTCTCCTTCCTCAAGTTGTTCATAGTAAATATTCTTTTTTGTACTCACCACACGCTCTTCAAATCACATGTATTTGCATGTGTCTGCCCTCCCCAAGTTTCATTATCATTTCTTTAGGAATAGGATCTATGTCAAAACCTACTTCTGTAATCTCAGCATCTAGCACAGAGTTTGCACATAACTGGCATTTAATAAATGTTTGTTGAATTCATTTAATCGAACATCAAATCTGTATCCCTATAATAGTCAAAATACCTTTAATAAGGAATGAACATGCTTATGTTAGTTTTTCTTTACTTATTTGAATAAACAGTTCTTAAAACATATTAGCAAACTGTCCAGAAATAATTTAGATTTAATTTAAAATTTAAAGTTCTAAATATAGACTCTCCTAAATTTAGAATTAAATTTGGAAAATAGTCTAAAAATAACATACATTAAGAAAACAGTAAAAAAATCTTTCATTATATTGAATTACTGTGAATCGCTTAGAAGCCAAATAGGTAAAACATTCCAGTACGCTGGTGTAGTTTAAGTATTTATCTGCAAGGCTGAAATAGTCATATTTAGAAGGGCAACAATAATCTCTTGATCTCTCCAAATGATGAAGGACAGACAAGATCCCCAGGACTGTGGAAGGTAAGAAATGTCCATGAGGGCATGTCCCCCAGCAGGGGTTAAGCTTTACCTTCCTCTGTTCACAAGATGAAAGTTAAATAGTTCCATCAAGACCTCTCCTTTCTCTCTGTCTTTTCAAGCTTCTCTGTAGCTTCTTTATTTTGTCCAAAAACAGCCTCTTAAGTTTTTTCTAAAAGTATGACCATCAAATCTCTTTTCAGTTTCTCAAAAACTTCTACCAACTGCCAAGTCCTAAATGTTGCATTTGGCTCTTAAAGCAGAGTAACAGTAATTATAGCATCTGTAGGACAGGCTTTTTAAACAGGTATTGCATCTATTAAGTTAATTTCCTTTTCTTGGCTTCCACAAAAGCAGCTGGATGCAATTTGTATAATGGCACACCCCTCCCAATAAAAAAAGTGGTAGCATGTTTTAAAAGCCAGAAAATATTATATAAAAGTTTCTCATGAAACCTAGATCAAATGAGCACCTAAATGTTGAATTCACCCCAACTTGTTCAGAGACTTGTCTTGTTATTTGATGGTCTAGTAGCCACTCCCATAAATTCCAGAGTTACTGCTTCAGAGGATTATAGCCATAATAATAATTAAACACCTAAAATTGCATAGTACAAAATACATAGTGTAGATAATACTTTCATGAACCTTACCCAATCTTCCCTATGAGAGGCGTCATAATGGAATAAATAGAGGGCTAGCCTTGGAGTCAGGAAAATTTGGGTTCAGTTCTTATCTCTTACAAATATAACTGGTGTGCCCATAATGAACTATTATGGTGTCAGGAATGCTCAAGACACAAGCACAAAAGGGGAGAATGACTCTAAAATATCTATAAACAAAACATCAGAGAAAAACACAACTTGGGCAGGAATTCAACTGGAATTCTTGGAAGAAATGAAGCAAGAGCTTAAAGAAGAGTTTTAGATGTTTTTATAAACAGAATGAAAATGCTTAAGGAAAAAATGAGAGTTACAGAAGAATTGGAAAGGGAATTAACAGCTTGACATAAGCAAAAAACTCCCTGAAAATTAGAATAAACCAAATAGAAGCCAAAGACTTCATGAAGCAACAAGAAATACTAAAACAAAGCCAAAAGGCTCAAAAAAGGAAGGAAATGCAAGATATCTCATAGCTAAGACAACTGACCTGGAAAATAGATTGTGGAGGAAAAAATTTAAGAAGCATTGGACTGTATGAACACTATGACCAAAAAAAAAGAGCCTAGACACAATATTTCAAGAAACCAAAAAAGAAAACTGCCCAGATCTTTTAGAACAAGAGGACAAAGTGGAAATAGAAAGAATCTACCAGTTACCTCCTAAAAGAAACCTCAAAATGAAAATTCCCAGGAGCCTCATAGCCAAGATACAGAGCTTCCAGGTCAAAGGAAAATTACTACAAGCAGCCAGAAAGAAAGAATTCAAGTATCATGAAGCCACAGAAAGGATCACACACAATTTAGCAACCACCACCATTAAGGATGGCTTTGGTGGGGTAGTAGATAGAGTAGATAGACTTGAAGTTAGAAAGTCCCATCTTACTGAGCAGATCTGGCCTCAGACACTTATTAAATGTGTGATCCTGGACAAGTCAGTTAACCCTATTTGCCTCAGTTTCTCATCTGTAAAGTGAGCTGGAGAAGGAAATGGCAAACCACTCCAGTATCTTTGCCTAGAAAACCCCAAATGGGGTCACAAAAGGTTGGACGTGACTGAAAACAGTAAACAACAACCACAACTATTAAGGATGATGAGCTTGGAATATGATGTTCCAGAAGGCAAAGGATATGGGCTTACAGCCAAAAATAATTTACCCAACAAAACTGAGTATAATGCTAGAGGGGGAAAATGTGATCTTTAATGAAATAGAGAACTTCCAAGTATTCTTGATGAAAAGACCAGAGTTCAGAGAAACTTTAAAATTAAAATACAGTAGTAAAGAAAAACACAAAAGCATTAACATAAATGAATGATAAAGGACCAAACCAGGACAAACTTTAAACATTAAAATATGTGGATATGATACATATGTCCCATCTGAATCCTGTCATGATCAGGGTTCATTATAAATCCAGTAATGTCTGATGATCTTAAGAAAAGAATTGAAAGATGAGAGAGAAGAATACAGTTGGTAGGGCAAAAGGAAAGGAAAGGAAGGTTAGGGAAAATTATCTCACATAATCAGTGTGTCCAAGTAGATAACTATACAAACAAGGAGGAGGAGGGAGTAGGTGAAAACAGTTAAAATTTGAACCTCACTCTCATATGAACTGGTCAGAAGATGTAAAAATAAACACACACACAGTTGGGTACAGAAATAAATTTCACTCAACAGGGAAATAGTATGGAAAGGGGAGAAGAGAAGAGGAGGAATTAGAGGAAGCACAGATTAAGGAAGGAAACAGTCCTAAACAAAACAAATTCTAAGGATTAAAAAAAATATTTATAGTTTTTTTTTGAAATGGCAAAGATTGAGAATCTCAAGGGGGTCAATGGATGAACAAGTTATGGTATATTAATGTGATAGAATACTATTGTGCTGAATACATTGTGCATATCTCCATAATGACCAACCAGGATTGCAGAGAACTAATGATGAAACATGCTACCCATCTCTTGATAGAGAAGTGAAGGGTTCAGAATGCAGAATGAGACAAATGTTTCTTTTAGGATGTGGCCAATGTGAAAATTTGTTTTGATTGATTATACATGCTTATAATGGGCTTTGTTTTTCTTGTGTTCTCAGTTAGGGGAGGGAAATTGAGGATGGGAGAGTGAGAAGGCAAATCATGGAGGATTAAAACAAATAACATTTTTTAAAAAGAAATACAACAAAGATTATGTGTGTAGCCAAGTTTGGGTGTCACTCACACTCAACTGTAGCCTACATGGGGATGGTCTCTCAGCCTTGTCCTTGACTCACGACCATATTCATCATCATCATCATCATCACCAAAGCAGCAAACATTTATATAGCACTGACATGCTTAGTGCTTTACAATTATTAACTCATTTCATCCTCACAACAACCCTGGGAGGTAAGATACTGAGGCAGACAGAGGTCAAGTGACGTGCCCAGGATCACACAACTAGTTAGTTTCTAAGGCTGGATTTAAACTTAGATCTTTATAACTCCAGACCCAGACCTATATCCACTGCACGGTCTAGATACCTCATCATCACCCCAACTTGGATAAAGGATCAAATGATACAATATTTATAAAGTACTTAGCACAGTGCCTTACACAAAGTAGGTGCATAATAAATACTTGTTCCTTTTCCCCTTCCCCTTCAAATACAAATCAAAATTCATAGCAGCACTTATATTATTATATAATTAAAACATGAACATTGTAAACATGAAAATTTAGCCTATTTATAGGTAGTATTTATCTAATTCTATTGTGATCTACTGATCTTTCTACATCTATACCTAGAGTTGTTTGATGTTTTAGGCTCACTACCAATATGTCTACACTATGGTTTGTCTTTTTATCCTGGGTAATCCTAGGTTAACCTACAGCTAGAGGTTCCAGGTAAGAAAGATACTGCCTCAGAGTTCAGCCTTTTGCCTTCCTACACACTTCTTTCTCTGAATTGCCTACGTGAAATTATAGAGTTTCTATATTTAGGATCTGTTTTATTTGAAGTAACATCTTTTTTTCAGGTGTTCTTTTCACTAAACCAGAAACATTCTTAAACTGGTGTTTTAATATAAAGAATATGGAGAATCTTTTAATAGTTCTGTTTCATTAAAGTGACAGTTTGTTTCAGTATCAAAACAAAATGGTACTGTTTCTATGTAGAGAATGCATAGGAAAAGACTATAACAAGGAAGCACCTTACTCTGGTCTTACTCTCCCAACTTCCGGACTCAGAGATCTAGGTTTATGATCAAATGGAAGGGCAGCTGTGAGTTTGGAACCTCTATGAGACCTTAGACCATCAGCATATGTAAACCTCGTTTCACTGAGTCAATTGTCTTTGATTCAATTGTCTTTGGATGACTAGCAGTGATATTAAATGGCTGATGAAACACTGTAAGAAATGATATAAGCCAAGAAGCAAGGAAGTGACCCAAAGGGATTCATATTCCATTGGCTGGAAGGCATCTTGCTGTTGAGATGATGGCAGCAGCTGGAGCTGTGCAATAGATTCTTGTTCTGAACATACATACTATTACGAAGAAGTGTTACTACCCAAGACATAAAACCCTATGGCCCTAAAGGCATTTGTAATGGTAGCCAGGGCATGACTTTTTTATTTTCTCTTTTAGAATGCTAAGGTAATCAAGTACCTTTGGTGAGTCTTGCCTTTCAAATGCAATGGCAAGCAAAGTGGACTTTTTGTTGTCTTTTATGTCTTTGATTGAATCAAGAGTCTTTGACCTGCTTAAGAAACAAGAAAGCCTAGTTCATATAGGTTTGAGTCCCATGATTATGATGCCCTTTGAGCCTAAAGAAGCATATATAAACTCAGAGGATAGCATTTTGCCTTTGGGGGCACAATCATCAAAATAGTGTTGGTGATGAGACTCTGGGTAAGCCATTGAAGCAGCCTCTCCCCGCCGCCTCTCAGCTTTGAAAACCCATATGTTGGTGCTTCTCTGGTTATTATCTATTGTGATTTGGTTAGACAGAAATTTTGATCTGCTTATATTGTCTCTTTTTGTAATTTCTGTTTGTATTTGCTCTGAAGTTCAGGGTGCTGGCTTTTCCCCCGAACTAAGTGAATGGCATATGTATGTTTAATTAAAATAATATTGTTAACCCCTTAAAGTTGCCTTCCTTAGAAAAGCACATCAAAAAATATGTGCTAGCTGCCTTTCTGTGTGTTGTTGGTCTTTCACCCCCACAACAGCTGCCAGCAACATTGTTGTTACAGCATTACATGATGGTTTTGGACATTTAGGTCAAGAGAGAACCCTAGAGCTAATAAGAAACCATTCTTAGCAGAGTAAGGTGGCAGCAGATATCACTAAGAATGCATAATCTGTGCCCATTGAGACCAAATGAAAACACTGTCAACTCATTATGGATATATAGAAAGCAAAGTTCCAACAACATAAGAAAGACAACATGATGTAATAGATACACTACATGAGATAACAGGGAAACGAACTAAGAATCAGGAAGACCTGCGTTCAACTCCTGTCTCTGACTTGTACTAGCTGTCAGACTCTGGACAAATCATTTAACTTCTCAGTGCCTAGGGAAGTTTCTCAGTGCAGAGATGGTATAGATCTATGTCAGCAGAGGAAGTGATTCATTGGAAGCAGTGAAGTCACAGGTTTGGTTTTTTAAAAATACCAGAAAACCACAGGAACTGTAT
This sequence comes from Phalanger gymnotis, assembly GCA_028646595.1. NCBI lineage: Eukaryota > Metazoa > Chordata > Mammalia > Diprotodontia > Phalangeridae > Phalanger > Phalanger gymnotis. The sequence continues at coordinate 306,865,742 of CM053623.1, forward strand.
CCATTAACTTCTTATATCTAAAAGCAAATAATAAGCCCATGAGGCATGTCTTAGTGGAGACTGGTCATTTCACTATGCATACATAGATATAATCAAGCAGGAGCCAGGAAGTTTTCACAGATGCTAAATTGTTACAGGAGAAATACATATTTCCTGCCAGGATTCATTCTGCCCAAGGTAGACTTTGATAGCAAGGAAGTGTTGCCTTTGGCAGGAATATGTCTAGAATTATATCTTATCATTCTTAAAGACACATATAGACTGAATGTTTTAATCACATATTGGTAGACATCCTAGGACCTCTGAATCCTCAGCAGAAATTCCAGCAGGGTCAACATGTGGCATTTGTAGTGCGTATGTATAATTCACCCAGGCATGCTGCCCCAGGCTTTACATCACATTTGCTAAGGGTGGGAACCACATCTAATTAATGGCTTCTAAATCTGGATTCTCAGGAGATGAAGGGAATATGTAAATATATATATATATATATATATATATATATATATATATATATATATATATATATATATATACTCTAATACATCTATATTCTAATGTATACTAATGCATCTCTCAGCAGAGAGGTTGACTGAAAGAGAACTCCGGCAACTAACCATAACTAGCTCAGAAGAACACTGACCAAAAAAACCCACTGTTACAATGCTCCACCTGAAGCAGTTGTCAAGAACATCAGCAAAATTACAGTCTTGCTAAACAACTTTGGTGTTCAGGGAGGATACAAAATAGCAGATCACTGACTCAAACCAATCAAGAAAATGGACAACTTTCCTGTTAATGTGATAGCCTCAAGGAATGATGGGAGCCATAGAAAAAGATGGGTTACAACCACCCATTGGTCAGAGATCTGTTAGACAGATTCTCTGCTGAGCAGGAGGAAAGAAATGGTGACCAGTCAGCTAAGTGGACTCCAAATAGAAGACACTTCTTGCTGTTGTCGTTCAGTTGTGTCCAACTCTTTGTGACCCCATTCAGGGTTTTCTTAGCAAAGATACTGCAGTGGTTTGCCATTTCCTTTTCCAGCTCATTTTACAAATGAGGAAACTGAGGCAAATAGGGTTAAGTGATTTGCCCAGGGTCACACAGCTACTAACTATCTGAGGCCAGGTTTGAATCCAGGTCCTCTTGACTCCAGGCCCTATGCTCTATCCACTGCTGACCAGTTTTAAAGAAACTCTCTGAAATCAGAAAATAGCTCAGAAGTTGATATTTCAAAAAAAAAAAAGAAGTCACTATGTATTGTAACCCTCTGACTCTGCTTCAGGCTGAGGAAGATCTCATTTCAAATGGGGTGAGGGGAGGGGAATCTGAATCCAGTGCCTTTCTTGCCTATTCACTCTTCTGTGGTGAGCTTTAGGATATAGAGATAATCTTGAAGGGATTTTTGCTTCAGGTATATGCCTAGTGAATCAGATCATCTGTTCAAAAGGCGTACAAAAGTTAGTCACTTTTCTTGCTTTATTCCAAGCTGAAACGCAGAATATTTGGACCATTCTGTGACCTTCCAAGACTGCATCAGTCAGCCTGTCTTTCTGCAACCCCTTCCAACATGAACTGTTTTCACCTTTTATCATTCTTGACAACACTTGCATGGAGGAAGAGGTGGCGAGTGAAACATCTGCCACTGTTCTGTTTCATATTTTTCTTTTTATTAGTTTGGAGCATGTTATATTGTGCTGATTTATAGTTTGCAGCTTTTCTTTCGAAAATTGTTCAATCATATCCTTCATAATCTTTATTGGAAAATCACTCTCAGTTTTATACATTTGTGTTAATACCCTTAAAATAGTAGATATAAGACTTTCATCAGTGATATTGCATGCAAATATTTCTCTTATTTGACTATTTCTCTCTTCATTGATTTTATTTGTAAAAATTTTTTGTAGTAGAAAAAGATCTATTCTTACTTTTTAAAATCTCTGGTTAATTTTTCCCTATCCAAATCTATAAATCTATAAATCTGATCTTGTTTTCTTCCAATTTCTTATCTCAATTTTTACATTCAGGTGATCATCTCTGTCATTTTTTATGCAATAGAAGCTTCCAATTTAGTGGCAGGTTCTGCAGAGTACTATTTATGATCAATCTTCAGTATTTCATAAAAAGTAAAATTTCTGGCTTGGCTCATGTCAGCCACTTAATCAATGTTTGTTGAATGAATGGTTACATGAATGTGGAGTTCATTTGTCAGAACACGTAGCATCCATGTTTGTCTGTTTAAACAAACCAGTTAGGAAATGGAATTGGATTTACTGCAAATAAACACATGAATACATGCATGCATGAATGAATGTTTGTTTTGGAAACAAATGGTTGCTGATAGTGATGGTTATTGCCTATGGTTGTGTCCATGATATGACAGCTGATACTTCCTGAAAGATCATTTATTACCAAGTTACCATTCATAAATACCTGTTATAATCTTGCTTTTCTTAAAGTCAAAGTCATATTTTGTACATTTTGTGCCCACAAGGAAAAGAGTAGAAACAGATTTGTTACTAAAGGCAAAGCTCTGGATCATAAGCACTATCCTCAAATAAAGTTTTCCTTTAAATGCCTGATGTTGCTTACCAGTTACCTTTTTATTTTCCAGAACATGGCTAATGTGGAAACTTATTTTGCATGATTAATACTTGAAATGGATTTTGTATTTGTTGTTTTTTCCAATGAGTGAGTGGAGGAGGAGTAAAGAAGGAAGAGAATTTGGAACTTAAAATGAAATTGGATTTTTGAAAAATTTAAATAAACTTGTCTGTTTGAAATGTTCATCCACTGCTCCTGGTTCTGCCCTCCAGGGCCAAATGGAACAAATCTAATCTTTCCTCAATATAGTGGCCATTCAAATAGTTGAAGATAATGATGATACCCCTAGACTTCTCTCCCAAGGCTAAACATGTCTGGTCCTCATATGACACAGACCTACAGCCTTTCAATTTTGGTTGTCCTCCTCTGGATATTTTGTGACTTATCATTGTCCTACTTAGACTATAGCACCTAGAACTGCACGCGTTATTCTGGACAGGGTTGGACCAGGGGAAAATACAGAGGTTCTATCATCTCCCTATTCCTGAAAGATTTCCTTCCATTAATTTAGGCCAAGTTGCTATTAACTTTTTTTGGTTGCCATGTTACATTTGCTATTTTGCTATTCACTAACTGAGACTTTGGAAAAACCTTAACTTAAGAAGGTCCAGGTCTTCTACTGCATCCAGGGCCATCTCCAGCTATCCTGACCTATATCTTGCACCAGACCCAGATGGCTTCAGAGGAGAGAGTGAGGCTGGTGACTTCACTTGAAAGTTAAGACAATCAGTCCCTGATGTCATGGTCTTCTTTGAGAATGAAGGACAAACAACAACAATAGCCCTCAGATTTTATTGTGGTTTTTTTTTTCAGATAAACTGCCATCTAATCATGCTGCCCCCATTCTATATTTGTGGGACTGTTTTTTTTTTAAACTTAAGTGTAAGATTTTACATTGTCTTCATTGGATTTAATCTGATTAGATTTCATCCAGTGGTCTACTGTGTCATCCAGGGTGTTAGATATCCCTTCCAGTTTTATTTTATCTTCATATATGAGGAGTATACCAGCTACTTCTTTAACTAAGTCATTACTAAAAATGTTAAACAGTAAGGGCCAATCACAGGTCCCTGAGGTAGTTCACTGGAGACCCTCCTACCATGCTGACATTGCACCATTACCAACTACTATGTTCTTTGAATCTGTCCATCTAATGGATTCTGGATCTATCTCACTGTGTTGTTATCTTGTACATATCTCTCCATTTTCCTTACGAGGATGGCATGAGGCTCTTTATAAATGCTTTGCTAAAATCTAGGTAGATTATATCGACAGCATTTTGCTTGTATACCACTTAAACAGAGATGTGCTGGAACCAGCTCAGACCAGCTCAAAAGAGCTGATTGTCAGCTTTTCAGTGCAAGCATTTATGCAGCAGAAACTGTAAAAAAAAATCAGGGCTTGATTTATATTTTTGTTGGTTGTCTAGACTTCATAAAGTGATGGAGAAAATGTTAATAATGCACATTAAACTTAAAAGTATGTTATGTACTTTTTTTTAAAAAAAGAGTTAGCTATTAAACATTTATGAGCTCACCCTTGCATTGCAGTCATCCTGTTTTTTAAAAAAGGAATTAAAGTTATACTGGCATGAAGCATTCTTGATGAAGCAATACTGACTCTTTGTAATCACTATTTCCCTTTAAATGTTTGCCAGTCATCTCTTTTATGATCTGTTCTAGGATTGTCCAAGAAACTGGAGTCAAATTCACTGACCTATAGTTGGCAGGCTTGTTTTTTTCTGTTAAAAAATGGAAATTGAGGCAGTGTCAATTAGTTGAGGAATGGTTGAACAAATTGTGGCATATGATTTTGATGGAATACTAGTGTACTATAAGAAATGGTGAGGGGAATGGCTTCAGAAAAACCTAGGAAGATTTATATGAACCGATGAAAAATGAACTAGGAGAACATTGTATATGGTAATAGTAGGATTGTAACGGTGATCATCTATGAAAGACTTAGCTACTCTGATCAATATAATAATGATCCTAGTTCCAAGCAACTCATGATGGAAAATGTTAATGACCTCTAGAGAGAACTGATGAACTCTTGAGTACAGATTGAAAGATTTTTTCACTTTTTTTTTTGCAACATGGCTAGTATGGGAATATCTTCTATATGACTTCACATTACAATAAGTTCATATTGCTTGCCTCCTCAATGGATGGAGAAGGGGCTAGAGGGAGGGAGAGAATTTGAAACTCAAAGTTTTTTAAAAATACATGTTAAAAATAAACAATTTTTTTAACAAATCCCAGGATTATTGGGCTAGGGGTAAGCACCAGGAGCTTAGGAGAACCTCACTGGAATCTCCAAATAGAAAATAACAGCTCATAGTTCACCATTCAGGAGAGTAGAAACTTTATAAACTTATGTAGCACTCCTGCCTGACCTCAGCAAATTAATTGAGGTACAATTAGTACATTTGTCCATACTCCCAATTTCAGAAATGTCTTTGGTGTCCTGGGAAGAAATGAACATTATTCTTCCAAGTATTTTTCTTAATAGCTTGAATCAAAGAAATCACAACAAAGTCCACGTGGCATAATTCCAGTTGGTTTCTCAAATGCCGATTATTTTAAAGTTGCGAACAATTCCTTCAGCACAGTTATCAGACAATCTCAAAATTTTAGGGGTCTTCCTTGGTCTATTATCCTATCATCTTTGGCATCCCTGTTGCCAACCTGCAACTTGCTAGCTAGGCCTATAGAATCACAGAACTGAGGATTGCTTGTTTAGTTACACTGTCACACACACACACACACACACACACACACACACAGTAGTTGAAAATCATACGCTACTTTTCTAATTTACATATAAATATGATTCCTTCTTTCAGCACTGCCCATCTCCCATTTCAATGAGATCATTCAATTCCAATCCTGTATGACTAAACCAATTGATCTGGACTGAGCCTGAGATAGAATAGGCCTCTGTTAGTTAATGTTCAATACTGAGACAAAATGAGACATTAAGAGTTTTTTCAATGGTCAAGAAAAGGAGATTTACTTAGCCATAACAGGAATATTCAATAAAGAAAGGCATTAAAGACACTGTATCCCAGCAGAGGGCAGAAGAGCTCTGGTCCAAGTCACAGCAGAGTGGCAGTTGACCTGTCCTGGCCAGGGCGGGTAGCAATTGACCCTGACAGCGAGGGCACTAGGAATAGACATGAGCCTCAGTGATGCTATACAGAAGGCAGTAGTCATAGATGTGGGCTCCAGAATTAGCAGAGAGCAGCAGGCGATGAAAGCCCCAGAAGCAGGAGATGTCAGAATGGCTCCCTTTGGCAATGGCAGAAGAACAGACTCTGTCACATGTCATGGCAAAAGACAAGCCAATTACTTACTGTCATGTAAACTGATCATCTCCTCCATGTTGCTGCTGGTATAGCACTCAGCAATCTTTGCACAACCTAGCAACCCCTAGCAAAGGCTTAGGGAACTAAGGGATGGCACTTAGAGAGGGGACTTGCTTTCTGTCAACAAGATTGAAGTGAAGCTATCCAATCAGGCTCTATAAAAGAAGGGAGAAAACCTCAGAAGCTTCTCATCGGGAAAATTTTGGATTCCCCCTCTCACCCTCCACCATCAGGACCCCAGGGAGAGGGGGAAATGATCACTCAAGGAGGATTAAGTGAGTGATATGGCAAAGCATTCCCACACCTCTCCACCCCCAATCTGTGATGAGGATCTGTGACCATCTTGAAAGCGCTCTCATTTTGCCTGGTCTTTCTGAGATTATTCCTGCTTCTGGCCACCTTTCTACATTGAGACCCACCATGAACTGCAAAGATGCAGGCATCAATCACTTCATGGACCTGACCACTTAGACCTGCTACTTAATCCTTCCTGGGACTCTCCCAGATTTAATCACTCCTTTGAGGAGCTCTTTTGTTGTTTTGTTTCCTGTATTTGTTTTCATTTTCTTCTTTCTCCATTAGTGCTACTTATATCAAGCTTCTTGAGTGCCAAAGATCAGGGTTGACTAATAAAGCACATTAGGATAGGAAAGCTGAAGCCCATCAAAAAAGGACATTCTGATGAAAAGTAAAATTGATTTGGATTGGCTGCTTGGGATCTACACTTATTGTCTTCTTGTGGTAGGAACAATTTCCAAGCCTTTCCCTCCATGAAACTTAGGTTAGTTTCTCCTTAAAAGCTATTGACACTTGGTTGGCTCAGGATACTGAAGGCTCGGGGAATTCAGAGAAGAGAGGTTCATTCAAATGAATCAAGCCAAGGTGTCTTCAACACCTATCTTTATCGAATACCTTTCTCTTGCTATGGCTATGGCTATGGCTATGGCTAAGTAAATACCCTTTTGCTAACTGTTGGATAATCTTCAAGTGTCACTTTTTGTTCAAAAATCAAATCTAAATTAGCAGAGGGCTGGCCCGAGTTAGGCCTAGCCCAGAATAATATCCTTTGAAAATAAAAGTCATGTAATACCCTTGATGAGGTAGGGTTGGGTGGTTCTCTGAATGATAGTTCTGCGAATCTGAATACCTGCAAGGAGATCTCTGAGAGAAAAGAGAATCCATAGATGAAAAAGATGAATGAGAAGAAGTAAGGCATGTACTTTGAATGGCAAAGAGAGACTTCTAAAGAGCTGCAGGCATGTGGGAAAAGCTAGCATTGATATATAGATAGAGATTAGATAGATATGGATATAGATAGATAGATAGATAGATAGATAGATAGATAGATAGATAGATAGATAGATAAATAGTCAGTCTGTTGATGAGTCTGTACTGTCCCACGCACTGCCCCCTACCCTAAGACTGCTAAGAGCAGACTTCTTGGGTGAGATCATTCTCTCCTTGACTGAATTGAGGTTTCGTCTCATTCCTGATTCACAAAGTTCCCAGATTCTTACGTGTCCTATCGGGTAATCTAATCTGACTACTGCTTCCTTGAATATGTTTACTTCATTATTGACTTTTGTGTATTAAGTGTTTGTTGGGAGAGGAATTCAATTGGCTGAGATGAAGCCTTTTGTGGTCTGGTGTAAGGCAACTTTCCACCTGGAGCAACCAGGGAAAATGTCCTTTATCCTGAACTCCAAAAATAATTGTAGCAGACAGGTAATTCTGGCCCTGATACCCTTCTTAGAGACAGGAGAATGAATAAATGTGGGCCCAGTCTCGACCCTCTTCCTAATCCTCAGAGAGGTAGAAATCCAGGGGCAGCTAGGTCTTGCAGTGAGTAGAGCACTGGCCCTGGAGTCAGGAGCTCCTGAGTTCAAATCCAGCCTCAGACACTTGACACACTTACTAGCTGTGTGACCTTGGGCAAGTCACTTAACCCCAATTGCCCTGCTTTCCTCCCTCCAAAAATAAACAAAAAAGGTAGAAATCCATTCTCCCTAGACATTAGATAGAGTAGACCAGATTATATAGTAGATATAGCAGACCAGATAAATAATCTATAACTATCATACCTATCTAAAAATCCCCCACAACAGGCTGCCCCAGGTCCCAAAGGGGCAGTTGCTCTTCACAATCATTTTCAAGGCCAGAAATAATGGTACATGCATGCCTGTAATCCTTGCCCCTTGGGAGATGGAGACTAGCGAATCCCCTGGGTCAGGGATCCCTGAACTGTAGGAAGACTGAAGCTAATTGGGTGTTGGTGCTAAGTCCAACACCAATGTGGTAAGCATCCATCCTAAGTCAGACAGTTAGTCAACAAACATTTATTAAGTACCTACTATGTGCCAGCACTACACTAAATTCCAGGGATACAAAGAACTATAATAGCCAGTCCTTATTCTCAAGGAATTTATAGTCTAATGAGAGAGACAATAAGAGCATAACTATGTATAAACAAGATATAGACAAATTAAATTGGAGATCATTGATAAAGGGAAAGCCTTAACATTAATGGGAAAGAATCCTATGGAAGGCGGGATTTTAGTTGGGACTGGAAGGAAGGCATAGAGACGAAGATGAAAATGGAGAGCATTCCGGGGATGCGGGGACAGTCAGTGAAAATGCCCAGAGTTGGAAAATGGAGTATCTTGTTCAAAGAACAGCAAGAATCCTGGTGTTACAGGACCACAGAGTATGGGGAATAGGGGACAGTAGTACGTAAGAAAACTGGAAATGTAGGAGGGGGCCAGATTATGAGGGACTTTGAACACCAGTCAGAGGATTTTATATTTGGTTCTTGTGGTAAAAGGGAGCCACTGGAATTTATTGAACGGGGAGGGTGGTGTGACATGGTCAGGAAGCACTTTAGGAAGATCTATCTGACCACTGAGTGGAGAATGAACTGAAGTGGAGAGAGACTTGAGGCAGGAAGAATGCTATTGCAATAGATGATGAATGTGAGAATGTACCAGGAGAATGTCAGGTCAGAAAAACCAAGCAGATTAAAGTGTGACCATCAAATAGCAGTAGAGTCAAGGTGAGTGGCCTTCCACTGTGGGTAAGATAGGGAGAGAGACCCAGTCTCAAAAAAAAGGCAGTGATTTTCATCATTTCCCTTTAAGAACATAATTTGGACCCTGAGAGATACTATTCTTAAATGTCCCTACTTAATTCAGGAACTGGGAGCAGGGATAAGGTGAGATAGTGTGGGAACAGCTAGCTAGCTAGCTAGCTAGACCTGTCAGATACCCTCCTCAGAAGCCTTGATGGAGGCTGGCTCCTGCATCACCTAACAGCCGCCTCATTCTCTCATTGCCACCTCAGTGAATCACTAAAACACACAGAACACAGGTAGACCCAATGTTTTCCTCCCTCTCTCTATTCCTATAAACATCTACCAAGACATAAAACATCTAATTATTTCTGAGGTTTTGGCTTTGCTATGTTTTGCCAAATGAATCCAACTGAAACATGAATTGCTGAGACGAGGGTTTGTACAAGATAAGAGCTGCCTCTAGGGAAATGGAAGCATTACAGATGCAAAGATGAAAGGGATCTCGAAGGTCATATTGTCCAACCATCCCATTTTGCAGAGAAAGATCATGAGACCCAAAGATATTAGAGTAAGTGACTTGCCCAAGGTCATGAGGCAGTAAATGGCAGGGGCAGAATTTGAACTCAGATCCCTCGCCCCAACTCCCAAGATGCAATCCCTCTCCACTTCACCACAAAATTCTCCTTTGAAGGGGGATAGGGAAAGGAGGAAGTCCAAGATCTCAGCTTCTTTTAGTAGATGTTGTCTCAACTCTAAGCACTGCTGAGACAGCTGTGTGCTTTCTGTGAAAGCTCCTTGCTGTCCTTTTTTGACCAGGAGGCTTCCCACCCTTCTCAGGAAGGATTGCAGACATAGGCACTGATCACCAGAGCCACCCAAGCATCTTGGGACTGTTTTTTGTACACTGTGTACTGTGACCAGAGGCATCTTGCAGCGTTGGCTCAAAAGAGTCTTGAAATGAAAAAAAAAATCAGAGCTATTAAGTACTTACTTATGTAACAACATTTAAGGGCACTGTGAAAGGGCTATATGAGTTCCAGATAAGAGACCAGCCCTGGCTGTGCCCCAGTCTCTGATGAGGGTAAAGCAATCTGCATTTGGCTATTATTATTATGATGATGATGAATTATTAGCTAGCATTTCTATACCACTTGAAGGATTTCAAAGCACTTTATAGGAGTCCTGGTCATAATAGAGGCATAATAGACCTTTCTGGAATACAAAGAAAAAAAACACAAGCTTAAACATCTTAACCAGAGTTCACAAGTTCTTAGTCCCTGTGTTTATTATCTGTGTTTCTCCTCACTTCTGCCATTTAAAGTCATTTTCTTTTTGGTCCTCTTATTCCTTAAATGAAAAAGCAAGGAGAAGAAATTGGGTTTCCACATTCCATAGAATTCAGCTGTGATCAATTAATTATCTTCCCCATCCCATAAGTGGTACCAGGGCTCTGAAATTTTTGCAGAGTGCAGTGAGAATGAGAGGACCAGTCCTAAACTCTAATCCTGGGTCTGCCATTCTATGTATAGTCAAATCACTTTACATCTCTGCGACTCAGTTTCCTCACCTGTAAAAACTGGTGAGATGAACTAGATAGTCTGTAACGTCCCTTCCCAGCTCCAAATCTGTGATCCTAGTCATCTGGCTCCAAGATAAAAACCAAACACTTCTGAGGATACAAACTATGCTGGCAACAGTTACTTCCTGGGTGTATCTTCCTCCGCCCCTCACTGGTGGCTTTGGTTACAAGAATTTCCAATAGACTCATATGATCCTCCCCACCCCCACATCTCCAAAACCCCATCCACACAGCCATCCCTCCCCTCCCCCCGCCAGGATATTGTATCCTCATTTCCAAGGCAGGATCTAAAGTCAAGGACATTTCGAAATGCATTTTGCCTGAGATATATTTCATTTCAACTGATAGACACCAGGCTAAGACTTGTGATGGTTTTTACTGTATATTAATGATTAGAAGTTAAGGAAGTCACATAGTTTTTTACAAGCCACATCTCAGAGAGATGGAGAAGATTATTGCAGTGTTTTCTGATGGAAAAAGTGGCCTCACTTCATTTGGATTTAACCCGCCTGTTGGTTTGGGGGCAGGTACTTGGGACATGTCATGTCATTGGTATGAGGAATTCGCAGATAAGGAAATTCTCTCTACTACAGCAAGCCTACACCTGCTCTGCAACTGTTTTAGACTTGCCTGGGGCCCTAAAAGGTTAAATGACTGGCACAGTGTCATATAGCTAATATATGTGAAAGGAGCAGTTCTGGGCAGGAAAAAGTAGTCTTCAGGAACTGATCGTGAGGGCTTCTGAAGCATGTAGGCTGGTGGGGTTTCTTCCCATTCTGGGTGTGACTGAGATTATCTCCAGCTCTGGGTGTGCTTTTGTGGAGACAAAGGGAGGAGGCCTCATAGAGCCTGATTCCAAAGGAAAATAGAGGCAAAATACTGGGGTGACTGGTGGAGAGAGATCCAGGGATCCAGGTAGTGATTCAGTACTGACCTACTCTCCCCATCCCCCTACACCTTGCCTTCAAAAAAGTTGTGAGGGGAGCTAGTTTGCCCATGATACCAAGCTCTCCCAACAAACACATGGGTACATCTTTTTATTTTAATTCTTTTTTGTTCCCAACTTGTGTTTTATTGGTATAAGGAACTTCCAAATGAGAAACTCCCTCTACCAAGGCAGATTGGCACCTGCTCAGCCACAAAGCACTGAGAGGTTGTCACTTCCCTTGGGTCACACAGTCAACACGTGTCAGAGATTGGACTAGGGTTTTCTGTCCTTGAGGCCAGTGAGCAATTCACTACATCCACTTCTGCTGCTTCTCAGCCACCACATCAGAGGTTTCCCCTTCCTTTGGGGTGATCAGGGTGTGAGAAACATGGCTTTGGGGATTGCTGGACTTCCCCAAGTTGTGAGAAAACACGGTTTGGGGGATCACTGGACTTCCTAAGCAGGGCCAAAGTCCTGAGGAAGAGCCCTGTGATAATCCCTAAGGAAGGCTGTGCAGACCACAGGATTCCCAGGGGAAGGCCAAGTGGTAGCCCCCCCCCCCAACCTTAATCTGCAGGGATCACAGGGCTCCTAGGGGTCAGACCCTAAGGAAGACCCAAGCGATGGCCCCTTAGAATGGCAGTAAGATCACAAGGCTCCCAAGACAGGGCAGGAAGACCCAAGCGATGGCCCCTTAAGAAGGCTGTGCAGACCACAGGGTTCCCCAAGGCAACCCAGGGTAGTAGCCCTCTTAACACCACAGTAGGGATTACAGAACACCCCGAGGAAAGACCTGGGAGTAAGCCCAAGACAAGCTTCCGCTGCTCATCGCTTCCTTTCACTTGACCTTAGGAAGACCATGTGATTTACCCAAAGAACCCAGAAGCAGAACGGGCAGAAGAAGGCATTTCCATTATATTCCACCAGAGAGTAGGCGTAGCATTCGCTAGAACACTCACATGCTGATACAGCTGTAGGAGCAGGGGTAACCATTCCCTCCACTCCTTCTAGAGTTATGGTTAGTTTACAATCTTTATTTTTTATATAGTTTTCCTAGGTTATACAGTTAATATAGGTAGGATAATAAGGATTCAGAAGCAAAAGTGAAGTTAATTAGATTTTCTTTGTCTTAATTTAGGATTAAACTACATTCTTTTACTCCCCCTACTTTCCCTCTTTAACATATGCTAATTATGCGAATTAGTAGGCCTGGATTCTTGACCAGACCCTAGATAAACTTGAACTGGTTCAAGCTGTTTGGCCTCTCTAATTCCCAACTGCCTTCTCAAAAAGCATGTGCGTGCGTGCAAGCTTCTGACCTCTCACCTGACCGACCTTGAAGCCTGGTTTCTGCTAAAGCTGCGGTGGGAGTGGGAGTGGGAGTGGGGGTGGGGGTGAAGTACACCTTTAGTTCTGTGGAAACAAAACTCCTCCTCCCAATTTCTTACAAGGGGTACCCACATTGACACGACTGTCCTTAGAAATGCAGTGGACTCTATTCTTAATTTGTTGAGGAAGCATATCCCTGGTCACGTGTGCAGCCACAATTCTGCCTCTTTCTGCAGCCTTGACTGGAGAAATTGAAAAGCCAGACTGTAAGTGGCTCTCATTGATTAATTTTACAGTCAACTCTTCATTATTTGTGGAAAGGCAAGGGAACACAATCAAATACAGGCAACTCTTAATTACAAGCTTCAAAGGAAGAGGACATTTGGTGTGGCTAATTGAAATCTATGGTTAATTCACCCAGCTGGGTCCAGGGCCAAGTATTTGCTCCACCCCCTGCTCAGAACCTTCCTGTGGTGATGAGGCTGGAATGGGTAAGTACACAGCGAACCAAGCTGCTTCACCCCCGAAGCTGAAATGGGGACAAGCTGGTTCCCTGGTGGGAGAATGCAATCTTGTTGACTATGTGGCTGGTTGGGAAGGCAGAGGGTTTCTTTTTAGCACATGCAAATGAACATGGACAGGACAGATGAGAGGGTATGGTAATTCTAAAATGATAAGGATACTGCCTCCCTACAGGCTGGTGATTGAAAGGTGGAGCTGGAGAATGGAAAGGGTTTAAAGCCTCAGGGACAAAATGGGGAGATAGCTCCAGGCACCAGAAAAGCCAGCCTGGAATATGTGATTAATGTACCTACTAAGAAAAAAAAAAGAGTTGAATGTTTTATTTTACATAATAGGAGTCTGTTTTTTTTTAACTCAACATGTAAATTTATGTAAATAAGAGTGCAAATGTATAGAAAATTTGTGTCCTGGGATTTCCTTGAAATGATCTGTCAGCTTTTCCCCTCCATCTACCAGTACAGCTGCTCAATGTTGTAATATGAAACCTCACTTTCACCAAGTCCCAGAATACTAAAACCAGGGGACAATGTTCAAAGCTTGGAGAAGAAAATTTGAGGATAATAAGAGAACGAATACTTCTTTACATGGTAGGAAATGAACAAAGACTTTCTTACACATAAGAAGAGCTCACTCAGATAGGAAATGTAGAGTCCTAAATGATTAAGTAAATTCATGGATACTAATTCTATAATAGGCTATTTAAAGAGACAGAGGCATTTGCAATATATATCATTTAAGGAATGTTACCAAATTATGCTTCTCAATTTCTTAATTCCTACAAAAGCTAACATCTCCTTTTTAGTAGCCTGTTTTAAAATGTCAAGGGTGATTGGAATGGAAGCAAGCAAGAGAGCTCAGAAATGCTCCCCATTCCCT
>CM053623.1:306880113-306907142 GCA_028646595.1 Phalanger gymnotis
GCAAAGAGCTCCAAGGAAGAGGAGGCCAACCCCTGATTTTTATATCTTTGTCAGCGTCACACATGCGACTCACCCACATGACCTAAAATCATCACAAAGAGGCGACTTAAACCCACGTGGTCTAAGAGCCTCTGCTGTCCCAGACATGTAAACTAGGCCATCCCTGGAGTTAGCCCCACCTTAGTTGCCAATCCACACCCACATAGGTTTTATACCTAATGGGGGTTTGGGCCTGGGGCTTAGCACTTAGTAAGATTCAATGAAATAGCTGAATTACTCAAAGCAAATAAAAGCCAAACTCTTCAAGGGCACTTGTTGAACTAAGTGCTAAGGAGCCCATTTTGCTTACCAACACATCCCCCACTCCCAACATTTTGATTATTACATAGATAGAAGCTTTCCAGTTCCCATTTGGATAGACCTGTGCCTATTGGGTGAAATATTTTGTCCTCTCTACATCGATTATGTTCTTTTCATTTTCTTCCAGAGACAAAGTCTCCACATATCAGCTCAGAATATTTGCTGGTACTTTCTTCTTGAGATAAGCAGTCCAAGTCAGTACTACCTTCCTTTGAACATGGAGATCACTGGTCTCATATTTCTTGCATCTATTTGCTATCTTGGGCCAGTAGGATGTGTCTTCTACCAGCTCTAGAATTCCCTCTTGACTACCATATGTGAACTTACCTTGGTATTCTTGCATAGTGGTAGAACAGAAAATCTTGGGGGGGCACCAACTGGCCTTCTTACAAACTTGTGCTACATCTATTATGGCATGGTACACCCTAGCTCCAGCTTCTGCCTTTATGGCAATCCCTGGGCATCATCTGGGGAGAAAAACTTGAGATCCAAGGGGTCATGTCCACTTTTTTTGTGGGTCATATCTCTTCTCACAGACCTTTGTGCTGCAGTTTCTCTTCACCACAAATCATCCAAGAATGGGGAAAATTGGTCCAAAGCTATAAAATTATAACCTAGAAGAAAGGAAAAGAAATCTCTATGTCTATAGAGATCATTAATATATAAAATATACAGTTATTATCCCTTTTACATTGTGAGGGTTAGGGGTATGGCACCCCCATGATCTGGAAAATACATGTAAAAATTTTTGGTTCTCCTTTTGGACCAGAGAAGTAGTCTGAATTATTACAGTATTAAAAGAAAAACATACAGACGTTGTACAACACTATATATATATTTTGTGCATTTCTGAATTTCTAAACTTTTTCTGCGTCATCTGCAAAGTTCCCCAAAAATTCCCATTTAATTTTTTATGATGGCCTGTAACAGATCAAAACCATGATGGGGAAAGTTATGATGTAGGAGGGATAACTGCAGGGGGAAGATAAATTTTCACTGAATTATTGAAGCTCAAGAGCAAGGATTCCAAAAGCATCTTTACTCAATCCATGGCCATCCCAAACAAGTCTTCGTGAATGTAGCCCTCCCTTACCCCCAAGTTACAGTGTGATCATTTTAGCTGATCAGTTACCCACTTAACAAAGAGAGCTCCCATCCAACCCATCCTCTGTTGCCAAACCATAAAAATAAAATGAGAACTCCACCAAAATCAAGCTGGGAAAAACCATAAAAAAACAAGGAAGGGAAAGGAGTAGTAAAATCCTGTTCTTCACCCATACACAAATGGGTGAAGTTCATTACATCTTCAAGGGCACTATAATTTACTTCCGTTTTAATTCTACAATTTCCCAGCATGGCAGAAGGACTAGCAGCAAACATTTAAAGCAATGAACACTTAAGTAGAAGTACGATCTGCTCCTTGGAGTTCTTCTGAGAGTCTCTAAGGAACAGGTGAAGACTTAAGGCAGGCATGAGGCTAGCTGAAGTTTATGGAGTCATAATAACAGCCAGAATTTCTATAATATTTTGTTATGTATATGTTATTTCATTTAACGCTCACAAGAACTCCTTCAGGAAAGTGCTGTTATTCATTTCCATTTTAATCAGAGAGATTAAGTGGCTTGCCCAAGGTTACCCAACTAGTAAGTCTCTGAACAAGACAAGGTACCAAAGGTTTCAAGAGTAGATGATAGTGTTAACTATTTACAGAAACAAAGGCAAAAAAATGAAGCCAGAGAAGGGTGATAGAGTAAGAGAGGTAGAAGGGGGTTCAGTAACCTGAGGTCATGGTAAGAATTAGGTCAAAGTTAGGAGAAGTGAGTCCCAACAAAAGATGGAAAAAGGAGAGGCTGTGGTCAGAGTTCTGGGTAATGGACACAAGTGACAGCAAGATCCAGACTGACCTATTACATGGCCAAAGTGGAATGGAAGTTGAGAAAAAAGTTAGGAAGCCAGCATATATGAGAGGATGTTGTTGTTTACTTGTTTTAGTCATGTCTAACTTTTTATGACTCCATTTTGGGGTTTTCTTGGCAAAGATACTGGAGTAGTTTGCCATTTCCTTCTCTAATTCATTTACAGACAAGGAAACTGAGGCAAATATGGTTAAGTGACTTGCCTAGCGTCACACAGCTAGTAAGTGTCTGAGGCCAGATTTGACCTCAGGAAGAGATGTCTTCCTGAAACCAGGTCTTGTACTCCATCCACTGTACCACCTAGCTGCCCTAGTTGAGATATCGATGTGTATGTTGAAGATATCAAGCATAAATGCAAAAGAAGGGCTAGAAATGAAAACAATAGACTCCTTGAGAAAGGAGAATGAATGATCTGGGGACCAGTAGAAGACAGAGAGGATCTGTATTGGGGGAAAACAGATGGAGTGGACCTCAAAGGAGAATAGGTTGCTGAGAGATGGCAACAAACATTCTAAGTGCGTTGATAATGGCAGGAGCTAGAATTTAGGTGCAAATGCTTTACAAATATCTCATTTTATATTCACAACAACCCTGAAAGATAGGTCCTATTATTTTCCCCATTTTACAAATGAGAAAATTTAAACAGACAAGTTAAGTGACTTGCCCACGGTCTAACATCTAGCATATGATACTTGTTCAGCTATAATACTTGTTTTAAATGCAATTTGTTCCAACATTATTGATATATTAGGGAACAATTTGAGCATGAGAGAAATTTTGAATTTGCTTATGCATGATTTCTTCCATAAGAAATATTGAGGACACTGAAAATTGCACCATTTCCCAGTCTTGCACAATCTACAATCCTCCAGATCCAACTCACCCAAGAATATTTCAGGTCTTTGTCGAGGTAGGCGCCATATTAATTGCATCTCATCTAATATGGTAAGACCTATGATTGGAGACTGAATTCTTTCTCCAATCCCTTTCCAATTTGCCCATAGCCCCAAGCAATGCCATTACTATTTAACTTAATAGGCATGAATTTCTTTTTTTTTTTTTGGAGGGGGGGGGAGGCAGGGCAATTGGGGTTAAGTGACTTGCCCGAGGTCACACAGCTAATAAGTGTGTCAAGTGTCTGAGGCTAGATTTGAACTCAGGGCCTCCTGATTCCAGGGCTGGTGCTCTACTCACTGCACTACTTAGTTGCCCCAGGCATGAATTTCTTAGCCACTGAACATATATAAAATCGTGCCACCATTTTTATTGGGTTCCAATCTTTTATTACATGTCAATGATCAAGTTTTTGAGTGTTGTACCCCAACCTCATTTTTCCATAAGCCCTGTAGCTTGCGTGATTTTTTTTAAGGAAAAAATCGAGTGATTTTTAGGAAATACATATGTCAAGTTATAGCAGAACCAATTATACATGTCTGGGACTAGATCTGAACTTGGGTCTTCCTAATTGGAAGTCCAGCACTCTGTCCATTGTGCCACACTTAGCTATCTGAGGATTCTATTGATGTTTCCTTCTGGCTCTGTACAGGATAGATACAGCAACCATCTGGAAAGAGTGGGCAGCAACTCTGGGAAAGCTTTCTTTTCTTGAGTGTAAGAAGATGGAAAGAGTGTGAAAAAGAGAGACAAGAAAGAGGAATTTGTGAACAAAGATTACAGAGGGCTCCATGGGCAGTATATATAAGACAATAGTAATATAATATAGTATAATAGACGGGTAGGGGTGAGATTAGGGAGAGGATACAGAGATAGGACATAAGGTCATATCTGAACTCAGGTCTTCCTGACTCCAGGCTCAGCACTCGATCCACTGAGCAACCTGGCCACCTAAAGATATGGATAGGGAGAGAGTTAATGATAGGGTTAGAGTTAGGGATAGAATTAAGGGTAGGATTTGGGGGAAGCAAGGTGGCACCAGAGCGCATAGAGCACTGGACCCAGAGTCAGGAAGACTCGTCTTCCTGAATTCAAATCCAGCATCAAACACTTACTAGCTGTGTGACCCTGAGTAAGCCACTTAAGCCTATTTGCCTTAGTTTCCTCAACTGTAAAATCAGCCAGAGAAGGAAATGGCAAAAAACTCAGTATCTTTGGGGGTCACCAAGACAACAGCAACAACAACAACAGAGTTAACTAAGTTAAGGACAGAGATAAGGATAGGGATAAGAGTGTGCTTGGAGACATTGAAAGACAGGTGTTTTTATCTTAGCAGATGTCAAAATGGGGAGTAGATATAGGGAGTTTGCACACCATAGCCAGTTGATGAGGGTATTCAACTGACAAGAGTCAGTACCAGGAGGTTTAATGCTAATATTAGCTGGGAACATAGCATGAAGGAGATCATTAATCCAAGGTATATGGGGACAGCTATCAGCAGATGACATGTTTTGTACACATTTAAACATTCATTAGCTGTGTAATGTGAGCAAGTCAGATAACATCTGAGAACTCTAATTCCCTCATTTGTAGAGATAGGAATACGAGCTTCATCTGGGATTTCACTGGCATGGGAATTCTTGGACATGGAAATTTCCTATACCAATGGAGACCAGCACATTCTCTGCCATTTATAGACTTGCCTCTGGAGCTGAGAGGATAAGGCTGGGGCCATGCATTCAGAAGCAGGGCTTGAACCCAGGTCTCTGGCTCTCTATCCACCACTCTACACTGTCTCCTCCAGAGAGAGATTTATAATAGGGATAAATAAGGGTAGAATGGGGATAAGTGATATCTGGATGAAATCTCACAGGGCTGATGTGTGGATCAAATGAGATAATAAATATAAAATTCCTTTAAAGTCTTAAGATGTTACATAAATATCAGTTGTTATTATCATCCTTATTAAATCTATCCATCTGTATTATGAAGGCAGGATTTATGATTTCAAAGAGAATCATATATATGTCTGAACAGTTCAAAACCGCAAGATATAAGGAATTCTCTAAGTAGAAGGCAGAAGAATCAAAGCATTTATTCAGGCTCCAGAGTAACAGACCTACGGACCAGCCTCCCCATTTTGATATTTTGGTCAAAAGCTTCCAGGCCCAATAAGTCTGCCTCACAAGAGTAACCAGGAGGCTACAGAAAAGCATGATGGTATTAAACCAAATCATATTCATGCTTCCCCTCTCCGGTAAGAAGATTACCCACTGGCCTCAAGTCCTTGCTTGGCACTCCTCCATCCACACACAGGTCGGCTCTGCTTCTGCAGCTCCTGCTTCGGCTTCGGCTTTATCTTCAGCTTCAGCTGTAGCTGTCTCTTGGCTCGCCTCTCCTCTCAGCCTCCAACCTCGACCCAGCAATCGCGCTCCAGGAGCTCGCCTTTGGGGCGCATCCTTGCCTCCTCCTTTGGTTCAGGTCTACGAAAGGGTGCTAGAGGCCGAGGCACCAGCGGGGCAAGTTTGCGCCCTCACTTTGTTCCAAGACCTTGCTCCGCTTCGTGGCTGCTGCGGTAGCAATGGTGCTGTGACGCCTTCCTCCCAGCCAAGCCCCTGGCATCATCAAGCGCCACCTGAATGACCAGAGCCCATTGGTTCCTGAGTTGGCCCCTCCCCCTAGGACCCTGGGAGGCTCACATCCACATAGACTAGGTCAACACCCAACAGGGCATGGCTTTGGAGTTAACACCTCCCCTTAGCCAGCCCCACCTTGGGTGCCACCTCAGTCATCAATCCACACCCACATAGGTTTTACACCTAATAGGGCTTTGGGCCTGGGGCTTAGCACTTAGCAAGATTCAAAGAAATAGCTGAATCACTCAAAGCAAACAAAAGCCAAACTCCTCAAGGGCACCTGTTGAACTAAGGGCTAAGGAGCCCATTTTGCTTACCAACATACCATCACAGTTGTTGGCGGGCAAATTAAGCCCAAAGGGACTGATGGTAATGGCAGTTGGGAAGGTCATTTGGAAAAGGCAGCCTATGGTTCTGTCTAGCCCTTGGCCATTTGTCTTCATCTTTACCCCTCACCACAAGGCCAGGATGGAGCAGAACAGTTGTATCATTGATAGTGGTGGCACTATCTCCTGTCTCCTCAGCGACTTCAGCCCCATCTCTCCAGGCCTCTGGTGCTCAGTCATTTCAGTCATGTCTGACTCTCTGTGACACCTGTCGGGGTTTTCTTGGCAGAGATGCTGGAGTGGTTCTTCATTTCCTTCTCCAGCTCATTTTATAGATGAAGAACTGAGGCAAACTGAGTCAAGTGACTTGCCCAAGGTCATACAGCTAGTAAGTATCTGAGGCCAGCTTTGAAATCAGGAAGATGTGTCTTCCTGATTTCATGCCCAATGCTCTAGCCACTGTACCAACTATGAAGAACTAAATATATGCTAATTTAACTGATGGTAATGGAGAGGTAGGCATACTGAGACAGCTAGGCAACTCAATGAATAGAATGCTGGGTCTTGAGTCAGGAAGACCTGAGTTCAAATTTGCCATCAGACACTGATGAGCTGTGTGACCCTAGGCAAGTCACTTAACCTGTTTGCCTTAATCCGCTGGGGAAGGAAAAGGCGAACCACTCCAGTATCTGCCAAGAAAACCCCATATTGGGTCACAAAAGATCAAACAGTACTGAAGGGCTGAACAACAACAACAAATAAAGAGGTAGCATGATGAAGCAAATTAATAGCCAGCCCCAGAGTCAGAAAGATATGAGTTCAAGTTTTACCACTATGGCTGTGTGATCTTGGACAAGATACTCTGAGGAACTCTACAAGGATTATAAGATGCAAGTAGCTATTGGTCTGTGAATTCTCTACATCCATGAAATCATATTCTCAGACAAAAAAAATGGCAGGCCATGGATGGTGGTGGAGAGTGGAGTCAGCATAGCCATCGCCCTCCCACCCCACCCAAGATAGATGGCTGAGTGGTAAGAAGACCACCAATTTTAATTACTGAGAGAGCCTCCCCCAAAAGATAGGCCTTACAAGCTATGTGGTAAGAAGACCTCTGATATTAATCTCCAAAAGCACTAGCAGTCAATGGTGACTGGAGAGTTAGCTCAGCATCTCAGAGAATGTAACTCTCATTACTTAGCACTTTTAGAATAGCCTAACTTCTCAAAGTCTCACTCCTCGGACTTTTACGTAAGGGAGTAACTCCTTTAGAGTGAAACTTGGGGATTTTTTTTGTTGTTGTTCCTCACAGCAAGCAGAGCAAAGAAGACATTTCATTGTCTCCCTCAGCTAGAATTCAATTTAACTTACAAGTCCTATTTTTTCCAATCAACCCAGTACCCTACCTAGGTAGGAGGTTACGCTTTTGTGTAAAAACTTGAGCAATGCAGGCAAAATGTCATCTCATATCCCAGCATCCAACTAGAAAGATGACTCCATAAAGCAGCTTTGGAAACTCCTAGAAAATGCAATAAAGCTAGACACATACTAAGACAGAGGAGCCCCCCTCCCCCCTGACTGCAGGAAGGGCAGCTCATTTTATGGTCTCCTCTGAGTCATATAAAACTATTTAGCGCTGTCTGAAACCCACACAAATAGTAAAAGACAAACAATATCTGTAAAGCACATTCGGTTATTAGGTTTATTAAAAAAATTCATTGTAATTGCATGTGGAGGCCAGAGATTATAAAAATGGAAAATTACAAAGTTATGGACAATGTCAGTCTTGTTTTTCCTCCTCTGTAATGGGACTGTTCCAGAGAGGCCCAAACAACCCAAAACATATAACAAAGCAAGCTTGTGTGCACCTAGATAATAGCATACTTACCATTTAGAATCTATATGTATGGATTTCAAGCATATATGTGTTTACGTATGTAATGCATTGTGTATAAACCTAAACACTGTGTGATATATATATGCATAATAAATTATATCCTTTTTAGGATTCAACAATTTTTTTAAGCATTAAAGTAGTTTTATTACTTTTGGGTATGTTTGTTGTTCAATAGCTCTTTCAGTCATGTCAGACTTTTTGTGATCCTATGTGGGTTTGTTTGGTTTTTTGGCAGAGATGCTGAAGTCATTCGCCATTTCATTCTTTTTCTTTAATTTTATTTTTAATTTATAGAATAAAACAAGCATTTTCATAATATAGTACAATAAAACAGAAGATTGAACATGAAACTGCAAATCTACCATGCACAACTTGCTAGTCCTTTCAAATATACAACAAAATTATCATGTAAACTTTTAAAAAAAATTTCTCCACCCCTTCCCTGAGATGGCTACCATTAGACACAAAGAGCTGTGTGTGTATTATATATATATATATATATATATGGATATATATATACACATATAATATATATATACACACACACACATATATACGTATAAATCATTCTATACATACATCTATTTATCAGTCCTTTCTCCAGATGCAGACAGTGTCTTTCTTCATATGTCCTTTATAGTTAATTACGGCATTTATAATAGACAAAATGGCTTTTTCATTCAAAGTTATTTTTGAAACAATATTGCTGTAACTGTATACAATGTTCTTCAAGATTTAACATAATTTTACCAAATGAAAGGCAATTCGTCTCTACATAACATCTTCTTTGGTAGCAGCATATTTGCCCTATAGAAATACTATTTACCCTCTCTTCTGTCTACAATGCAGACTTTTTCCCATTAACACTTCAGCCAGTTTCTCTCACTTTTAAAAAAACTCAGCTGAAAAATATTAAGTATGACTTCTGGCAGAAAAGTGATAAGGGACACTGACTGGTATGAACTGCTGAAAGAAGAAATTTTACCTTGTCCCAGCTGGGAGGAGGGGTGGAAAATGACTAGACATTTGTGAATAATGAATATTCTTTTTAAATGTATCAGAACAAAAGTATGTCCTACAAGTCACTTCTCTCATTTTACAGATGAGGAAACTAAGGCCCTCAGGCACGCGAATAGCACATCTGGCAGCTCTGTGAATGCTAATCAATATCTGTCTCCATATTTTTTCATTTAATTTCATTTTATTTTTTATTTAGAATTTTATTTTTCCCCAATTACATGTAAAAACAATTTTTAACATTCATTTTTAAAATTGAGCTCCAAATTCTCTCCTTCTCTTCCACCCTCCTCATTGAGAAGGCAAGTAATTTGATATGGGCTATACATGTGTGGTCATGTAAAATATATTTTCATATTAGTCCAGACCAAAATTAAAACCCAAGAAAAACAGAGAAAGTTTAAAAAGTGTGCTTTGATCTGTATTCAGACTCCATCAGTTCTTCCTCTGGGGATGGATAGCATTTTTCATCATAAGCCCATCAGAGTTGTCTTGGATCACTGTATCATTGAGAATAGCTAAGTTATCAACAGTTGATCATCAAATGGTATTGTTGTTACTATGTACACTGTTCTCCTGGTTCTACTCATTTCACTTTGCATCAGTTCATATAAGTCTTTCCAGGTTTTTCTGAGAACATCCTGCTCATCATTTCTTAGAGCACAATAGCATTCCATCACGATCATATACCACAGCTTGTTTAGCCATACTCCAATTGAGGGACATCCCCTCAACTTCTAATTCTTTGCCACCAAAAAAGAGCTGCTAAAAACATCTAGGTCCTCTTTCCTTTTGTTTTTTATCTCTTTTGGGATACAGACCTAATAGTGGTATTGCAGGTCAAAGGGTGTGTACAGTTTTGTAGACCTTTGCAGCTGCCTACATCTGAAAGTCTTTAGTGAGTTGGCACTGAAACCATGTTCTCTGACTCCATCATTAATTCTGTATACCACACCTCCTCCCAGCAAACACAATAAAAACACAATGCAATCGTCCTCCATATACTTCAAAAGATTCATGGTTTCATTGGTGTCATATCCTTCCCCACCCTGGTTGATGCCTTTAGGAGTTGCTATGCCTCAAAACAATGGTAGGCAACTTTCCAATGATGAGCTTTTTTGCACTTGCTAGACTGGCCTAGGTGGCACAGGGCATAGAGTGCCATACCTAGAGTCAGGAAGATCTGTGTTCAAATATGATGTTGTAACAATCCAGCTAGCAGCGGCTGTGGGAGTAAAAGACCCGCCAACAACCAGCATACAGAAAGCTGCCAATGCAGTTCTTTGATGTGCTTTACTAAGGAAAGTAATGTTAAGGGGTTAACAATCTCAATTTAATCCAACATACAAATATCATTTACTTAGTTCAGGGGAAAACTCCAGCACCCTGAACTTCAGAGCAAATACAAACAAATTACAAACATCAACAGACAGACCTTGTCCGATTCAAATCTCAACGCATAGTTACCAGGGTTTAACAAAGTCCAAACATTCAGGTTTACAAGCTGGGGGACTCTCAACTACAGCTGCCCAGAGTCTCCACTTTAACATGCCTCCAAGAGTGAGAGCCCTCAGCAAATAGCTCTGTCCTTGCTTTTTATACACTCTTTAGCTGTCAACAAAAACCATCTGAGCTACCAGTACTTAGGCTCCTACTTAGGCTCTGGTCTTAGCAACTCCCCTTAGGACCCTGAGGGCTTCACGCCCACATAGACTTAGCACCCAGTAGATAGGGGTTTGGGCCTGGGGTTTAGCACCTAGTAAGACTCTATCAAAGACACCCAACTTAATTAATATTACATATGACCTCAAACACTGCCTCGCTGTATGTCCCTGGGTAAGACATTTAGCCCTGTTTACATCAGTTTTCTCATCTGTAAAATGAACCGGAGAAAGAAATGATGAATCACTCCAGTAACTTTGCCAAGAAAACCTAAGAGTCAGACACAAGTGAACAACAACAGTTTGGCCTCATGGGGACAGGCATATATTATAGTCCATGAGCCCTGTTCTTGATCCCTTTCTGGAGTCACAGGACTTTCATTGGAGCCTGAGCCACAGAGGAGGGCCTCAGTATAAGAAGGAGATATCAACTGGACTGAACCAGCCTCTAACCTGTAGATGATTGAAGTCGAACAGAGCAGCCTAGACACAGAAGAGTCAGGAATCAGACAGAAGATTAATTTCCAAGTTAGGGAAATGGCTTGCAAGCAAGGAGGCAAATTAGACACGTGTGCTGGGGCCCCCACCCCTAGTGGGGGGACCTGCTTTAATCGTAGGCAGATCTTAATATTTATACCTATGGTTACCTCACTGCCCCAGTAAGTGCTATATAAACATTATTAATATTGTTGGTTTTATTTGATTCTGTAAAATAGTAGAGATGTGGCAGAGATTTCTAAGCAAGGCAGTGATGTAGTATTAAAGGAAGTTCAGGGCAGTAAGCGTATATAGGATCAACCGCAATGAGAAGTCTGGAGTTGGGGAGACAAGCTAGCACACCTCTCCTTGCTCAAGCTCAGAAAAATGGAATGTTGGACTTGAAGTAACCCAAAACTCCGAGTTCAAATCCAACCTGAGACACCTACTAGCTGCATGATCCTGGCCAAGTCAAATTCTCTCAGTCTCACTTTACAGATGAGGAAATTGGGGGTGGGCAGAAATTAAGTGAATTGCTTAGATGATCGCTGTTACAGCTAGGTATCCCGATGCCTAGAGAACTGGGCCTAGAGTCAGCAAGACCTGAATCCAAATGCAGCCTCAGACGCATTAATTGTATGAGCCTGAACAAGTCATTTAGCCATCTGCATCAGTTTCATCATCTATAAAATGGGTATAATAATAGTAAGTACCATCCAGGGTCATTGTGAGAATAAAATAGATTAATATTTATAAAACACTTTGCTAACCTTAAAGCCCCCTATAAATGTTAAATATTATTATACTGTCTGAAGCCAGTAAATGGCTAATGGATTGCACTTTTGACAACACTAAAAGAAATTCCTTAAAAATTTCTGAAAGAGCACTTGTATTTTCTATTTTCCAAAGAAAACTCAAAGGAAATGTAGCCACCGCTTCTGCTTCTGATTGAATTTATTCACCATACATAGTTTTTCAACTTCCCCAAATGACAAAATGACTGTTTTTAAAGTAAATAATTGGCATCTTCAAACTTCAAAGGCTAAATTATGGGGTGGAATGAAGCCTGAATAATCACAGAAGTCTTAGGTTTGCATCTGAGAGGGGAAGCCTGGCTTACTGCTCAAAATGGCCACCAGTCAGCCCTTCCCAATCAATACCAAACACTGCCAGTTTCTTGGTGTGGGCTCTTCAGTAATCCTTTAATCTTTCTCTAATCAGTTCACCAATACCGGTCTTCAAAGGGGCTTGGGGGAAATTAATGAATATTTTGGAGAAAATTTTTTATAGAGTTTCCTTTGAAAGGTACAATATCCAGATAGAATGTTGTGACCACACTAATGGAGATCAAGCTTGGCTACTGGGCCTAGTTAGTGTAGATGCTTTCTGAAATAAATCATAGCTACATGCTTCCTCTGTAATCCTGCCACCTCCCATCCCCTTCCTCCATCACACCAAGAGAAAGAGACAGAGGAGAGAGAAAGAGAGACAGAGAGAGACAGAGAGACAGAGAGAAGAGAGAAGTCAGATGCCTAGCATTAAAAGACCACTTGCCTGAGCCCAAAAGAACCGGGAGTACTTTTTGGTCCCCATCCTATACCCAACTATTGTGGTTCGTGGACTGAGCTCAGCCCAACTCCTAAATAGGGAAATTTGGCTCACCATTCTTGTGCTCATTGGCTTGCTAATAATCCCCTACTCCAGCATCCCAAGGATAGTAATAATTATAGTAAAAGTCTCAGTTTCCCTCCCCAAAAATGGGTGGTAACAAAGATACCCAATGCATAATATGAAATGGTTAATGCAAAGGTAATTTATTCCTTCACTAAAAGAAATGCTAAACATGGGAGAATCACATCAAGCATTAACAAGATCGACCAGATTCAGTGACTTATAACTGCAATTATGATCAGTTGGGAAGTTAATATTTAAGCCTTATCGGAACACAAAGCAGTTTTGCAATGCTGCTAATCAGGCATTTTGTTCTTCCTGGTAACTGCCCTCTCTAATGCAAATGCTTCCCACATGTCAAAACACATGCCACTTTGTTTTAGTGCTTTCAAAGGGTTAGAGATAGCCTTTATTTTATACTTACCAGGTTAGTCCTTTCCCACTAAACACTGGTTACACATCATAGTCAATCAATCAATCAATAAAAATTTATTAAGTGCCTTCTATGTGCTAAGCATTGTGCTGGGAATACAAGAGAAGCAAAAGAGAGTCCCTGCCCTCAAGGAGCTTACAATCTAATGGAGGAGGCAATATGCAAATCTATACAATGCTAGCTTTATACAGGATAAAAAGGAAATAATTAACAGAAGGCACCAGAATTAGGCTTCCAGTAAACAAATCTCTTCTATAACCAAAGAAAGCACCAAACATTAACCAGAGAAGTTATACAGATGAGGAAAAGTGAGGTTGTCAGCTGGGAGTGAGATAAGACCTCAGCTCAAACTAGAAGGCTGATCTCACCAAGGGAGTACCTGCTCTTAGCAGTCTCAAGAGCTACTGATACAACAAATCAAGAATTGTGATGGGGGCCAGCTGCCCCTCTGTGCCTGCAGCTCCAGGGCAATAATTCACAGTTCAAAACTCTATGGTTCATCTCTTCCCCTCTCTCTCTCTCTCCTCTTTCCTTTCTCCCCCATCTCGCTCCTCTTTCCCTCCCCCCTCATCTCTCCCTCTCCCCCTCCCCCTCTCTCTTTCTTTCTCTCTTTTTTAGGTCCTCCTTCAAATTACGTGTTCAACATCTCCACTCCATATATTCATATGGACTATTTGTGCCCAGCCTTCTGAGCTCATATTGGTCTGATCAGCCACAGCCAGACACACTGTATCTTGATCCCAACATAGTGATGTCATCTTAGTCCTCTTCAAGCATGGACAACAACAAATCAACAATTCCCTACTTATGTAGCGTTGCAGCTGTTCTTCCTGACAATTGAGTTATAGCCCCTTAAACTGACGTATAATTACATCTTCAGGACACAAAGTTGTCCTTCAGAAAAGCCACCCCAGGTATGGGTGGAAATAGGGTTACATCTCTATATGTAGCTGCACCCCAAAAAAAGCATATTGGGAAAAAATAGTTAAAGGGCATGAACAATTTTTGAAGAAGGAAATGAAAACTATATAAAATTGTTAAAATTTCCTAATAATCAGATAAATGAATGCTAAGACAACCATAACACATCACCTCATACCTACTAAATGGTCAAATATATTAAAAGACAAAGGCCAGTTTTGATAGGAAAAAGATAGCTGAGGTTTCAATCTTGACTCTATCATTTGCTAGGAAAAATGTAAGAGATGTCCAGATGTATAAGGAGGGATGAAGGACAAAAGGTACACCCAATCATAATCACTGGAGAGATAATAATAAAATTGGTTCCCTCTCAACAAAGATACATTTCTGGGTCCCAAGTGTGATAATTGTAGGCAATGATGTGCTGGTAAATACTTAACAACCAGCTGGGGTGGGGTGTAACAACAATTGGGCTAGCAGTTACTGTGGCTATATAAGACCAAAAACAATCAGCATGCAGAAGGCCGCTAACACAGGTTCTTTGATCTGCTTTGCTAAGGAAAGTAACTTTAAGGGGTTAACAATCTCACTTTAATCAAACATACATATGTAAACTCACTTATTTCAGGAGGAAAAGCCAGCAACTTGAACTTCAGAGCAAATACAAACAAATTACAAACAGACCAAATACAAACCAACATCTGGGTTAGCAAAGCCAGGGGGAGGGGACAGTTACAACGGCTTGCCCAGAGTCACATGCCACTCTTCCAGTGAGTGAGAGCCCCAAGGGAAAAAAAGGCAACCTTTGAGTTTATATATCTTGTTCTGGGCCAAAGGGTGTCATAATGTGCAGTGTAAACCCACATGGCCTAAAAGCCTCTGGCATCACAAACATGTGATTCAAAGCCATGCAAACCAGGCTTTCCCTTGAAGCAAGGAGGTCATCATGTAGGATTTAGGGGCTGGAGGCAGGGGAGGGGGAAAGAGGCAAACCAATTGGGGACCAGGCAGTAGGGAAAGTTTTGGAAGGGAGTTTTGCAGGAACTGCAGACAGCATGCAAAGTTTAGAAAAAGTTTAGAAACTCAGAAATGCATAAAATATATGTATTGTATTATATAATACCAACCAAATTTTACAATAAAAGAAAAAGAAAAAAATTCAGACTTCTCCGATATGAAGGGAGGGCCAAAAATTTTTATGTGGATTTCCAGATCATGTGACTGCTGTGCCCCTAGCCCCTGAGATGTGGAAGGGATAACTACATTATCTAGGAGAGAAAGATTGAGAGGAAATGGCCTGCATCTATGAGCCATTAGTCCTGTTCTTAACAATAGGGCTGAATTTGTGAAACCCTCTCTGATCAGAATCTGTAGCCCTTCTCTGGTGGGGCTTAGGAGAGAAGGGAAGGGTTGAGTCAGTGATCCCTCTTCACCAGAACCACAGCATTGAGACCCTGTTCTTAGACTGGGTTTGGGTCCTTGATCCCATCCTACCTACCCCTGTTCCATGATTCCTACTCTGGTCACTTGCTTATGAATCAAATTCATGATCTTGGGCTACAAGATGCCCCATTGTGGTTTCCGCTTAGGCTTCCAGATTAGTCCAGTACTCTTAGGTCTTTGGGGGGAGCTGGGCTGTTCTGTTTTCTCCTACTCCACCATCCTGGCAGGATTCTGGCTGATTAAATCTGCAGAGACAAAGGGGATATTGAAGAAAGAGCAGTGATGACCATCCCTGGTCATCCACACCTTCTGCAGCAACACCTGGATCCCCCTGCAAAGCATCTGAAGGGCTCCTCTTATGGAAACAGACAAATACAGTGTTCCTTACTGAGAGGACCCCAGCAACTACGTCAGTTGGTTCAAAGTGACTGGGAGTTGACTTCAAGGTGATAGTAGACAAAGTCAGGGAACTAGCTTCTTGTCAGAGGAGCTACTCCTCTCCAACTTCATAGTCTCTAGAAAGTGAACTAGGAGATCAACTCAAGGGGAGAACTCAGTTTTCAGAACCTCCCTCTCTGACTTTTTCCTTGTTCTTTTTTTCTGAAATTCATCAACAGGTGAGGGAATGTCTCTTGTCTCCCTCCCCTGGCTGCCTCAAAAGGAGTTAATGACTACTTGCAGCAGAAACATGGCACAGGTGGCCATTTAGCCTAAGAGACTAGTTCACAGACCATGTGCTCCTCTGTGGAGGAAGGGGAAATTTGAGTTCCCTAGGCAGTTTTAATTCTGTAATATAGTTAACCAAAAAAGGGAGATTTCCCGGGCAACAGCAACTTTTGACAGTAGTTTCATGAATAACCCCAAGTTTGAGAGTTGCTGAATTTGAATGTTTTAAATGAAATTTAGAGGGAAAGAGGAAGAAGATATAATAGACTGAAGTCAGATGATTTTTAAATTTGTTATAAGGGAAGAACTGAACATGTAGGTGGAAAATGAGCCAGGAGAGAGGGAGTGGGGAATTGAAGATGAAAAAGTGATTACTTAATGAAGCAAGGTCCTGGAAGAACCAGGAAGGGGTAGGATCCAGGGTATAAAGGAAGAGATTAACCTTGGGAATGATGAAAGCCATCTCTCTGAAATTTGATTTAAAAAAAAAAGACAGATAAGAGGTAAGGAAGAGAAAATGAGCATTCTCATAATATATGGGTTCAAAGTCAGTAAGGTCAAAGGTAAGATTTTTTGAAAGGGCATAGGAGTGGAGTTTATTATCATGGTTGGATGAATAAAAATTAAGAATATTGACTGGCTGGAAAGATCAGCTAAAACTAACAAAAATAAAGAGAATTATTATAAAGCCCTACACATAGGTAAATAAATATGAAATGAGGGAGACCTGCCTTAACAGCAGAATTTATCATGAGAAGTAAAAACTGAGGGGAGGAGGCTAAAGGAATACAAGCTTAATATGTGCCTGCAATGTGAAATGACTACCAAAAAGTTGATGCAACATTTAATCTTCACTAATAGAAGTATAGAGTAGAGAACAGGAGAGATCAGGCCACGTATAGAGTGCTGGCCTCAAATTTGGAGGCTGTGGTTTAGGAGTAACGTTGACCAACTCTACTGCAACCAAAGTACAGTGGGCATAATGGTGACCTTAGAATGACAATGCAGTACAAGGAACAATTGAAGAAGCTCAAGATGGTCAGTCTGGAGAAGAGAGGTCCTTAAGAGGTCACAATCTCTGGCTTCTAATATTTCAAGGATAGCTGTGTGAAAAAAGACCTAAATTTACTCTCCTTGACTCCACAGCTAAAAAAAAAAACTAAGAAAAATGGTTAGAACTTAGAGGTTTGTGCTCAATATAAAAAAGAGATTTATAACAACTAGATACCCTAAAAATGAAGCTGGCTTGTAAAGTAGTGAGCCCTTCATAACTGGAAGTGTTCAGAAACTGGATGACCACTTGTCAGGGACATTGTAGAAAGAATTCCTAAATGGGGTAGAGGGCAAGAGTAAATGAGTTCTGAGGTCCCCTACAATTCAATAATGGTAAAATGTGTAGGTTATCTATAGACCTTATTTAGCACATACTCTGAGGAGACTATCCAACTCCCATTCACTTAAATGGGGTGGATCCCCAAAACATGGGTATGTCCCCTCAAGGTTCTAGAGATAACTCTGAAGAGCTGGGGGGTGTCTTATTCATAAGCCCCTACCACGCTTTCCATCATTATCATCGGTTAATATCATTTATTAAGCTCTTACTATATTACATCAGGGGGATATAAAGAAAGGCAAAAAAACCAGGCTCTGACCTCAAGGAGTTTACATTTCAATGTGAAACATTAGATACCATATGATACAACTATATTCAAGCAAGACAGATGCGGGGTAAATGGAAAGTAATCTCAGAGGGAAGGCATTAGCAATGGGTGGAAGTTAGGAACCAAGGAAGTGAGAAAATAATTATTTCTCTCCTGTATAAATAACAAATTATTGAATTAAGACCAAGGGTTTTCCCCCTTTCTACTTCCTCATTCAGAGATCAGCCCCTTTCGGTTAGTCAGGCAGCCTTTGGAGTATAGGGCTGATAACGAGAGGGAAAACTCAGATCTATTCAAAAGGTAAAGAAAGTTTAGCTTATGTGACTTGATGGATTCCAGTCCATTGTGTTTTACTCAGACAGGTCTGGGAACACGTGGATTCTCCCTTCTGTCAGACAGGTGATATGAACACAGATAATTCTCTTTGACCAAAACTCAGTGATCAAAGTCACATCTACCAGCACCTCATTAGAACAGGTCCACCTCTCATTATAATATTCATTCTCTCTCATAACTTGATAACCAATCAGAGTCGATCACTGCCCTCAGGAACACCAACTCTTCCAAGGGCAAATAAGCACTGAGTGGGTTCCATGAGGAGTCTTTGGCATTTGAGAGTGCCATTGGCCCTTTTATTAATTATATGCTAGCATGATTAATACAATTATTAATTATCCAGAAATTATGTCTCTTAGACGTTGTAAATGTCACAAAAGACCTCTTGAAGAAGGTGGGATTTTAGCAGAATCTTGAAAGAACCCAGTAGGCAGAAGTTTGGAAGGAGAGTATTCCAGGCATGGAGGACAGACAATGAAAAGGCTTAGAGATGAGAGATGGAGGATTGTATGTGATGGTCAGCAAGAACACCGTTTTTGTGATCTTATAGAGTAAGAGGGAGTAAAGGGTAAGGAGGCTAGAAAGGTAGGAGGGAGCCAGGTTGCGAAAGTTTTGAGAGCCATACAGAAGATTTTATATTTGCTCCTGGAGGCAGTAGGAAGCCACTGGAGCTTATTGACATAATCACGCCAACACCTTTTGTAGCTCAGTAGGGGAGAGACTTGTAGCTTGGTGACCAACCAGCAGACCATTGCAATAGTCTAGTCATGAGGTGATGAGGTCCTCCACAAGGACGGCAGTTGTGTGAATAGAGAGAAGTAGACATATGGGAGAGATGTCTTGAAGGTAGAATCAGCAACAGATTGGATTTGTGGAATGAATGGAGAATGTAATCCAGGATGACCCCAAGGTTGGGAGCCTGGGTCACTGAGAATATGGTGGGGCCTTTAGCAGTAATGCAAGAGGTCAGAAGACAGGAGGGTTTAGAAGAAAAGATGAATTCTGTTTTGGACATGTTGAGTTTTAGATGGCTATGTGATGTCTAGTTCCAGATGCCCAAGACCCAGTCGGTGATGTGAGATTGGAGGTCAGGAGTGAGGTTAGAGCTGGATAAATCAATCTCGGAATTATCTGCTTAGAGATGGTAATTGAATCTATGGGGCGTGACGATTGCCAAGTAAAATAGTAAAAAGGGAAAAGAGAAGGTGAAGGACAAAAGATTGGTGGATACGCACAGTTAGTGAACATGATGCAGATGAAAATTCAGGAAAAGAGACTGAGGAGGAGCAGTCAGTCAGATAAGAAGAGAACCACAAGAGAAGAGTTTCATAAAAACTAAAGATGAACGGGTACCCATAAAGAGGTGGTCAATAGTGGCAAAGACTGTGGGGAGGTCAAGAAGAAAACAGGCTGAGTAAAGGCTATTTTATTCGTCAATTGAGAAATCATTGGTAACTTTGGAGACAGTAGCTTTAGTTGAATGATGAGGTCAGAATCCAGACTCTATTGGGAATCCAGAGAAGAGGAAGTGGAGACACTCATTATAGGTAGCTTTCTCAAAGAACTTAGCCATGAAAGAGAAGAGGGACATAGGAGGATAGCTAGTGGGAATGGTCAGATCAAGGGAGGATTTTTTTTAGGATAAGAGAGACATGAGCATGTTTGCAGGCAGCAGAGAAATAGCAATAGAAAGGGAGACACTAAAGATTGTTTAGAAAGTGGGAGTGATTGAGGTGGAAATCTGCTAGAGTGATGAAAGAGAATTGCAGTCATCTATAGTGGGGTTTTCCTTGGCAAAGAGAAGTTCTACCTCTTTATGAGTAACACAGGTGAAAGAGGAGTTAGTGGGGCAAGTATTCATGATGTGGGATGAGGAGGTAGAGAGAGGGAGCTCTTGAGAAAGGTTGAAAAAGCATTGAAAAAGCTCTTGGGGAATGATTTTAATTTTTTCAGTAAATATAAAGCAAAGTTCTTAGCCAAGAGCTTATGAGAGGTTGAGCCATGGGAAATTTGAGGAGGAATGAAAAGATTTGGAAAAGTCACTATGGTGAAGGGGCATAGAAATTCAATTAGGGAGACATAAAAGAATTATCTTTTTGTAGTGAGGGCCCAATTGAGATTATGTGACATAAATTTGTAGTGGACCCAACCAGAATCATTTTATGAGTTTCTCCAGCTCTATTCAGGAGCACATGGATAGAAGTGAAAGCAGAAAATTATGGGAGCAACCCAAAATTGGGGCTTGGCAAGGCATAATTTGGGATAGGATAAGAGGGCGAGGGATGGAGAAACTGATTCACCAAGGGGTCTCCATGGGGAAGGAAGTGTAGTTTCTGTGGGGTTAATGGCCTAGGAAACATCCGAGGGGCAGAGGAATTGGAGGTTATGGTGAAGACAAAGGGTTAGAGGCTGTAAAGCAGAGGCAAGCACAGAATGTGATTGAATAAAGGAATTTCAGAGTTCATGAACATGGAAGTGAAACACTTATGGGTGATGGCATAATCAAGGGTACGATCATGAGTATTCTGGTAAATGTTTAATAACTGTCTCTCTAAGGGGAAAAAAAAGTAAGCATGCCACTCTTAACTTTAACCTGGATCATTAACATTTTCTTCATCGCTTAATTCTAAATTTAAGAAAGTGATCAAGAAAATGTCCGTTTTAATTAACTTATTTATAATATATTATAATTAATTTAATTAAAATGTTAATTATCTGATAATTGAAAAAACAATAAAGCAAGGCCTGACTTGTAGCATGCCAATATCTGAGGTATAAATGCTTACACTGAAATTTTAACAATCATTTCATAAGAGCTCATTCAAACTCTAGCATACCGCTGACACATAACCATCTCTGTGTGTAGCTGAGTTGCAGGAGCAGGTTGGGAAATGAGTAGATGGAAGAATTAAGAAGTTAGGGTGTTTGAGGGAATATCTACATGTATACTGAAGTTCCCAGACACCCAGAGTCTTTTTGCTTCTTGGAAGGTGGATATATATGGAGGTAATATGACAAGAGCAGTTAGTACAAACATTCCTCCCCCCCCCCCCACAAAGGCCTGTGACATACTCTCCCACCAGCATATAAAGAATCCAGGGGAAAGTGGGCTCAAACTCAGAGAGCACATATGGCTAGGGTGTAACTCACAGGGCTTGGCTGCTAGAAGTGCTTTTCTCCTGTTTTCCCCTTCATGGTTTGCACAAGTTCTCCTTCAATATGGTGTAAAGTTTTTGTTAGGCTGGAGCTGGGAATCCACCTTCCCACATCACCTCCATCCAGTCTGTTCTCAACTCTGTTCTCAACTCTCTTGGCAGAAGCCCATGTATGACCCAAGAGACAAGGCTACAACACTAATGGGGACATGGTAAATGCAAAATCCTCTGGACCTTTCAAAGTTCACAAGGCTCTTCTTTTGCCAAGGGTTAGGAGGGAAAGAGGGAAAGGGAGTCAAGGGTTGGGCAAGATCTGGGCTATTGCCATGGGGCTCTTCTAAGCAGTTCCTTCTCAGGGGTATTGCTGAGACTCAACTTCTTCTGGCTCTCTCTAGCAACAATCTCTCTGGTTTGAGCTGGTCTGATATTTTATAGAAGGCCCCTAGGGGCATAACCGCTTTCCCTTACCCAATCCCAGCATGCTTCCAGGTAAGTACTTATTTCACTTAGGCTCTGATTGAATGATTGACTCTTTCTCACTTCTTTAAGGTACTAGTTCCTTTAAATGGTAAGGTGATGCTCACTGGAGCCTCAGTCTTATACTCAAATCACTTTAAAATATAACTGTGTCATTCCGATGATGTTTCTGTTGACTAATTGGTTAAAGTCATTTTTAGTGACTTTTTCTCCTAAGATCCTGGGAAATAATTTGGCCCAATTAGACCCTTGATTTTTTTTTAAAAACAATAGTTTATTTTTCTCAATTGCATGTAAAAACAATTTTTAACATTCATATAAAAGTTTTCTTTTAGTTCCAAATTCTCTCCTTCCTTCCTCTCCCCTCCTCCTTGAGACAATAAACAACAATTTGACATAGATTATACATATGCAGCAGGTGAAACATATTTCTATATTAGTCATATTGTGAAAGAAAACAGACCAAAAAAAACCAAAAAAGGTAAAGAAAGTGAAAGATAGTATGCTTTGATCTGCATTCCAACTCATCTCTCTCTGGAAGTGGAGAGCATTTTTCATCTTGAGTCCTTTAGATCATTGTATTGCTGAGAATAGCTAAGTCATTCGCAGGTGATCATCATACAATATTACTGTTACTGTGCACAATGTTTTTCTGGTTCTGCTCACTTCACTTTGCATCAATTCATGTTAGTCTTTCCAGGTTTTTCTAAAAACATCCTGCTTATCCTTTCTTATGGCACAATAGTATTCCATCGCAATCATATTCCACAACTTATACAGCCATCCCACAACTGATGGGCATTCTATCAATTTACAATTCTTGCCACCACAAAGAGAGCCACCATAAATATTTCTGTACATGTACAGACCCTTGATTTTTACCAGGACATCTCTTGGTTAACTGAGAAACTAGAAGATTCAAGTAAAGAAATAGAACACAAAACTAACACATACACACACACACACACACACACACACACACATACACCATCTGCTTCATTACTGAATGAATAAATGCTTCTATGCAGGGGTGTTGTGAGACCTACTTAATGATTAATCAAAGTTCAGTCGAGTTACATTCTTAGCTTATTGGAAAGAATATAGCACTGTGGAGTAAGGAGTTCTGAATTGAAATCCTAGTTCTAAGTACTACCAGAAAGAAAGAAAGGAAGGAAACAAGCAATAATTAAATAGCTCCTATATACCAGGCCCTGTGTTAAGTGCTTTACAAATGTTATCTCACTTTTTCCTCACAACCACCCTTCAAGGTGGGTGCTATTATTATCCTCATTTTACAGGTTAGAAAACTGAGGCAAGCAGGGGTTAAGTGACTTTCCCAGAGTCTGAGGCTGGATTTGAACTTGGGTCTCCCTGACTCCAGGTGCAGTTCTCTCTAATTGCTTCTGCTAAGTCCCTCTAGGCCTCAGTTTCCTCATCTGTAAAAGAAAAAAATTAAATGGTCTCTGAGTTCTCTTCCACCTCACAGCCCTGCAGGTTTCAAGGCTCTCAAATAAAAATTGTTGAAGGAAAACAAAGATCTAGTTCAGAGATTAGGGGAACTGGCTTCATTGAATTCTTTGCAAATGGGGGTTATGCCAAAGTAAATAAATGAATGAGTCCATGGCTTTGTTACTGAACCTCCTAAAGAAAACTGGCATAGTTAAAACCACAGGTTTATACTATACTTGAAATACAGGTATCTTTTAGTTCACTGGTTACTCTGACTTCTGAGGAAATCCTAGATAATGAGAGGTTCTTTGATCCTGGGGGCTCCACAGTGAATGTGTGGGCACACTTGGGCTCATGTTCATTGTTAAGATAAAAAAAGTTAAATGGGAGGTTAACAGTATAGAAAGCATTAATGGAATCCAACCGTTTCTCTTATACTCCCACTAACTTGACCAGCAACAGCAAATTAAGATCAAATATGTTTTGTTTCTTGCATACTTTGACATTGTTTTATCTGGTGCCACTCTATGCTTACAAGGTCCATCCAGTTGCTAAAAGATTGTTTATGTGGCCCCATCTCATGTGCTGAACCCACCACCTACCATTTATTTGTAGATGGATTTCTTTTCCCAAGTCTATGTACTGGGATTGTTTTTGTTTTTCATAATTTTTCTGTGAAAGAAAAAAAAAATAAGTTTATTTCCCCCAAGGAGAAAGAGGCCAGATAGCTTCAGGACTTGGCTATGTTTCCACCATTGATGGCTTTTGCTCAAGATGGGGATTTTAATGAATTATCTCTAGAAAGTCTTTGTAGTCTACAGACCCAGACATGGAGACTGAGGTAGCATCAGACTACTTACTCCTTTACCTAAAAGTCCAGTTGCTTTAAAATAAAAGCAATAACCCATTAAACACTGGTAGGCTTTCAAACCTAAAAAATTTGTAAATCATTTGCTAGCTTTTTCTTTCAAAGAAAATTTATGGTTATCTTTTGTTTTTATATTTCCTTCACTACAAAATAGATATATTCTTTTACTCTCCCTAGTAAATCACTCCTTGAAACAATAACAAAGAAGGAGAAAAAGACTCAGTACAACAAAACTAACCCATGTAGTAACAATCTGACAGTATATTCAGTACTTCAACCCTTAGTTACCCATCTCTGAGGAGGAGGTACATCTTTATCCCTCTTCTTCAGGGCCAAGCTTAATCATTATAATTACCTGGGTTTTTTTTCCTATTTTTCCACTTACATTCTTGTAGTCATTATCAAGTAAAGAAGCATTTATTAAGCACTTACTATAAGCCATGCCAGGCACTGAGCTAAGAGCTGGGAATGCATGCAAAAAGAAAGACAATCCCCTCCCTCAAGGGGCTTACATTCTAATGGGGAAAGAAGAGACTTTAAAAAAAGAAAGGGAGAAGATTTTCAAGAGGCAGCTTGGTAGAGAAGTCTGAAATGTTGGGAATTGGGAAAGGAGTAAGCATGGAACTTACCAGTTAGAGGAGGGGACCCTGGGGCAGAGGGAACTTCCAGGCTGAGCAGATCACAGAGACAAAGGCATCTTTCAGGGTGAGAAGTTAGTATTATTTTCCTGCTTTATTCACTGTATTTATATCCTCAGTCCCTAGAGTAGGATCTGGCACATAATGTTGTTGTCATTCAGTTGTTTCAGTCATATCCAAGTCCTCATGACTGCATTTGGGGTTTTCTTAGCAAAGATACTGGAGTGGTTTGTCCTTTCCTTCTCCAACTCATTTTACAGATAAGGAAAATGAGACAGAGTTAAGTGATTTGTCCAAGGTCACACAGCTTGTAAAGTGTCTGAGGTCAGATTTGATCTCAGAAGATGAGTCTTCCTGGCTCTGGTCATGGCACATAGTAGGTGATTGACAAATGCTCATTGAATGATTAATTCTGCCTACTTCACTCTGTACCAAATGTATATGTTTATGCTAGTCTGAATTCCTTATATTCAATTATATCCTTTCCCACAGTTTATTTAACCATTCCCTAGTCAATGAGAATCAACTCTGCTTCTAGTTTTTTTTCACAATGCTCTTATGCACTGGGTAAGTGCTATTCATATCCTGAAGGCAGAGGAACTTTAAAGAGCTGGCCTGATGTTACATGACTGGCATAAAGCAGCTAAGCATGCAATGCATGAGCTCTACCTCATGGGTGTATTTTAATTTTGAATGGGAAAAGCACAGGCATAAATAGGCATTGAAAAGAGGGGTGGTGAATGGAGAGAAGTCTCCTAAGAGGGGACATGGTAGAGAAATTTGAAAAGGTAAGAATGGAGCCAGGAAAGCTGGACTTGATAGTTTCTCAAAACAGAAGTTTGGAAATCTAATTTAAAATAATCTTTCCTTATTTATAAGACAAAAATTTAGTCTCTTACCCTCGTGGCAAATAAGCATCTTTTGTTTTGAGGTGTCATATCTCTACAAACATTTATTTATCATCAGTCTTTTTATCATTTTTTTCTTTTTTAAATTTTATTTAATATATTTAGTTTTCAGCATTGATTTTCACAAGAGTTTGAATTATGAATTTTCTCCCTATTTCTACCCTCCTGCCCACTCCAAGATGGCATATATTCTGGTTGCCCCATTCCCCAGTCAGCCCTCCCTTCTGTCACCCCACTCCCCTCCCATCCCCTTTTCCCTTCATCTCTCCTAGGGCAAGATAAATTTCTATGCTCCATTGCCTGTGTATCTTATTTCCTAGTTGCATGCAAAAAAACTTTTTTTTTGTTTTTGAACGTCTGTTTTTAAAACTTTGAGTTCCAAATTCTCTCTCCTCTTCCCTCCTCCCCCACCATCCCTAAAAAAAGGCAAGCAATTCAACACAGGCCACATGTGTATCATTATGTAAAACCCTTCCAAAATACTCATGTTGTGAAAGACTGTGTTTTACTCCTTCCTAACCTATCCCCCTTTATTGAATTTTCTCCCTTGACCCTGTCCCATTTTGAAAGTGTTTGTTTTTGATTACCTCCTCCCCCTATCTGCCCTCCCTTCTATCAGACCCCTTTTTTTTATCTCCTTCCTCCTTCTTTCCTGTGGGGTAAGATACCCAATTGAGTGTGTAAGGTATTCCCTCCTCAGGTCAAATCCAATGAAAGCTAGATTTACTCATTCCCCCTCACCTGCCCCCTCTTCCCTTCCTACAGAACCGCTTTTTCTTGCCATTTTTATGCGAGATAATTTACTCTATTCTATCTCTCCCTTTTTCCCTCTCTCAATATACTCCTCTCTCATCCCTTAATTTGATTTTATTTTTTTAGATATCATCCCTTCACGTTCAACTCACCCTGTGCCCTCTGTCTATATATGTATATATATATGTATATATATATATACCTACATATATACATACACACACACATATTCCTTTCAGCTACTCTAATACTGAGGTCTCATGAATCATACACATCATCTTTCCATGTAGGAATGTAAACAAAACAGTTCAACTTTAGTAAGTCCCTTATGATTTCTCTTTCTTGTTTACCTTTTCATGCTTCTCTTGATTCTTGTGTTTGAAAGTCAAATTTTCTATTCAGCTCTGGTCTTTTCACTGAGAAAGCTTGAAAGTCCTCTATTTTATTGAAAATCCATATTTTGCCT
>CM053623.1:306907642-307034210 GCA_028646595.1 Phalanger gymnotis
TTTTTAGGGTAGTATTTTCTTCAGTGGTCTTTTGGACCTCCTTTTCCACTTGGCTAATTCTGCCTTTCAAGGCATTCTTCTCCTCATTGGCTTTTTGGAGCTCTTTTGCCGTTTGAGTTAGTCTGTATTTTAAGGTGTTGTTTTCTTCAATATTTTTTTCAGTATTTTTTTGGGTCTCCTTTAGCAAGTCATTGACTTGTTTTTCATGGTTTTCCTGCGTCACTCTCATTTCTCTTCCCAATTTTTCCTCTACTTCTCTAACTTGCTTTTCCAAATCCTTTTTGAGCTCTTCCATGGCCTGAGACCAGTTCATGTTTTTCTTGGAGGTTTTGATGTAGGCTCTTTGACTTTGTTGACTTCTTCTGGCTGTACATTTTGGTCTTCTTTGTCACCAAAGAAAGATTCCAAAGTCTAAGACTGAATCTGAGAGCGTTTTCGCTGCCTGGCCATGTTCCCAGCCAACTTACTTGACCCTTGAGTTTTTTGTTGAGGCATGACTGCTTGTAGAGTAAAGAGTACTTTGTTCCAAGCTTGAGGGGATGTATGGTTGTTTTCAGAGATATTTCTATACAGCCAACCCTGCCACACCAGCGCTCCTCCTTCCTCAAGAACCACCAACCTGGACCTGACTCAGATCTTCAGCAGGCTCTGTACTCTGGCTCTGATCAGCCACTTAATTCCTCCCACCAAGTGGGCCTGGGGCCAGAAAGCAACTGCAGTTGTAGTTCTGTAGCTGCACCACCCCCACGCCCCCGGGGTGGTGGCCAAACCATGAACTCTTTTCATTCTGTCCCCTGCAGTTTTTCCCACTAACTTTCTCTGTTGTCTTTGGTGTTTGGGGGTTAAGGAGTCTGATAACTGCCACAGCTCACTGATTCAGGGTGCTAGGGCCTGTTCTGCCTGGCTGGTTGGTCCTGCCGCCACCCACACTGGGCTCCTCTCTCCTCCGCTCCCAGCTGTGTGCATGATAGACCTTACCCAGTGACCATTCAGGCTGTCCTGGGCTAGATCCCTGCTTCCCTCTGCTATTTTGTGGGTTCTGCAGTTCTAGAATTTGTTCAGAGCCATTTTTTATGGGTTTTTGAAGGGACCCGGTGGGGAGCTCACGCAAGTCCCTGCTTTCCAGCCCCCATCTTGGCCACCTCTATCATCAGTCTTAAGCAATGTTATAGGCAATGCTCTTCATTTCCCATCAGGCTGCACTCCTCTGGATTTCTCCACCATATCCCAGGAACCTCTTCTTCCTGGAATATCACTGATCCCTGAAACTAAAAGACAGAATGCATGGGATAAGAGTGTGGGATGTGTAGGGAAGTAGGACAGATTGAAGTATAGCATGAACAAAGGGGAACAATGTGCAATCATTCTAGAAAGATAGGCTGAAACCAGATTATAAGGGCCTTAAATGTCCAACAGATGAGTTTGTAGAGGTGATGGGGAACAATTAAAACTTCTACAGAGGAGTGATATGGTCAGATCTGTGCCTTAGGAATAACAATTTGGTATCTAGGTAGAAGATAGATTG
The DNA here is from genome assembly GCA_028646595.1 of Phalanger gymnotis. Taxonomy (NCBI): domain Eukaryota; kingdom Metazoa; phylum Chordata; class Mammalia; order Diprotodontia; family Phalangeridae; genus Phalanger; species Phalanger gymnotis. The sequence goes on from CM053623.1 coordinate 306,909,168, forward strand.
GAGAGGAGAAAGATCATGTGAACACCAATTAGTAGACTATTGGAATGTTCCAGGAGAAAATTGATGAAGGTCAAAACCAGTATAATTATAAGACTACGTGAACAGACCAGGCAAAAATTGAGGGGGTCTGAATAGTGTGGTTATGGTATGAGTGGGGAGAAAAGTGGATGAATGCTACAAATGTTAAAGGAAGTCCAATCAGAAAGACTTGGTAGCTTATAGGACAATAGGGGCTTGGGAATAAAAAGTCCAGAACACTTCATAGGTTATAAACCTAGGTGTCTGGAAGAGTGGTGGTATCTTTGGCAAAAAAAAAAAAAAGGAAAGTTGGGGAGGGGGAGGGAGATAGAAAGATATTGCCTTCGGTGTTTAATGTGTTAAGTTTAGCTGATGATTGCATGAATGAAGGAATGGATGAATGAAAAAGCATTACAATATAAAATATTAATATGTAAAGTATCACCATATAAAGTACTTAATATATACCAGTTTTCTGCTAAGCTCTGGGGATAAAAAAGAGAAACACATTTCCTGCCTTCAAGGTACTTATATTCTAATAAGGAAAAACATCTCATAAAGGGGAGTGGTGACTAAGAAAGCATGTTTGGATCTTGGAAGTTACAGAGATGGTGAGTGGAACAATCAATTGAAAAACCTTTTAGGTAAAGACAGCATTGATTGGAAACCTATGCCCCTCTTCACAGCTATAAACATAAAGATATCGGGGAGAGGAGGAGGGAACACCAATTATCATTACTCAGAAACTCAATACCGATGCTCAAAGAGCATCTTAGTGGTCTAGGACATACAAGTGGTCCTTGTTGGTCCTGCAGGCAGTTCGAATATGGAATTAGAGCTCAGGAAAAGTGAAGACTGGATACACATGCACACACACACACACACACACACACACACACACACGCGCGCGCGCCTTCTGTTGGTCCCCTCCAAAGCTCTCATATTCTGGAAGTTAAAAGTAACAATGAAGCCACAAAAAGCATTCAGGGTATTTGGAGACTAGGATGCCTTTCTCATACAAGCTGTTAATCTAGGAAGAGAACTATTCAGACCAGAGCAATCTTTTGATATGCTGATTATACTCAAATGTTAGAGAATTTTGTTCCATCAGAGTCTGTTGTGAACAGCCAATCACAGACAAAGATACCAGTATTTACTAATGTTTATGTATTGCTGTCTCCTTCAAGCCACCCTATATGAGAATGAAATGTATACACCTTCCCTAACCCTGTTCTGAACAAATTTTATAGTGTTTATAGAAACTTTTTGGATTTGGAGAAAGAGAATGAATGAGTGTATTGAGGAGAGTGGAACATTGTGACTCACAACATCAGGGGACAGAGGCTCATGTAGGAAGCTAATGTCTGTACCTAAGTAACAGGGTTAAGGAGCTGAAGAATCGGAGGTAGAAAATGATGGGTGTCTGAAATGGAAGCAGTATCCAAATTAAAATCAAAACAAGATCTGAAGGGATAAGTAAAAGCAAGATCCGAGGTCAGGCTACAGAATTTTGGCATGAAGATAAGTACCAAGATGTCTCACTGGGAAAAGAGTTCTTTCAATTTGCTACAGTTAGTGTTCTGGTAGTACTATGTCCAATTGGTCCCACCTTCCAGAATTCTGAATTCAGCTAAGCTGGAATATTCTGTTCTAAGTTTCTTCATCTGTAAAATTAGGAGGTAGCTCTAGATCAGGGGTAGGGAACCTTTGGCCTCAAGGCCACATGTGGCCCTCTAGGTCCTCCAGTGTGGCCCTTTGACTGAGTTCAACCTTCACAGAGCAAATCCTCTTAATACAAGGATTTGTTCTGTAGAGTAGATCTTTCAATCTTCCCTCAATCCTTGAAGACTGATTATAGCCTGTAGCTTCAGTTTGAATTCTTTGGTCCAAGATGCTGGCAGAGACCCAACAAATGACCAAGTTCAGTTTCTCCTTTCTCAGCTATAGCCCAACTTTTTCTTCATTCTCCATTGCCCCATGAACTGTGACTCTTCACCTCAGTTCATGAAGTCCCAGGCATAGCTGAGAATACTGACTTCCCCACTGCTGATGTGCTTAGTTCATGCCTTTTTAGCCCTCCTGACTTCTCGATCTTCAGTCCTGCAAATTGGGTATCTTTTTCAAAACATCAGGCTTGAAGGGTCAAGTATAGCTCAAAGATTTTGATAATGCAAACCACTCTCAGGGCTGAGAAGGGATGTTTATCCTTTTGAATACAAGTCCCAGAATGCCAGCGAGTTCTCAAACCCCTATTGTAATATAATACAAGAAATACAATCTTACTTTTTATTTATTGACTCAGAGCCAGTTAGACAAAGAGCAATCATTTTATGCTACTTCAACACTATGCTGTTCCTAGAGATTATGGAAGACCCTATACTAGGGTCTCGAACTGCTATGCTTTTTGAGTTCCTGTATCTCCTTTTTTTACAGTCTTTACATTTTCTTCATTACTTTCCCTTTTCATGTTTCTGATATGATGCTGATACCCCATTCATTATAGAAAAATCCTAACTGAATTTATTAGAATTCTATTTCAAATAAGTCTACATAGGCTTTGAATTAGGGCCTTAGAAAATCTTTTAGGTTGCAGGTATAAGGTGCATGAGCTATCTTAACTTCTCAGAAGCCTTTGGGGATTAATTCCAGGTTTTCAGCCATGTAGAGATAGAGAAGGCCAGATAAGTTAGCTCTGGATTGGTGAGGTGTGGTGTTATAAAGTATTAGGGATTACAGCCCTGACTATAGGAATAAACTATAAATTAATGGAAAGATGGAGTTTCTGGTGTTCTGCTAAAATAATGTTGGAAGCTATATTTTAGAACTTATTAGGAGTTCACAGGATTATGGCTAGTAGTTGGGTATTGATGTTATACATAATATATATAACGTTATATTACATATTGTATATATGTATATACAATCTGTAAATATATAATATATTACACATAACGTATTATATAACAGTGTTGTAAGAGCATTACAATTTTCTTTAATATCTCTTATTTTAAAATGTGTTCATTCTTAAATCTTCAACCACATCAAGCAGTCAACTTTTCCCCCAGCAAAATGCCTATGTCAATAGAAAATCCAGCATTAACACAAAATTTAGTTGACAGCAAATCTTGCTAGAACATATCTTCGTTAAACATGAATGCTTGAGGTTGTATTACCCAGGTGTCAAAATATCAAATACTCTCTTTTCTCTTTCATCTATCTCTACCTTCCTGCTCCCACCCTTTTACAAATATAATGATTTTTTTTAAAAGTCTATATCCTCTTTCTTGATCTCCTGCATAATCTGGTTTTCAAGGAAATCCCCCTGACAGCCTATTTGCAAGAACAGTGGCCCAAAATTTTTATTTAAACAAAACTGTACTATGTTTATATTTTTTGTGAGTAGAAAAAGGTATTATGACTATATAGCATTTGAGACTAGCAAGAAAGGAATTATAGAACATACAGATGTGGAGGGTGATATTCTGTTATTGATCTTCTTCACAGGAATCTTGGGGAGGGGGTGGAAATACAGCTTCTGTTCCACCTACAAATGCAGAAAAATATCAAAGGTAAGGAAATCTCTTTGACAGAATTCTATTTCAAATTTTTGAGCCAATATTCATTACTGATACTTGGGGTATATTTCTCTTTCTGTGCTTTATCCTTCCCTGGTTTGGGTATTAGGGCTACATTTGTCTCATAAGAGGAACCTAGTAGGGTGCTTTCTTTGACAGTTTTTCAGAAGAATTTGTGTAGTATAGATAATAATTGTTCTTTAAAAGTTTAATAGAATTCTTCTATCAATCCACCAGGAGCAAGAAGTTCTCCTCCCCCATTCTCTGGTAGTTCCTTAAGAGCTAGTACTATTTCTTTTTTCTGAGATTGTATTACTTAAGATCTCTATTTGGTCTTTCTACACTTTGAGCATTTTACATTTTTGAAGGTATTCCTCTATTAATCTTGTATTCTCAGTTTTATTAGCATATAACTGTGCATATTAAGACCTGGGAATCCTTTTTCTTTCTTCCAGTTTTGTTGTGATTTCCTACTTTGTTGATTTGATTTTCTTTTTAGTCAGATCAGCTAAAGGTTTATCGATTTTATCAGTTTTTTCAAAGAACCAGATTTCAGTATTATTTATCATTTCTATCCTTTAGATTTGTTTATTTGTTGGCTTTCTAATTTTTTGCATGCATAATACTATCCTTTTCTATTTCTATTTATCCTTTTCCAGTTGCCTTAGCATAAATGTTGGTGTAAAAAAATCTGTCCATTAGAAGTAGAATCGATGGCATTAAAATCCCAGTAATTATTGGGATAATTTTCCTAAATATTTAAACTAGTGATTCCCTTGAGAAGAGGTAAAATTGAGACAAACTGAGGGAATATGGTCATTTGTACAGGCATGTGTGATATGAATACTGTTTATTCAGCATTTCCATTGGAAAATGTACTTAGGTTTTGAATACATTTTTATTTTATCTATTGTCATAAACAGTGTAGTGTCGTATACAGTAGATAGAATGACAACTTGTTGAAAACCTATGTACATACTCCATTGGAAGTGCTGAACTGACTAATTCAGAGACACATGGAAACAAAGAGGCTGAGCTTTTATTATTACAGCTGTGGGTTTCACTTTCTACTTCCTAGGAATAAGGAGAGCAAGCTGGCTTAAAGAAAAAAAATACTTGTCTGAACTTCAAGAGAAAGAAACAACCACAATAAAGCAATATGAGTAACATTTAGCTTGCTTTCAAGTATCTCAGCTAGTCATTTTTCTGGTTAGTCTGGAAGAAAAGATGTTTAACATATCTTCTCCCTCAAAGACGAATAATTCCTGTGAGTGAATGCTGCTGTTCAAAAGATATGTGTCTATCTTCCAACATGCCAGTCAAAATTTCAAGCAGCTCAATTGATAAGCATTTATTAAGCACCTATTATGTACTAGACACTGTCCTAGTAGTAGATAAATGGATAGACAGACAGACGGATAGATAGATAGATAGATAGATAGATAGATAGATAGATAGATAGGCAAAAAATAATGCTCACCCTCTCAAAGCACTTATATGCTAATAGAGAAGGCTATAAGGGTGTTTGTATGTATAGATACGTATACATGTATGTATGAATATATGTTCAGTTATCTCTTCCCCATCATGACTTTCTCCATGGTGGTTTTGATATAGTGGGTTGGCATAAGGAATTAAATGGAAATTTTAGGGGAGTTTTGCAAAAGCCGCAGACAACACAGGAAGGCCAACAGATGACAGAGAAAAAGTATTTTTACTTAACATTGACCTACATATAGCCTATGACCAAATACTTAACCCAAATTTTACAATAGGGTACTTTAAACACCCCATCAAAGAAAAAGAAAAAATTCAGACTTTTTCTCTGGTACAAAGGGAAGGCCAAAAAATTTTATGTGGATTTTCCAGATTGCAGTGGCACTGTACCCCTAACCCCTGTGATGCATCAGGGATAACTGCATATGTGTGTATACACACATATATACATACTAGACAAATATAAAGCAGAGACAAGGTAACTGGAGCGGAACATACTGAAAAGATGAGGAACCAAGGAAAGTAGTTCAATGGACATTTAAAGGATATTAACTTGGGGGGTGGGGTTAGTGATGTTCTGCCCTGGCCACATGGATCATAAAAGAACCTAGAAGAAATGAAACCCAGTAGAATAGCTAGATAGAAAAGAAAGTCAAAGTGAGTTGATACCTTAGAACAGATGACAGGAAACTTTTCCCAAGAACTGAACACCCTGAAAATTAGCATGGGCCAAACAGAAAATAATGACTCAAGGGAACAACAAGAACTACTCAACTAAAAGCAGATGATTAAAAAAAGAAGAGAGTAAGAAATATAAAAACATTGACCTGGAAAGCAAGTCAGGTAGAGATAATATAAGAACTATAGGATGATCTGAAAAATATGACCAAAATAAGCTGGGTAGGCTTCAATAAACTATAAATGAAAACTGCCTAGAACTCTCTTAGAACCAGAAAGAAATGTGAAAATAGAAAATCATCTCCTGAAAAAAAACCCAAAATGAAAACTCCCAGGAATATCATAGCTATAATGCAGAGCTTCTGGGTCAAAGAAAAGATACTGAAGAAAATATGCAAGTACACCAAAGACATAAGAAAAATCACAAAAGACTTGGGGTAGTTGCTACTATGAAGGAGAAAAAAGTTTGGACTAGGATAATCCAAAAGGCCAACAATAAAGAACAACCAGTGCAGTAAACCTAAGACTAATCCTAACAGGGCACAGAATATCCTAAGATCTCAGACAACACCATTCGTATGTGGGAAAAGTCGTGCTGAGTTCAAAACAACTAATTTACAATTGAACTTTTCTAACTCAAGCTGTATGTGGGTTATTACAGTAATGGCCAGTGAGTTTATCTATATGTATGCCACAGGTTCTTAACATGGGCTTTATGAACTTTCTTTTTTATATTTTGATAACTATTTCAATATAATTGGTTTCTGTGTAGTCCTATGTATTTTAAAAATTAAGAATGTATATAATTATTTTTTTCATTTTCAATATTTTTACCCAATTACATGTAAAAACAAATTTTAGCACTTATTGTTTTCTTTTTAAAGTATTGGACTTTAAATTATATCCCTCCCTCCCTTTCCCCTTCACTGAGATGGTAAGTAATCTGATATGGGTTATATATGTACAATCATGTAAAACATTCCTATAATAGTCATTTTGTAGAAGAAAACTCAAACAAAAACAAGACAGAAAGAAAGAAAAAAGGAAAGAGAGAAAGGAAGGAAGGAAGGAAGGAAGGAAGGAAGGAAGGAAGGAAGGAAGGAAGGAAGGAAGGAAGGAAGGAAGGAAGGAAGGAAGGAAGGAAGGACAAAAGAGGAGAGAGGGAGTGAGAGAGGGGGATAGAGGGGGGAGGGAGGGAGGGAGAAGCAGAGAGAGAGGGAGAGAGAGAAATAGTATGCTTTGGTCTGTATTCAGATACCATCAGTTCTTTATCTGGAGGCAGAAAGCATTTTTCTCATCATGAGTCCTTTGGGGTTGTTCTGGATCATTGTATCGCTGAGAACAGCTAAGTCATTCCCAGTCGTTCATCATACAGTATTGCTGTTACTATGTACCATGTTCTCCTGGTTCTGCTCACTTCACTCTGTATCAGTTCATGTAAGTCTTTCCAGGTTTTTCTGAAATCATCCCACTCATCATTTCTTATTCCATTACAATCATATCCTATGTACTTTATTTTATGAATTAAAAACCATTATCTTGACAAGGGATCCCAGGGCTTCACCAGACCACCAATGGGGTCCATGGCACAAAAGGGATTGGCATCTCCTAATATAGATTACTTTCGAATAGCTAAGGAAACTTGATTTTTAATTATATGATCAATATTGAAAGTGATTTACTTCATTCCTGAATAAAAAAGTAGGAAAATCACAGGCAACCTACCTTGTCACCAACACTTCCAGTGTGGCCTTGGGACTGAAGAAAGCACTGTGGTTTTTGGATGGTGGGTAGGTGTCTTGGCTGCCCTTCAAAAGCCTGTTAAGAGGCTGCATCCATCAAACAGCATGCTCCGAACATGCTACTGTAGAAATACACAAACGTATTCCCTGAAGATTAGAGTCCAGCCATTCATTAGACAGCTGGTGCACCGCAGGGAAGGGAGCCCGGGGCAGGGAAGCCATCAAAACACAATTTTTCCTTGCTCCTTGCAGCCAGAGAAACTGAGGCAATGTTAATTGGTCTATTTAAAATCGCAGAGGGGAGCCTACAATTTCGAGAAAATGGTCTTCATTTATGCTATCATTAGCAGCCTGCTGATTAAAACCAACTCATTTTCTGAAATGCTGAATAGTTTAGGTTAGGACTGGTCACGTGATTGTTGTCTTGATTAAGATGGTGATTGTTTGTTGTTCACCCTTCGTTCTCCAAGAAGTATATTTTCTAGGAATGCTTTGCTATCAAGATTTGGCATTAGGTAAAAATAAAGAAAAAGAAAATGAAGACTCACTCAAAATCTTTCAGCAAATTTGCTTTTAATATTATGACTAGTTTTGCAGGATAACAAGGAAAATTGATTCATTGTATTGTTTTTATCATAACTAAATCATCTTCCCCCTCCTTCCTGTATTATGCTTATTTCTATAAAGGAATATCCATAAATTAAAATCTCATTTTTAATCCATAATTAGCATCTGAGAGAAATACATATTCTAACAAAAAGAAAAGTATTTCTAGTCTCCATTTTATTTTTATTTTTTCAGACCAGATTTCCTAGCCTAGCTCAGGCTAGGAGTACAGCAGCCACTCAAAGGCCTGACCTAATTGCTGATCACCAAAGAAGCTTTGACCTGTTTTCATCATGACCTGGGCCAGTTTGCTCTTCCTTAGTCAGCTTGATAGCCATCTCCTCCAAGAGACTCACCATATTGGTGCCAAATTTTGTTCACGTAGCCTTAAGGCAGCTCAGAACTCAAGAGATCCACCAGTTTCTGCCTTTTCAGCAGGAGGGAGTCATCATGGCCAGCCCAGTCTCCTTAGTAAATATTTATGCCATTAAAATACCAGCATAAAAATTTTTCTCTTGGGGTAGGTAGGTAGCACAGTGAGTAGAATACCGGCCCTGGAGTCAGGAGGACCTGAGTTCAAATCCAGCCTCAGACACTTGACACATTTACAAGTCACTTAACCCCAATTGCCCTGCCTTCTCCCTTCAAAAAAATTTTTTTCTCTTTTAGGTGGTGCAGTGGATAGAGCATTGGGTTTGGAATCAGGAAGACTCATCTTTCTGTGTTCAAATCTGGCCTCAGATACTTTCTAGTTTTGCAACCCCGGGTGAGTTACTCAACCCTGTTTGCCTTAGTCTCCTCATCTGTAAAATGAGCTAAGGAAGGAAATGGCAAACCACTCCAGTGTCTTTGCCAAGAAAACCCCAAATGGGTCATGAAGAGTCAGACATGACTAAAACAGCTCAACAACAAGAAATTTCCTTTGAAATGGTCAAGTTTTCTTGCCAATAGATAATAGAAGTTTTCCTTTTGGGGAGATAAGGAGCTCTAAATAATAATAGCTAGTATTTACAATAACATTTCAAGGTTTGCACAGTCCTTTTCAAATATCTCATTTGATCTTCACAACAACCCTGGGAGGTAGGTGTTATTATTCTGCCCATTTTATAGATGAGGAAAGCGAGGCAGAGAGAGTAATTGAATTATCCAGAGTCACACAGCTGCTAAATGTCTGAGCTTGGATTTGAACTCAGGTTTTCCTGACTACAGAAGCAGCTAGTAGGTCAGTGGATAGAGCCCTAGGCCTAGAGTCAGGAAGACTTAAGTTCAAATCCAAGCTCAGATGCTTAGCAGCTATGTGATTCTGGGCAAGTCACTTAGCTTCTTTTTGCCTTAATCCATTAGAGAAGGAAAAGGCAAACCACTCCCTATCTTTGTCAATAAAGTCCATGGAAAGCATTGATATGCTGTGGTCCATGGGATCACAAAGAGTCAGGCATAGCTGAACACCAACAACGTCCTGCCTCCAGACCCAGCACTATAACCACTGCACCGCCTTGCTGTCTCTAAATACCAAAAACTCATTGGCAAGTCAGAAGCAAGCCTTCAATATAGCTCAGGTTGCTTTGTTTCTGACAGCTCTGGACCTAGCTTCACTGCTGAAGCAATAACAACAACAGTAGATGTTTCTACATCTTACTTGAAAGTTTGCATTTTCAATATATAATGATCATTTCCTTTGGCTCTCCCAACACCATACAAATCTAATCCATGTTCAACAGATCAAGAAACGGACTCAGAGATGTCAAATGACTAGTCCAAGGTCCCATAACTAGTAAATTGCAGAAAGAAGATTCTGTCTCTGACCTTCTGATTTCCCATCCAATGATCTTTCCAACACACCACCGGCATCTTAAAAGCTAGGATAGTTATATACAAGTCTAAATGGGGTTGTCCAGAGATTGAAGTCACCTAAAACCCAAAGGTAGAAAAGCTCTAGACCCTAAACTTTGGAGGGGGGTGTTTCTGTGACTACAAATCCCAAAGTGATTGAGTCCAGTGTTGTTCCATTAGAGCAGGGCACTTCTTACTCCTCAACCTTGATCAAAGACTTAATGATACAAGAGACTAACTCCTAAACTTGTTCTCTCCCCACCCAGAGCCTTGCACAGTTTTCAGAGCACAGTAGGCACCATAAAAACGTTTGCTCATTTGGATCGAATTAAAGGTTTTGAGAGACAGAGTGGAATTTTCTTTCTATTGGAAAGGGGGTGGGAAATAGAGGAAATGTGATGTCCTCAATTCCCCCAAGGAACTATCTTTCTCAATAAGGTTTTGGGCTCCCCAAAGGATCAGTATTAGCTTTCCTTGAACCACTTCTTCCAGTCCAATCTACCACTGGTTCCTGGGCTTACAGAGTTTGAAAGAATAGAGTGGGATGTCAAGCTATGGGGATGAAACTTTGGCCAGGTGGAGGTAGGGGAATGTAGGCAGGTAATAGGGTTTTTGGTGATTGCTACTGTCGCTAAATTCTTTCCTCATCACTTATGAATGGAATTCTCCCACATGGGAAAAGGCTTCTACAGTTTCCCCTTTGACTAAAGCAAAGAATATTTTAGGAAGGATTACACACATATTTTTATAATTATGATATGAAATTTTTCTTGGATCATAAATTAGTCTTTTCCCTTTTAACCTCTCCTTTCTTCCACTTCAGAGACAGAGAGTCTACAAACATTCTGAAATAAAAGCAAATTTTAAATTGACACATTTTAGAAGTTAGGAACAGAATAAAAATAAGCATTTCCCAAAACAAGGAAAGTATGGGGTAATTATACAGAACCGGCTTATTTCCCAGTGTCTCTCATTCTTTGTGTAGGAATTCATCTAGTGAATTTGGTAAAAATCCTCAGAGCTTTCTTTTTTCTGACTTAGCCACTCTGATCAAGATAATGATCCAAGACAATTCCAATGGACCCATGATGATAAAATGCCATTCACCTCCAGAGAAAGAACTGATGAATTCTGAATGCAGATTGAAACATACTTTTTAAGCTTTATTTTTCTTGGGTTTTTTTAATCTGTATTTTCTTTTGCAACATGACTAATATTGAAATAGCCTGCATGACTGCACAATGTGTATAACCTATATAAAATGGTTTGCCTTCTTAATGAGAAAAGAGAGGAGAATGTAAGAGAATTTAGAGCTCTGATTTTACGTGTAACTAAAAATTAAATGTTGTAATTTCTAAAAATTAATGTGGAAATTTTTTTCTATGTAATTAAGAAATATTTAATAAAATAAATAAAAATGTATTGAAGAGAATTTTCTTCCTTTACTGTAGAGCAAGCTTCTAAAAGGCAAGGATTTTCCTTGTTCGTATTTATTTCCCTAGATTCCAGCAAGGTGCAAAACAAAGAGGAGGTGTGTGCTTCTGCCTATCAGCAGAGAGGAGATCTCGGAAGACAGGTACAGAGTGCGACATACATTTTCGGTAGTCAAAGTATTTCATTATTAGAAGAGAAGATTCTATTAGGAATTGGGAGGGGAGTAATTTGGCAGTGACAAATATTTTTTTTAAATCACTAAAATAGATACTGGGCTGAAAATTAGCCTAGTTGACATCCTGTTGACAAGTGGGAACCTGGACCAGAACACAGAAAGCCCAATGTCTTGATGTTAACAAAGGGGATACCCTGTTTGGGTTCCTCCCCAACAAGGAGGATTAACATTAGCCCAGGAGCTACTCAGTTGCTTCTTCTGGAAGGAAAGAACAGATCTGAGTTCCCTGCAGGCTGATGACTATGGAGACAAAAGAGCTTTGATCATAGCAGACTGTAAACTATGGGAAGCAGGGGAAATGGCCTTGCAGCTACCTTTGCTGCCACCACCACCTGCTCTCTGGAGCCCCAAGACTTCCCACTATATCTATCAGCTTACTTCTTGGGTGCTGGAGGACTTGTGTCACAAGATGGACAGCCCAAATGAATGGGACTGGATGCAATTTGCCTCTTATGTGATGACTGACCAGACCCAGTTGAGGAAGCTCAAGTCCATGGAGAGAATCCAAGGTGTCAGTATCATCTGGGAGCTGCTGTGGGGGGGGAGGGGATGAGGCAGGCCACAGTGCACCAGCTCCTGGACCACCTATACCAACTCCAACTTTACCGAGCAGCCCAAGTCATCCTGGACTGTAAGTAACAGGTGCCCCCACCCTATCCTGGCAGGCTTAGTCACACTGTGGTTCAGTGTGACTTGGGTTTGTCCTATTTCCCTTGTCAGCAATTCCTCCTCCACAAGGTACACAGAGCCATTTTCATCATCACCATTCACATTGATATAGTTATCCCTTCCACGTTGTAGGGGTTAAGGGTGCAGTGCCCCCGATCTGGAAAATCTGCATAAAGTTTTTTGGCTCTCTCTTTGTACCAGAGAAGAAGTCTGAAATTTTTCTTTTCTTTTACAGGGTGTTTATAGTACCTTATTGTAAAATTTGGGTTGTTTAGTCACAGGCTCTATGTTGTCTGCCGGCCTTCGAGTATCATCTGTGGCTTCAGCAAAACTCTCAAAAATTCCCATTTAGTTTCTTATGCCAATCCGTAATGTATTGAAACTACAATTAGGAAAGTTGAGATGTAAAAGGGGTAATCTTAGTACCTCACAGTTTAAAGATAGCTTTCCTCAAACCACTGTAACACATGTGAATGGGGCACAGTGGTGAATTGTTTGAAAACACAGATGTTGTTAAACTGTTTTCAATCATGTCCAACTCTTTGTGACTCTATTTGGATTTTTCTTGGCAGAGATACTGGAGTGGTTTGCTGTTTCCTTCTCTAGCTCATTTTACAAATGGATAAACTGAGGTAAACAAGGTATGTGACTTACCCAGAGTCACATAGCTAGTGAGTGTCTGAGACCGGATTTGAATTCATGAAGATGAGTCTTCCTGACTCCAGGACTGGCACTCTTTTCACTATGTCACCTACTCACCCACTGGAAACCCAGCTAGCTTGTTCCCAAAATGGAGGTTCCCAAGGGACTCACCAATGGGAGAAGGAGTCTGGTATCACAGAGGGATGTTTCAGGGTAACAAGGCAGCTGAGTCCTGATGGAACAGTCTGGAGAGTCAGTATATTTCACTTTCCTTCTTGATTTGGAAACTAGAGGGTTGGACAAAACGGTCTCAAAGACACCACTCACTGGTGTAGTCAGTGGATAGTAGGATGGCATAATTTTCCCTATTTTACATATGGGAAAACAGAGGCCCAGAGAAGCAAAAGAAATCTGTTATCAGAGCCTTTTCTTCCCTTGGCTAAAGGCTAGACTCCAGACCTTGCCTGCTCTTTGCTCTACCATTTCCAACTAAAAAGTTAATTGAAATAATTAACAATTTCAGCAAAGTAGCAGGATATAAAGTAAACCTACACAAATCATCAGCATCCCTACAGGAAGAGATAGCTAGAGATACCCCATTTAAAATAACTCTAAACATTATAAAATACCTGGGTATAATACACCTACCAAAATGAACCCAGGATCTATATGAACAAAACCATAAAAAACTTTGTATACAAATAAAATTACATGTAAATAAATGGAGAATATCAACGGTAGGTAGAGCCAATATAATAAAATGACAATTTTACCAAAAGTAATCTATATATTTAACGCCATCTCAATTAAATTACCAAAAAATTATTTCATGTTGCTAGAAAAAATAATAAAATTTATCTGGAAGAACAAAGGGTCAAGAATATCAAAGGAACTATTCAGAAAAAATGTAAAGGAAGAAGGTTTAGCAGTAGCAGATCTTAAACTATAAGACAGTAATTATCAAAACTATCTGTTACTGGCTAAGAAATAGGAAGGAATATCAGTGGAACAGAGTTAGACATGATCAGCAGCAAACAAACATAGTTATCCAGTGTTTGAGAAGTGTAAAGACTTAAGTTTTGGGGACAAGAATGCATTATTTGGTAAAAAAAAAAAATGTTGGGAAAGCTGAAAAGCAGTCTGGCAGAAATTAGGCATAGTCCAATATCTTAAACCATTTACCAAGATAAGGTCAAAATGGATACATGACCTAGATGTAAAGGGAGATATTACAAGAAAATTTGAAGAACATGGAAAATATTAATATCAGATGTATGGATAGGTGAACAATTTATGAACAAACAAGAAAGTAGAGAGTGTTGTGAGATGCAAAATGCATAATTTTGATTATATTAAATTTAAAAAGGTTTCACACAAATAAAACAAATATAGCCAAGATCAGAAGGAAAGCAGAAAACTGGGGGAAATTTTTATAGACAATTTTTCAGATAAAGGTCTCATATCTCAAATATATAAAGAACTTTGTCAAATCTACAAGAAGGAGAGTCAATTCCCAATTGATAAATGGTCAAAGGATATGAACAGGCAGTTGTTTTTTTGGCCGGAGGAGAACAACTTTTAGAATTCTTCAAATCATATTAAGCCTGCCACTAATTAAACAGTTTTATTGATATATTTTGAATAGCTGTTGTGTCTCCTCCCAAAAGAGTCTTTATTAGTAGCAAAGAAAAGCAGTCAAACAAAACCAGCCTATACCATGGGCTGATCCAAGAGTATATGCAACATTCTGCACCCTTAGCCCCCCACCAGCAGGAGGTGATTCTTCATCTTTTCCTGGTGGAGGGGGTGAGTGATCATTATAATTACTCATCATTTATTTGCATTTTAGTATTCTACTCATTTACATTTTCATAGTTATGTGTTTTTAAATGTCACTCTCCTAATTCTACTTACTTCACTCTGAGTTTGCATATCTTCCCATGCTTCTCTAAATTTCGGATATTTCTTGTTTCTTTAAGTGAAATGATTAGACAGTATTCCTAGGTCACAATTTGCTCTACTAATATTCCATCCACTCAGTTTATTTCCATTTATTTTTGCTGCCACAAAAGTGCTAATAGGAGTACTTTGTTATATATATATGGTGTCATTTTTTTTTAATCTTTAACCTCCTTGAGGGTATATGCCCACTAGTGGGATCTCCAGGTCAAAGGGAATTTACACAGTTTTGTGACTTTTGTTGCATGGTTCCAAATATTTTTCCAGAATGGTTGGTCCAACCATAGCTCTGCCAGGACTTCAGGTAGCTTCCTACTCTGCTAAAGAAGAAGCCACAGGGGATACTCAAATCCTGAGTCACCAGCAAAATAAAGCTATATTATTAGTGACCAAAACAAAACAAGACTCAAACCTCTGCTGGGGGCCAAATTTATCATTTCCTACTCAGTGCTGAAATAACCAAAATTTTGCATTTTGGGTTTTTGTTCGTTTTAAATTTTGCTCTTCCTTTGTCTCTATATGAAGTCCTTCTTTAACATAGACAATGACAATTTTAAGGGCCTAATATGTGCAAAGCATTTGTATTCCTGTTCACACACTGAGAATTCCTGATCATTTCAAATAACAGCTTTGCTGGAATCACCCATAATCGAGTTAGTATAAAATGTTCACTTGTAAATGTCATTACTGAAAGTTATTGTTCATTTTGCCTTGTAGAAAATCCCTGAAAGATTTTTCCATAAAGCTTCATAGGGCCTAAAAGACCTCAGGCTGAAGTGTTACTGATAACATTTTTCATTTATTGATATAAGGATTTAGATAGTATCAAGATTTGAGCATACCAACAACTAGGCTTCCCTGCAAAGAATTTTCTCCAGAATAATATAAAAATCAAAGCCTTATTAGTTGCTGTGATTTCTAAAATAGGGGACTTGGCAGGGGGGTGGAACTCTTCTCTGTATTTCTACCCTCTATTCCAATTTTTACAGTGCCCACTTATAATAAATTATAATACATTGCTCAGATATTTTAAGAAATTTTCCATAATGAAAGCATTTAATCTATTGAGCTGGCCCACACAACTGAAACTTTTGAAAAGACAAGCCTACATTTATCTTTCCCCTCTCTAAATCCAATTTGTACTTCTTGTCTGTGTCCCACAATGAGTACCTTTTTCTCACTGTAGCTCATCATTAGACAACTTAGTAATTTATATCTGTGAAATATCTCCCTTATAAAAGAGATTTCTAAGAGACCTTGGGGATGATTTAGCCCACTTTCCTTATTTCACAGATAAGGAAACTGAAACCCAGAGAGATTAAGGAACTTAAATAGGTTATATGTCTAGTAAGCAGAACCAGAATCTGAACATAGCTGTCTGAACCCCAAATCCAGCACCCTTACCACTATCCAGTGAGTTAGAAATTGGTACCTTTGCTTAATTTTATCACATTCGTCTCTAAATATATATAACATCTTCAAAGTGCCTCCTGAATCAAGGGGATAAAATTGATATTGTTTTAATTTTAAATGTGTTTTATTATGTCCTAATTATTTGAAAAAACTGGTTACCTACATGATCTATTTAGCAATCAGAATACTTTAACCAATCAGTATTAATTGTCTCTTTTCTGTGCCCTCCTCTGTGCTATGGAATAAACCAAAATGTATTCCCTGATCATAGAATAATACATTTAGAGTAGGAAGAGGCTTCACAGATACTATTTAATTCAACTTCCCCATTTTACAGATAAGGAAAGTTAAGCCCAGAGAGTTTTGCTGTGGCACCCTAAAGACCACGGGTCCTTTTGATTTGCAACTGAAATCTTCCTCATGTGTTGTCTTCACCATTAGAGTGTGAGTTCCATAAGAACAGGAGTATCTTACTTTTTTATTTTTATCTCCAGCCTTAGGATACTGCTTTACACCTAGTAAGTGGATGAATATTTCATTCGTTCACTCAGTCTTTCATTCAATAATTCCCTCAAAGCCAAACAAATAAGGTCTGAGATAAGCTTTGAATCCTGTCAACAGATCCAGTGCTCATACTATGTATTCAGAGGCAGCCAGGTGGCTCAGTAGATAGAGATCACTTAGCCTGGAAACAGGAAGATCTGAGTTCACATCTAGCCTCAGATAATTTCACTAGCTGTGTACTTATTCCCTTCCCTTCCCCCTCCCCATACTTCCTCATGCGTGAATTAACTGTATTACCCACATCCACAAAATATCTGTTGGTGTGAAAATATACCCTTTTATTTGAATATTATTTGACAAATGAGAAAAATGCAGCTGATCCATTGAGGAGGTATAGTGAGATAGAAAGAATCATAGCCCTAGCATCAGGAGATTCAAGTTCAAGTACTGACTAGTTGATAAACTTAGGGTACTGCCTGGTCCTGATAACTGCAAATAATGAATGCTATTAAGAGGGTTATTTGAATTCACATACTTATTTCCATTGGGCTAGAACCAGTTACGATGTTTTACATAAATATACCTTTGGATAATGCAGATTTGACTGCATGTGACCCTTTCACTGGATTCATTATTCACACTAATCAGGACCTGACTGTAATGAAACCTCGGTTAACTCATCTGGAAAAGTGGAATGATAATGTTTGTACCATAGGGCCCATAAAGGTTGTTATAATGTTGGTAGACTTCAAAGTAATATGTAAATTAAATTAGTATTACATAACAAAGGAGTAGCTCACATTCCTACCAATTCTTATACCTCCATGATGGGGCCTATCAGATATTAGATGTAAAGTAGGAAGGAAGCACAGACTGGATTGTCCAACCCCCATTTCGCAAATAAGGAAATTGAGACCCAGGGGAGTGATGCGACTCTGTTGGACATTCCTGCATCATAAAACTTCTTGCTTTATTTTAAGAGTATCTGTGTATGTGATTTGGATCAAAATATTTTGTGTCATTAGCACTAAACTAGAAAACAAAAACATCTCAGCCTTTTAAGAGTAATGCCTATAACAAACTCTATCTAGCCACATTAAGTAAAAATTAACGATTGAACTGTCATTTGGCGTAGATGGCTTCTTTCTCCTTTACCAAGAATTGCACTGTGTTGGCTTATCATTCCTGGAAGGTGGAAAAAGGTATACAATTCACCCTAATAATTGTGTTTTGCATAAGTTCTCCATTCAAATCTCTGGCCCTTTTCCAATGTGGCTGGACTGGCTGGCAACCATAATACAACATGCCTGAATGAGTCTTTTCTAAATGTCCTTCTCTGTGTGTGTATAATGATCCCTCCCTCTTAAAGAGGAATCCTTTCTTCAGGTTGTAGATAAAGGCATCATTGATAGAAACAAAGCACAAATGAATTTCAGTAAGTACAATTAGGGTAATTCTAGGGCTTTTACACTGAAGAGTCTCAGAAACACCATCTAGGGAAGCATTTGGCCTCAAAGATGATGCTGACAATGTGTGGACTTCATGATGGTCTAGGGTTGGGAAAGTGACAAGCAAGGCCTGTGTCTGTCTATAGCTGAGAAATATCGTCTGACTACAGCCCTCATGAAATGACAGCATGACTATAGCTTCATGTCACAGACCAGATATCAGAAATCTGAACCCTTCCAACTGTCCTCAGGACTATCAGTGAGGCTCTGGGGATTCCTGCCACTCAGTGCCAGCAGTTTTCTTGCACATATAGTGGGAATCCTTCTAATGCTGTACTAACAGTGTCTGTGAGGGAGAGAAAAAATGATGAAAAAAGATCATATGATTGGAGAGAGACAGACAGACAGAGACTGAGACAGGGAGAGGAGGAAGAGGAGGAGGAGGAGAAACAGAGAGAGAGAGAGAAAGAGACAGACAGACAGACAGAGACTGAGACAGAGAGAGAGAGAGAAAGAGAGAGAGAGAAAGAAAGAGACAGACAGACAGAGACTGAGACAGAGAGAGACAGACAGGGAGACAGAGAGAGAGAGAGAAAGAGAGAGAGAGAGAAAGAGAGAGAGAGAAAGAGAGAGAGACAGAGAGAGA
Source organism: Phalanger gymnotis (assembly GCA_028646595.1). Taxonomy (NCBI): domain Eukaryota; kingdom Metazoa; phylum Chordata; class Mammalia; order Diprotodontia; family Phalangeridae; genus Phalanger; species Phalanger gymnotis. The sequence goes on from CM053623.1 coordinate 306,928,067, forward strand.
CAGAGAGAGAGAGAGAGAAAGAGAGAGAGAGAGACAGAGAGAGAGAGAGAGAGAGACAGACAGACAGAGAGAGACAGAGAGAGAGAGAGAGAGAGAGAGAGAGAAAGAGACAGACAGACAGAGACTGAGACAGAGAGAGACAGACAGAGAGACAGAGAGAGACAGACAGACAGACAGACAGACAGAGACAGAGAGAGAGAGAGAGACAGAGAGAAAGAGAAAGAGACAGACAGAGAGACAGAGAGAGAGAAAGAGAGAGAGAGAGACAGACAGACAGACAGAGAGAAACAGAGAGAGACAGAGAGAGAGAAAGAGACAGACAGACAGAGAGAGACAGAGAGAGAGAGAGGGAGAGAGAGAGGGAGAGAGAGAGAGAGAGAGAGAGAGAGAGAGAGAGAGAGAGAGAGAGAGAGAGAGAGAGAGAGAGAGATTTGGAGCTGGAAGTGACCCCAGAGGTTGAGTCCAACCTCTTCATTTTACAGAGAAAGGATCCAAGGACCTGAGAATTTAAGTAATCTGCTCGAGATCATACAGGTAATAAGTAGTAGAATCAAGACCTGAATCCAAATTATCTGACTCCAAATTCCACACCTTTTCTACTGTCCTAAGGATGACTATGTTCTTTGAACTCCTAGGTCAATGCCACTGATGATGATGATGATGATGATGACGACGACAACAATAATGATGATACTAATTTCAATCAGACAATTAAAAAATACACGTACCATTAATGTAATGAAAGACAAAATGGTTAAAATATGAGAGGTGATAGAAATTCTAGCCTCTGCAAAAATGGAAAGTGGTAAGGCTCGATAAGATCTCTAATTATTGGCTGGAACACTTCACAGTGGCACATGAATTACTAATAAAGCACTTCATCAGCTTCGTCTCCGACACAGGCCTAATCCCATCTTTCTTCATAGAAGATGTAACATATCATTACTAATGGATGGGAACCTCAGTAACCCCAGCCAATGATGTTTTTATGTCTAATCCTTGATACAAAGCACTTATTGGCTATATTACTTGGGAAAAATTGACAAATACTTTAAAGAAAATAATATATTGACTGAAGAACAAAAATGACATGGCCTAAAGTTTCAAGGGTGAAAAGGACAATCTATTATCAATTTTATAATTATTGAACAAGCCGTCTTGGAGAGTTTCTGACTCAGTTCTACACCCCTGGCTCGTTCGCCTGATATAAATATGGACCCTAGTTTAGAGATAATGCTAGAGTATCATATATATAAACGAAAAAAATATTAAAAATCTGCTACCAGTCTAAGAGGCAGCTGATGTCTCAGGTAGAGCAGTGGAATTGGAGTCAGACCTGAATTCAAATCCAGCTTCACATACTTTGTACCTGTATGACTCTAGACAAGTCATTTGACCTCTGATTGCCCAACAAAATGGATCCACTTTGCCAAGAAAACTCTAAATGGGGTCACAAAGTGTCAGACATGACTGAACAACAAAAACAACCAACCCAATAAGAACAGATCATATGAAATGGGACTTTTTTAAAGAAAATATTTAAGTTTTTATGTCTCCACAAAGCCTTAAACCCAGTTTCATATTTCCTCACTAGAATTAACTATGGCTTCCAAATTAAAGAAGCAGTCAAGTCAAAGGATTTTACTACTCACTTGATATATAGAAATGACACTTCTTCAAGCAACAGTAAAGACCAATACAATGTATATGTCATTTGGTTTGCTGAATGAAACCAAAGGTAACTTGCCTCCAGCCTATGGAATGACTAAGATCCAAGGGTGCAATCAAAAAGCCCTCTGTCAATGACATACATAAGAAATCAAGCTGATATATGCTAACAAATAAGCTCTGAATAAATGATTAAGTCACATAGATTAGTTTATTCATTTGTGGAAATGGGGGTTCTTTAATGGCAGCTCAGGACGAGGTCATTGCCACCAGAATTTACAAAGATTTTACTATTAGGAGTCTGGAATTCATGGTCAGTACAGATTAACAAGTAAATTATGATGGCTATGTAACCTATTACCACAGGCTTTAGAAGTTTAACACCTACTGAATATTTAACAAGGCATAACTTGGTGGCCATTGGAAGCTCTCTGTCTCTTAGCGTCTTTACACATCCCCATATTATAAATACAGATCTCCACATACCCTGGAGAATTCAACCAATAAACTATACTGGAACCAAACTATTACCATAGACCAAACTATTGCCCACAATCACATGCCTAATATTGATTCATTAAAAAACACAAAAACTTATGACTATTTTTAATATGTGTCTCCATACCAAATACTCACAATCTCCAAGTCACATGGAATAAATAACTTTCAAGGGGCAGGTAGGTGGCACAGTGAGTAGAGCACTGGCCCTGGAGTCGAGAGGACCTGAGTTCAAATCCAGTCTCAGACATTTGACACACTAACTAGCTATGTGACCTCGGGCAAGTCACTAAACCCCAGTTGCCCTGCCTTCCCCCCTCAAAAAAAAAAAGCTTTCAAAATACAGAGACCTAGACAAGAAGATCTAAGTCACTTGGGAACAAGGTAATGGCCATATCATTGCTGTCATTCTGTCTGCTATTAAAGTGGTACTGATTACTTCAGTGAGCCTCCTAAGTCCTTTATTCAACTATAAAAAAGCAGTTAGTTTATCCACCCCAGAAAGAGCCAGGAGTATAAAACAGTAGTAAGTGGATTTAGGACAAGTTCTATCTGAACTCCATCCAAAAAAGATGAGAAGAATAACATAACGACAATAATAATTCAGTCATCAAAGCCAAACCAATTTTTCCATGTCATTGAGAGGAAAGTGTGGAAATGATAACCAGGATGATGTACCATGGGGACTCTGTCCTAAAAGTTCCATACAAATTGTGATGATCTGTCAAGAACGCCGAAGTGTTGGCCAATTTGCCTCTGGTAAAATCACTGACTGAGCCAGTACAACGGCAGTGTGGATTAGAGAAATAGACTGAATGGCATAGGGTAGTAATCTGATCCTAGTCAAAACCATTATGATGAGCAGTTTGACAGAGATTGCAATGAAAAGAGCATTGCTCCTTCATTTTCTTGCAACCCAAGAAGGTAAAATATATTGGAACAAATCCGAAACACCAATATCCCACCTGTTAGAAATGATTCATGCATAATAGTGCTGACCACCAATGCAAGCAAAGGCTAAGTCTGCATGAAATGGACTGGAGACATGAAAGCTTTCATAATGTGCCAGTCCCAAAGCATAACAGAGCTGGAATCAGAGAGCAGCCATTACAGGAAAAGACTATTCATTCATGCCGCTTTTTTGCCAATTGTATCATCAGCTCCAAGTCACACAACAATGTACTGATAATCAGTGCAGGACAATCATAAAAAAGTGACTTCTTCCTCGGGTCAAGACTAGACAAAATAAGAGATAAAACCGAGGAGATGATAAAATCTAAAGAGGGAAAAATTGAAGGCTCCGAGGCCATTAAAAATCTGTACTTAATGTCAACTCTGGATATTATGCCTAACTATGAAATGGATCACAAAATAGCTCCAGTTACTGCAGATGATTTTGAAAAGGAGATGGTCAAACTTAGGGTGGAATTCTGAGAAGCTTTTTTTAAAATTTCTCAGCATGAATACAATTAGCAGATCAATTATACCAAAACAGAGTAATTCTAAAAGTCAATATAATAATTTTAAAAAACCAACAACAACAACAGCTAGGCATTTACATATACTACTTTAAGGTCTGCGAAGCATCTTCTGTATCTTATCTCATTTGATCCTCACAAAAACCCTAGAAGGTGGGCACTGCTTTTATTCTAATTTTGCAGATGAGGAGCAAGCACATTCTATTACAGTATGTCACAGAAGGCACAAAAATATTTCAGGATTTGCATACCATAATCTATACTGCAGCTCTTGCCATCATAAGAACCATAGTTGGAAGGGTAGAGCAATGAAGAAATATCCCTAATGATAAGCAGCAAATACCGCCATAGCAGAAACAATTTGAAAGAGTTCTATCCAGCTCTGAGTGTCCCAAACTCACCAGGCTATCTAAACACTCACATCTCAGATTCACCTAACATTGGGCAGCTAGGTGGCACAGGGGATGAGGCACCGGGCATGGAATTTTCATGAGTTTGAATCCAGCCTATGTGACACTGGACAAGTTACTTAACCTTATCTACCTCATTTCCTCATTGGTAAAATGAGCTGCAGAATGAAATGGCAAACCACTCTACTATCTTTGCCAAAACTCCGAATGAGTTAGTCAAGATCAGACCCAACTGAACAAAAACAAATAACATGAGGAAAGAATCAAGAAGCACAGGTAACATGTGTTCATGAATACATGGGGCTGGGGGCTAGAAATGCAGCCAGCTATCACTGCCTCACCCAGAAACTCAGAGTACTCCTACCAGGAAGAGATTGATGTAAGGGCTCCCCTTTTGTATGCCCATTCAGTTGCAATTCTCCAGTCCCTGAGTCATCCATTCTTAAGGTCCCACAGCCAAATAGAAAACTATTCATCATTACACAATAGGAGCCAGAAACCAGTTTCCCAAAGTTTCTACATTGTTGGATTAGAATTAGGCAGAGAATATCTGTGTACCCTCTCCCCACTATACTCATATAAACATTCCTCCAGTAGATAATTAATCAAAGGATATAAACCGTTTTCTCAAAAAGAATTAGAAACTCTCAACCACCGTATATAAGGATGCTCCAAGATCATTAATAACTAGAGAAATACACATCAAAACAACCCTGAAATTTCATTTGAAATGTAGAAAATTGGCACATATGTTGGGAGTAGTTAATGTTGGAGGGGTTGGGGTAAGACAGAAACACTAATATATTGCTGGCAAAGCTAGAACAATTCTGGAAAGCCATCTGGAATCATGCAAAGAAAGCACCTAAAATGTCCATACCCGTCGATTTGACTCATAGATTCCACTGCTAGTCACATGTCCCAAGGAGATCAATGACAAAAAGAAAGGCTATATGTGCCAAAATAGTTATAGCAGTATTTTTACTGTATAGGAAAGAAGGGATACAAAGTAGATGTCCACTGACTGAGAAATGGCTAAACAAACTGTGGTAAATGAACAGAATAGAATATCGGTGTGTTGTAAGAAATGAGGAGCATGAGGAATATGGAGATACATGGAAAGACTTCAATGAACTGATTTAGAGTGAATTAAGCAGAACCAGGAAAACAATAGACATAATGACTATAATCATGTAAATGGATAGAACGACAACAAAACAGTAGAAATTGAATGCAATACAATTCTAATGTCTAAGCTTTGATCACAAAAAAAGAGATATTAGAAAACATCTCCCTCTGCTTCTTTGTAGAAAGTAGGTCATGGGTGTGGAAACCCCCTTAACATCAGACTTTTTTGATATTGGTTAATTTTGTGGAATTTTTACATTTTTCTTTCTTCTTTTTTAAAAAACATTCCTTATTATAAGGAATGGCACTCTGGAGAGGGGTAGGAGAAGAGAGTCAGTGCATAAAATAAGATAAAATATCAATTAAATTTATATTTAAGAAATAATAAAATTAAAGGAAGCTTGGAGAAAATGGGCATTTACAGAAGGGGATATTGGAGGATCTACAGGAAAGTAAAGGAAGATTGCGTCACTACTTTGCTGATAAATGAAGTAGAAAACTTGAATGCCAAAAAGAGAAATATGCAAAATGGAAAACAAAAGCATGTCAGAAAGTCAAGATTCCCTTGATTTGCAATTCAAATCAGAATTTCAAAGGTTAAGGAGTCTGCACAGTACAGAGAACAAAATAAATAATTCAACCTTGGTGTACAACTTAGCTACCAAGTCTTGAGAGGTAAAGAAATCAAAATGAGAGGGAATCCTCAAAGGAGGAGGTGGACAATTTCTGTCCATCTATCTGGTCGAAAGAAGTCCAAAATGATGAAAATTCAAGTTCAAACAAGAAACCATAAGCTTTGCACCAGGAATGTGAGCAACAGAATGGTTTCCTTGAGAGAGGTGACTGAACTCATAGCTTCTCTGCAAAACTGGAAAGTGTCACAGCCTGATCAGATCCATAATTATTGCTTCACACACTTCATAGTGGCTCATGGATGACTAGTAAAGCATTTTACCAGCTTCTTTTCAGGTTGATTCCATCATTCTTAATAGAAGGCATCACATGTCTATTGCCAAAATAGAACACCAATAAATTCTCTAAATACAGGCCAATTGTGGGTCTATATTCTTTATACAAAGCATTTACATCTATCATTACAAAGTCTATAAACAAGAAAAAACAACATATTGCCTGATGAGCAAAAGGGATGTGCCAAAAAGTACCAGAGGTATAATTTATTATTTATTCATTAATTATTGAACACACTGTCCAAAGGCCCCACAATGTTTATATTGCCTTTGTTGATTATTTTTTTTAATTCCTCCTCCATTTCTTCTAGGAATTTGAATGGATTTTGTGGTCAAGCATTTTTGTTTAAGGCTTTGCTTGTAGGTATTTTATTTTATTTTATAATTTATTTTAGTTTCAATTCATGGAACAAAACAAGCATTTCCATAACACAGTACAATATAAAAGATGATTGCACATGACATTGCAAATCTACCTTGGTCAACTTGACACTTTTTTGTGGATTGAATTTGTGATCTTGCGATGGTAAAATGACTGACCATTGGTTTCTTCTCAGATTTCCGCTCATTGCTTGGTCTGGTGTTTGATGAAATAAGGCTTGGTCTGTACTCCTTTCTCCTACTCTATCATCTTCCTACTCAGTCTTTGTTGATTATGACAATGCCTTTGACTTGGTTCTAGAGTCACAGCTTCTTCATATACTGCAAATATAGAAAATGGATCCGAGTGTAATAATGAATATCTTTGCGTGACAATGAATTGGGTAGGGAGAGAAGGCAGGTATAGAGAAAACCAGGAAAGCCTTTGTCCTTTCCCTTTGTCCTGGGCTTCTGGCTCACTAATAATAATGGACTAGAGGGAAATTTATGGTTTCACGTTAAAACTTCTCTCATAGTCTGTCTCTGTCTCTCTCTGTCTCTGTCTCTTTCTGTCTCTGTCTCTCTCTGTGTCTCTCTCCCTCTCTCTCTTCCCATCCTTTCTCCTTCTCTCCCTCTCCCCCTTCTCTCTCTCTCTCTCTCTTTCTGTCTCTCTCCATCTCTATCTCTCTGTCTCCCTCCCTCCCTTTTCCTTCCCTTCTCCTTTCATTTCTTCTATTTGTCATCACCTTAGGCTTGCTTAGAAAGCTGGTGCATGCAGCCCCATTGACTTAGTACATGTAACCGGGGTCTGATGTACATGCAGACCCCATGAGTTTAATTGGCTAATATAAACTCTATAACCTATGATCCTGACAAGATGGCTTCAGGAAGAATCACAATTATATGTAAGTAAAGTGTCTTGGAGAGATTGTGGAACATGTGTAGACATTCTGTAACTGGTTTGGTTGGTCAATAAGAGTCATCTAGGGTAGTAAAAAGATCACTCAGTTTGGAGTCAGAGAACCTGGGTTCATATCCTAGTTATGTCCATTACTAGCTATGCTACCACAGGCAAGTCTCTTGGCCTCTCTAGTCAAAAGTTGAATGACACAATCTCTAAACTCCCAGTTCAAATCACTGATTTCTATAGAATTAACTTAACAATACCTTTAGCTCTTAAGAGCTAAAATCTTAAGAGAAATAGTTAAATACAGTTTTAAAGCTAGCCTTCAGTAGTCAAAAGCTATTAAGTTATAAATACCCCTGGAAAATACAATAATTTTGTGAAGACAAAGAACACAATGACCAGCTGCACAATTTCAGAGGATTCATAGTGAAATATACTACCAATCTTCTGATAGAGAGGTAAATAGGTTTTCTTTTTTGTTTGTTTTTGTATTTTTACATGGCTACTGCAAGAATGTGTTCTGCTGATTACATGTATTTGTAACGGGTCTTATTTTTCTTGCTTTCTCAGTGGGTGTGGGAGGGGAGGGGAAAGGAGAGAACCCAGAACTGAAAATAAAGTTGAATTAAAGAAACGTTTCAAAAATCTTTGTCATTCTTATTGTTTTCAGAAAATTCAGACTTATGCATTTTATATTTGTTATATTAAAGTTCTCAAATATATAGCTAGGTACACAAATTCCCACAAATATTGTTTTAAACCTTAATACTAGAAGAATCATCTCTTAGACAGCAGGACATAAAATGTAATGGAGGACAGGACTTTATCTCTTATTGATAGTCTTTCCCAGAAAGTGTGAGTCTGAATTTTAATGCTGGTATAATAAACAGGAATAAATTGTTCTCCCTGGGTTACAAATTTCCCCTATTAAAAAGACCACTGAAAACTTGTTAGAAAAATAAGGAAGTGGGTGGGGGAAGGGAAGAAAGTGTGTTTCCAACTAACTTTCACATCGGAAGTAACTTCTTATATATGAAACTCCAACTGAGCTAAGCACATTTTTGAGCTTGCCAACTAATGAATTTTAAAAAGAAATCCTCTTCTCATTGTCCAGTCTTTCAACATCAGTTGTTCTTTCCAATAAGAAACTGCAATGCCCACAAAGCAACTTTCAGAAAGGTGGTGGAGCTCAATCACAACTGTGTATTAAGATTGTATTTGAAATGAAGTGAGCAGAACCAGGAAAATGTTGCACACAGTAACAGCAACATTGTGTAATGATCAGCTATGATAGATTTAGCCCTTCTCAGCAATACAGTGATCCAAGACAATTCCAAAGGACTTATGATGGAACATGCAATCCACATCTTGAGAAAGAACTGATGGAGTCTGAATGCAGATCAAAGCACGTTATTTTCATTTTCTTTATGTATTTTTTATGGTTTTCTTCTTTTGGCCTGTTTCTTCTTTCAAAATGGCAGGGGCGGGGGGAGAGACATCTCCAGTCGTCCTGATCTATATCTGGCCACTGGACCCAGATGGCTTTGGAGGAGAATGCAAGACTGGTGACTTTGCACAGCCCTCCCTCACTTAAATCCAATTCACTTGCAAGTCATGGCGTCACCTCCCTGATGCCATGGTCCTCTTCAAGAACAGAGGACAAACAACAACAATCTTTCACAATATAACTAATATGGAAATATGTTTTACGTTATTGCACATTTATAACCTATATCAAATTGCTTATCATCTTGCGGGGAGGGGGAATTTGGAACTTAAAAAAATGTTTAATGGATGTTTAAAATTGTCTTTACATGTAATTAGGGGAAAATACTATTTACAAAATGATTGCCTCTGGCATGGGCTTCATTGATATAATCTGAGGCTTCTGTGACATTCTAGTGTAACTTTTAAAAACAACAGGAAGGCACAGAACAGTCCATTGTGCTAGACAATAACCTAATTAAAATTAGTAGCATCTCCATGAAAAAAAAAAATAGGCTCCTGATGGTTTTTTCTTTCAATCTTCAACTATTCTGAAACCTTGCTGTAATCCAATCTGAGGCTGGATTTGAATTCAGGTCTTCCTGACCTCAGGTCCAATAGTTTCCAGTAGAATAGAATTCAATAAAAAGCAGGTCATTCTTAGATCCCATCTATGGAAGCTTGATAGTTCAAACATTCTAGAAAGCAATTACGGAATTATGTGAAGAAAGTGACGAAAATGCCCATACCCTTTGCCCAGAGGTTTCACTCCTGGGCATATACCACGAGGAAGGAAGAGAAAGAAAATAAGTATTTATTAAGCACCTACTGTATGCTACACACTGTGCTAAGCACTTTACAAATATTGTCTCATTTGATCATCATAACAATCCTGAGAAGTAGATGCTATTATGAGTCCCATTTTACCATTGAGGAGATTGAGGTAGTCAGATTTTAATCGCTTGCCCAAGGTCACACACCTGGTACATGTCTGAGGCTAGATTTGAACTCAGGTCCTCCTGACTACAGGTCCAACACTCCATCCATTGTGCCACCTAGCTGTACCAAGGGAACCAAGGAAGTCCCCTTAATAAAAAGAAAAGTCCCATGTATACACCAAAATATTTTAGCAGCACTTTTTAAAGTAGTAAAGAATTGAGAGCAAAGTAGAGGTCCATCGCTTAGAGAATGTCTGAGCCAACCATGATGCAGGAATGTAAATAAATATTACTGTGCCACAAGAAACAATGACTATAACAAATATGGAGAAGCAAATGAAGTGATGCAAAACGAAGTGAGCAGAACCAGAATAAAAAACCAATATACACAGTGACCACAATAACATGAATGAAAATAGTAACAATAATAAAAACAATTGAAAGTGAATGAATAAGAGCATCTGGTGATGTGGGCCCCCGTGATGTATCTGAGGCTCCAGTGCATTTCCCTGATTTCATTTCTATTAGACAGTCTTGCCTCCACAACAAAAGGTCAATTTTTAAAAATGGGATGTGAGAATAGAAAAAGGCAAATTAAGATGGTAAAGGGGAATACAAAGACTTTCCTATATCTAAGGTCATGGAAGGAACTGGAAATTTCTGAGATTTGAAATTTCTCTAGGAATTTTTGCTTTTATAAACCAGGCTCGCCATTCAAATCTCCAAATTTCCAAAGAGGAAATAAATAGCCAGAGTACCCTGGAAAACTCAAAGGAGATGATCTTCCTAGTAATTAAAGACTGGACCAGCTACCAAACTCATTGAAGAAAGGAAGGAAATATACTGGAAATCAGTAGACAACAGCTACCAGAATTTTGATTGGGTGATAAATGTGGACTGAGTGGACCTCAAAGGAGAAGTTACTGAATGTTAGCAGTGGGGAGCAAGGAGTATTCCAACCCTCCATCCCAACCTGGATCACTGAGGGGGAGGAATGAGTGAAAGTGCTGGAGAGAGTAATTTTTAGGTAGCTAAAGTCAAACTGAGATTGTATCAATGAGAGCACATTTAACTTGAAAGGAGTTAAAAAGAAGCCCAGAAGCTAGGGAAGGGATACTTTTTGGCTATTTCCCCAACATTGTGGCCAGAAAGTGATATTTCCCCAAAAGTTTCTGTGGCTTTGTGTAGTTCCTCTGGACAGTCTCCATGATGTCAAAACTGTTCCCAAGGAAATGGTGAATCGTCCCACACAAACTTGGGTTTATTTCCCCATTTACCATAAATCTGCTATTCTGTAGTGATAAATAGACCTTGACTTTCAGAACAAAGCTATCTGCTACCATCAAATACCAAAAGTTTATTAAGAGACAAAATCCATGAAAGGAGATAATAATGATCATAGTAATGGTGATGTTAATAAATAAAGCCTTAGCCATCCGTTCACACATATCCAAAATGTGGGTAACAAGCAAATTAAACAATCCATCCATTTCAACCTCACAGCTATCAGGTTAATTGGAAGGAAATATGCCTAGATTATGCTTATGAAAAGGGCAAATTTATGGATAAGAAATAGACTAGAAAATGGTGTGTATCAGTTCAGGGAAAAGTTGCTAAGTCCCATTGTACATCAGGAAGATATGTTCATAAACAGAAATCCAGCAGGCAGAGTATGGTTATATGAGTGAAGGAAGAAATGGGGATGATATTTTTGTCATGTAGCACCCAAATAAGCATTTCAAATTTTTTTACTAAATTTTTAATTGAATTTAATTAATACCTGAATAGAAAGAGGAAGTCACTAAGAAGTTTGTAAAACAGATTACAAGCCTAGAACAGAGGAAGATTCCATTTTAATCTTTCAAGGAGTAATCCAAGTCAGCACCTTGACCAGAGAGTTGGAGACTACATGAAAGCCAGAGCTGGGAAGAGGGCCCAGGGAGGCTGGCAACAGGAAAAAGGCAGGTCTCAGTGAGATCCAAAAGATGAAAGGAGAGAGAAAGGAAGAGAGTAAAAATAAAGGAAAGTTTGTTACTATGAAATAGGCAATCCAGAAAACATGGTGGGAGGGGCAGCGAGGTGGCACAGGGGATAGAACACAGAGCTGGCACTCTGGAAGATCTGAGTTAAAATCCAGTATCAAACACTGAACAGCTGTGTGAGCTTGGGCAAGTCACTTAACCTCTGTTTGCCTTAGTTTTAAGCACCACTCACCTTCCAGAATTGTTGTGAGGATCAAATAAGATCATCTTTGTAAAGCACTTAGCACAATGCCTGGCATATAGTGAGAACTATAAAATGTTTGTAGCTATTATTATTATTAGGTACTTTTAGAGTGAAATATTTGGGAGATTGGGCTGAGGGGAGATGGGAATGAAGAAGTGGGTACTGGGGGATAAAACTGAATGATGCTAACTGGGGTAATAGCATCAATGGGATGGAAGGGGGTGAGATGACCAGTGAGAGTATGTTAATCATTGAGAAATTATTCTGGAAGTTTATCAACATGCCCAAGGGTTTGTTCTCAGGGTGAAATCTCAGCCTCAGCGTTTATCTCCATTTATCCAAAAGGAATACTTGAGCCCAAGGAAATGGTATTTATCCTCTTACCCTAAAGGCAGGAGATGTTTTCTCTTTCTCCCCCAACACAGCTAAATGCCAAGCCAAGAGACTGGTGGGTACCAGGGCCTTATTTACGAGGGGAAGTGATTTATCCAAGGTCACACAGGGAGTAAGTGATAGAGATGGAATTCAAACCGTGAGCCGTCCCTCTAGATTCATTGCTATTTGCACAATGCCATGCTGCTACCAACATGGAGATATATGATGATTGATCAGATACTCAGTAAAAAAAAAAAACTGGTTGCTGGGAGAATGAGGGGGAAGGGATGAAAACAGTAGGAACCTTGGGACAGGGGTGTGCTGGGAGCTGATTGTTAAATATTTGTTGTGAACATTTATGGCTCAGAAACAACGAGTGCTACAAATCAGGGCTTGATTGATCACTTAAGAAAGTGATCAAGATATTAATAATGCAGATTTAACTTAAAAGTGTGTTGTGGGTACATTTTTCCACAGAGAACTGGTTATTAAACATTTACCAGCACAAATCTGCTTGGATGGAATATTACTTGCTTCCTATTGCTATTATATTATAGTGGGGCACCTAGGTAGTGCAGTGGATAGAGAGCTGGATCCGGAGTAAGGAAGTCCTGAGTTCAGATCCATCCTCAGACATTTGATGTATTATCCTGGGCAAGTTACTTAAATCTCTGTTTCCCTCAGCTTCTCCAGCCATAAAATGAGGATGATAACAGTATCCACCTCTCAGGGTTATTGTGATGGTCAAAAGGGATATCTGTAAAGTCTTAATATACTGCCTGATATGTAGCAAGCGCTATATAAATGTTATTATTATTGCTATCCTTCCAAACTCTCTTCCCAGTTCTTCAGTCTCCTCAGTTCCCATAACCTACTCTCCCACTTTACCTGAGATATGCACAGAAATAGTCATACCCTTGATCTTGACATCACCTACTAGTGTTTCAGTTATAAATAAGCTCACAAACTTTGAAATTAATTTTGTCATCATATTTTGTCATTCCATATTTCTCTATATCTTACAATTTCTAACTCTGATCTTCATGCTCACCATGACTTCCATTTCTTTCACCCTTCAGTTCTTTCTCAGGCCATAACCTCGCCCCCTACAGAGAGAAGGGGAAGGGAGGGAGGGAGGGAAAGACAGAAAGATATACATAGATACAGAGAGAGAGAGAGAGAGAGAGAGAGAGAGAGAGAGAGAGAGAGAGAGAGAGAGACTCTATCTATAGCCTACTTTCCTATTTCAATCCCTTGGTGAACCATCTCAACTCTCCTCTTGAATCCATTGACTCCTTGTCCTTTTGCCAACCACATCTTTTCAAATCTCAACCTTGTTCTCTTAGTTCCCATCTTCTAAGATGTAGTGACTAGAAAGCTTCTAGACAAATGAGAACTGCCAGTTCTTTAGTGCATAGCCTAGGCTACGATCTAACAAATGAGGGCATCCTTTCTCAGCTAATACTTTGACATCACATGTTGATAAGTGAATAAAAGATTAAAGGTGATAAACAGAGGTCAGACAGAAAATCTCAAGAATAGAATTGTCTGTTCTTTTGGATGCCTATGTCTAGTGTTGGTTTTTTTATTTAATTTTTTTTCTTATTCTGAACTTAAACACCCAGTATTGATTTAAAATCTGTGGCCCCGTGAAACTGTCTGACTTAAAGTTAGAAAATTCCTTCTAACTTCCATTTAATCCAGATGGGAATTCTGCACCTTAAAAATACCAATTAAGGTTTCTAGCAAAAAGAAATCCATTGGAGCTATGTGGAGGCTGGAACAAACAAGCCCACTCCAGTCCTGAAATACTATTTAATTGACATGCCAATGGTGTCAAACAAGAACAAAAGTTGAGCAAAGAAGGAAATGTGATTGCTGTTTATCCACATTCTTGCCCTAATACCTACTTCACAAGGTTGTTGTGAGCATCAGAGAAGATGACATACCATACAATAAAATGGTTTGCAAACCTTAAAGCCACATGTAAATACTAGCTGCTATTGCATCTGTTAGTAACAGACAACAACAATAACAACAGTAAGAGGAAGTCAGACTGTGGTCGTATATTTTATCTAGTAGTACGAAGCTTTACTATCTCTCTAGGATAGATATTGATAAGCTATGGAGTAGTACCCACAGGATGGCAACCAGAATGGAAAAGAGCTTCAAGTTTTAGCTACACGAAGATTGGTTGGAAGAACTAAGGACTTTTTCCTTGGAGACAAAAAGACTTGGGGGGAGGTGAAGGATGCCTATGTTCATATATTGGAAGAACTATCATGGCAAAGAGGAAATATCCTTGTTCTAATGGTCCCAGAGGGCAGATCATTGAGCAGTGGGAGGAATTTGAAAAGAGACAATCCTAGGATCCATGTAAGAAAAAATTTCCTAATGATTAGTTATCCAAAAGTGAAGTGGGCTATCTCAGGGAATAGTGTGCACCCAATCACTGGACGTCTTCAACAAAAGGCTGGAAAACCTTCTGTCAGGTACCTTGTAAAAGAAATTTTTGTTTAGGAATATGTTGGATGAAAAGAAAAAAGGAAAATGACAAATGTTAGGTGAGATGTGGAAAAATTGGGACACTAATGCATTGTTGATGGTGTTGTGAACTGATTCTACCATTCTGGAGAACAATTTGAAACTATACCCAAGGGGCAGTCAAACTGTGCACACCCTTTGATCCAGCAATACCACTACAAGGTCTGTGTCCTAAAGAGATAAAAGGAAAAGACCTACATGTACAAAAATATTTATATCATCTTTTTGTGGTGGCAAAGAATTGCAAATTGAGGGGATGCCCATAAACTGAGGAACGACTGAACAAGTTATGATATATGACTATGATGGCGTACTATTGTGCTATAAAAAAATGACAAGCAGGATGCTTTTGGAAAAACCTGCGTAGACTTATACGCACTGATACAAAGCAGAACCAGGAGAACATAATACATAGTAGCCACAATATTGTAACAATGATCAACTGTGAAAGACTTAGCTACTATGATCAAGACAATGATCCAAGACAATTCTAAAGGTGTCAAACTTATATATAACTTTATATTGGAAAATTATTTGTTGGTCAGTCATGTCCAACTTTTCATGAATGCATGGAGGCGAGGCTCTTCTATCCTCCACTATGTCTCAAAGTCTGTCCAAGCTCAGGTTTGTTGCTTCTGTGACACTATCTATCCATCTCGTCTTCTGCCACCCCCTTTTCCTTTTGCCTTCAATCTTTTCCATCTTCAGGGTCTTTTCCAAGGAGTCTCACCTTATCATTATGTGGCCAAAGTTTTTAAGCTTCAGCTTCAGCA
The DNA here is from genome assembly GCA_028646595.1 of Phalanger gymnotis. Taxonomy (NCBI): domain Eukaryota; kingdom Metazoa; phylum Chordata; class Mammalia; order Diprotodontia; family Phalangeridae; genus Phalanger; species Phalanger gymnotis. The sequence goes on from CM053623.1 coordinate 306,943,822, forward strand.
TTTGACCTTCCAGTGAATTAGTTTTTTTTATGATTTGACAGATTTGATCTCCTTGCTGTCCAAGGATTTCTCAAAAGTCCTCTCCAGCACCACAATTTGAAAGCATTGATTTTGCGGCACTCAGCTTTCCTTAAAGTCCAACTCTCACAGCTATACGTTGTTACTGGAAAAACCGTAGCTTTGACTATACTGTCCTTTGCTTTTTAGTATGCTGTCCAGATTTGCTGTAGCTTTCCTTCCAAGGAGCAAATGTCTTTTAATTTCATGGCTGCAGTTGCCGTCTGCGAGTCAAATATCATCTTCAAGGATCATTAATTGTATTGGCGCCTAGAGTCACACTATATAAACATGAATGTCCACAATTCTACTTAGCTTCCACTGACACTTAGTTACTGTCTTATTATTCCACACTGTACCACTGATCTTTCTATTTTCTGCTTTGACTCAATAGTGGAAGAAGAAAAGGCAAGAGTCATTAGATTCATAAGGATTGTAAGTCAATTGAGTATTTACTATGAAGCAATCCTCTCACATGGTCAAAGTAGCTTAAATTCAACATATTCAAAACAGAAACATCTATCTTTACCCCTAAAATTCTCTCTCTGAAAATTCTCTATCAGCTACTATCCTCCTGGTCATCCAGGTCTACAACCTCAGTGCCATCCTGAATTTATCTGTCTCTCTCTTCATCGCTGTTTCCCTCCCCCCCACCAATTTCTCTATCTCTTTCTTTGTCTCTTTCTCTCCATCTCTGCTCTCTTTGATCTACATTCAGACTCTACCAGTTCTTTCTCTGGAGATGGATAATATTTTCCACCATGAGTTTTTTGAAATTGTCTTGGATCATTATATTGCTGAGAGTAGCTAAGTCATTCACAGTTGATCATCGTACAATATTGCTGTTACTGTGGATAATGTTTCCCTAGTTCTGCTCATTTCCCTTTGCATCAGTTTGTGTAAGTCTTGACAGGTTTTTCTGAAACCATCCTCTCCAATACCTCTAACAGCATGATAGTATTCGATTAAAATTATATGCCACGACTTATTCAGCCATTCCTCAATTGATGGGCATCCTCTTAATTTCTAATTCTTTCTACCACAAAAAGAGATACTTTAAATATATTTGTACAAATAGGTCTTTTTCCTTTAAAAAAAATCTCTAGGATATAGACTTCATAATGGCTAGATCAAAAGGTATGCACAGTTTGATTGTCCTTTGGAGGTAGTTCCAAATTGCTTTTTAGAATGGTTGGATCAGTTCACAACTCCACCAACCATGCATTAGTATCCCAGTTTTCCCACATCACCTCCAATATTTATCATTTTTCCTTTTCTGCAATATTAACCAGCCTTATAGGTGTGAGGTGGTATCTCAGAGTTGTTTAATATGTATTTCTCCAACCAATAGTGACTTAGAACATTTTATATGAGTATAAATCATTTTGATTTCTTCATCTGACAACTGCCTGTTCATATCCTTTGACCATTTATCAACTGGGGAAAAACCTACTTTAACCAAAGCAGATTGGGCACTTTCTCTGCAATTCATAGTTTTAGGGCTTTGTGCCCTATATAAAACTTTCAAAGACCTTTCATTAAAGTCTCTAATGAAAAATGCTTGTCTTTTTGTTTGTACCCAGCTGATGTTGGGGTGATGGGGCACCTCCCACCACAAAGATCTGGATCTAGATATAACACGTCAAGCTCATTAAATGCCCCAAGACTAATAAATGTCCTTCAAAAATAGAATTTCAAGAAGCAGGGTCAGAGATGAGGTCATTATCTAAGGTCATAGAGGTCTGTTTCCATAGAAGATCACTTTCCTCTTCTCTAACCTCAGTCTTGTTTAAAATCACTAATTGGAAAGAGCTCTTCAGTTGCCACACTTAGATCTTAAAACACCTGCCCCTTTCCAAGCAACAACTAAAAGGTCATTTGCATTTACACGCGGCCTCTCAACCTGAGGAATTCAGGCTCTGTCCCCAAGGTGACCAACAGAGATTACTCAGCAGAACCTCATTAATGCATGCTAATGAATGGGCAGCCTTTGGAGCATTACTGAGTGTTCATGATTGAGTGAGAGTGAACACACAGGTTTTAAAGGAAAAGAAGAAAATCCAAGGAAATGATTTCAGAAAGTCTATTTTAATCATTTATTTGCACAAATGGAGTTTACTTTTAAATATGCATCATTCTCAATGAGACACCAATAAATATGTTTTTTTAAAATCTTCCTACTCCCAGAGAGAAGTAATTTAAGTAACATGAAAGCATCTTACTGCTCTGTTACCAAACATTTACTGGAAAGCAGATTGGGGCTTCTCCATTTAAATGAGAGTTACTGGGTTAGAATTAATGAAGCAAGAATTAACCATTAACTGTATCACTTAACTCCCTGCTGTGATGTATCCATCTTCACTTAAAGAAACCCAATAAATTCTTAGCAGACGGGCAACTGTCTACACCCTGTGAAGGAGGAGGTGAAGAATACCATTGTTTTCCATTGAAATGTCAGCAGGAATTTGATTAGAATGCAATTATTTGAATTGAAATGTGACTAGGTTCTGTCTCTTACCAGCAAAATCAACAGTGACTTCAATGACCCTGAAAAGACTTTGGTTTGAACCTCTATGAAAAGAGAGGAAAATGGAAAACTCTTTCAACATAACACTTGTCTCAAAAGCCTCTCCTATAAATACTCTAGCTGCTATTGCTATAGCTTCAAGAGCTATTGAAGAATGTTTAGGATTTGACAGTGGGCGATGGTAGTTTTTGAGAGAGATAATGGAGAGCATTTGAGATAAAATGAAGAAGATGGAGAAAGAGCATGGAGAAAAACTTCCTTGGGAGAGCTGTCTTAACCGTTATTTTATAGAGACCAAAAAAAAAAAAAAGAGTGAGATTAGAGAGGCTATCAGCAGAGAGATAGTTTGAGAGAAAATGAAGAAGACAGAAAGAAGATAAAGAGGACTTCTTTGTTAAAGAACTCTTAACCTTTGTCTTGCAAAATGCTGATGAAAAGAATTCTTGAGAAGAGACATTACTTGGTATCTTGAGTGAGCTAAATGGTGGCACTATGTTTTCAGAAGTTACCTGCAGTGAACAAGTAGGGGTAGGATCTTTCTCACAGCTAAAATATTGTAAATACTCATTTATGTCTTTAAGTTATTATTGATTGCATGGTTAATGAATTTTATAGCCAGTAACTTTAGTATTGATTTAATTTTAGGAGATTAGAGATTTTGCTGTATAGATGGAGAAATACATCTGCTTATGGGAGGAAAGTTTTGCTTTCTCTCTCTCTCTCTCTCTCTCTCTCTCTCTCTCTCTCTCTCTCTCTCTTATTAAATAAATAATATTGAATAGAGTGGGGGCTTGTAACAAGAGGAAACTTTCTAGAATTATTTGTGGAATGTAGACTTTGTTTAAAAGCCACCAGAGAGTCCAGAAAGTGGGAAAGTGATACTTTGTTTTTATTTTATACTTAATTGTTAGCAGTATTCATTCACTCTAGAATTCCTGTTCCACAGTGAAAACACTTCCCTTCATTCTGCACCCTTCTCTCACGCTGCTTCCATCTATCTACTAGCCCCACTGAGATCTGACTTCCCCAGACAACAGTATGTCCCTGGCCATCCTCTTTGACGTAGGCTATACCATCACTCACAACCATGCCCATTTCCCCATTTCTCGCTCCACATACATAAACTGGCACAGAGGGGAAGTTGGAACCCTCCTTGTTCCCTATTGCCACTTTCTTTGTCACCATCATTCAGCAACCTCTCTTCCTTTGAAGTTCACTCAATTAAAATTTTCCACTCAATCCAAATCATCATGACTGTTGTTTACTTGCTCCAAGGTCATTCTTCCTCCTTGATTAATCTTCTGGCTCACATTCTTCCTCTCCTCCCCAATTCATGCCCTTACACCAGGGGAATTCAACATCCATGCTGGTGTTCCATAACCTCCCAAGTCCTCAAAACTCTCATAATTCTTTCCTCATGACTTCCTCCTTCACTACACTTCATGGAGTTGGTCACACCTTGGACCTCACCTTGACCCATAATCTGACCTTAACCTATAATTTCCTATCTCCCTATGCCTCACTCCTCCTAAACCTGTTCTTTATTCTCATCATGACCTACAATTGCCTTACTTCTCCATCCTTTCTCAGGCCACTACCCCTGCTCACACCTCACTGTTCTCCCTTTCTATCCTGATCTGATAGTTATCCAATTTAAATCTACACAGAGCTCTCTGCTCTTGAATCCTTTATCCCACCATCAATTTGCTACTTGTCCCTTGCAAAATCACAGCCCTATATTGCTCTCACCATTCTTCTCCTTTCTTCCTACTCATTTGCTGCTGAATGGAGTTTGAGGAAATCACACAACCCATGCTAATTATTATAACATTGACTAGGCCTTCACCACATCGAGGCAATCCATTTATTCTTCTCTAATGGTTCCCTACCTCACTCCCCATAAAAACTATTCCAAATTTCTTTTCTCTCCTAAAAACTCCAATACCTCTCATTCCTCTCCCTCTCTCAGCTGAGGACCTTGCTTCTTACTTTTATTTTTTACATATGTTAAATTTAACATTTTAATTAACAATCATTTATTTTCTCTCCAATTTCTTCCCTCATCCTAAATGGGAAAAGAGAAAGGAAAAACAAAACCTTGTAACAAATATGGAAAGTCAAGCAAAACAGATCCCCACATTGGCCTTATCCAAAAACGTATGTCTCGTCCTGTGTCTTGAATCCATCACCTCTCTGTAAGGAGATTAGTAGCATAGTTCATCATTAGTCTTCTGGAAGTGGTGTTGATTATTGCCTTGATCAGTTATCGAGTCTTTCAAAGTTGTTTGTCTTCATAATGTTGTTATTTATTGTACAAATTGTTTGCTAATTCTTCTCACTTCATTCCATATCAGTTCATATGCATCTTCCCAGATTTCTCTGAAACCATCCCTTTCATCATTTCTTATGATACAGTAGTCTTCCATTATAGTCGGAGACTATAATTGAAGGCATTTCTCAATTGATGGAAACAGTCTTGTTGTCCAGTTCTTTGCTACTACATAAAAAAAAAGATTAGCTATAAACATTTTTGTACATATGGGTCCTTTTTCTCTTTCATTGCTCTCTTAGGAATAGAAGCTTAGTAGTGGTACCACTGGGTCAAAGAGTATGAATGATTTAGTAACTTTGGGGACATAATTGTAAATTTCTTTTAAAAATGGTTGAACCAATTCATAGCTCCACCAACAATGCATTAGTGTGCTTTTTTTCCTCTAGTCCCTCCAATAATTGTTATTTTCCCTTTTTGCCCTCTTTATAAATCTCATGGATCTGAGGTAGAACTTCAGTTGCATTAATTTAAATTCCTTCAATTATTAGTGATTTGGAACATTTTTTCCTGTGGATGTTGATATCTTTTATTTTTTCCTTTGAAAACCATATAATCATATCCTTCAACTTTGTCAATTAGAGACTGGATCTTATTCTTATAAATATTAATCAATTTCTTTTACATTTTGAAAATGTGACCTTAATCAGATAAAAATGCTGCAAAGATTTTTCCCAGTTAGCTGCTCCACTTCTAATTTTAGCTGTACTGTTTTTGTTTGGACAAAAACTTTTTTTTGCAATTGAAATTTTTCTTTTTATCTTCCGTGATATTCTCTATCCATTGTTTATTTATTAACTCTTCCTATAGCTATAAATATGAAAGAAAATTCATTTCTTGTTCCTCTAATTTATTTATGATGGGATCTTTTACCTTTTTCCTTTACTGAGAAAATTGAGGCCATTCAATATAAGCTTCCTCTTTTCCCCTTTTCATCTCAAAACCTCTTGATGTCATCTCCATTCTTCTCTCCTATCCCCATCTGACAGTGAGGTATCTCTTTTCCTTGCCAAGATGAGCCCATCTAAATTCATCTCCTCCCATTCTCAGCAAAACTCCTAGAAATAGCTATCTATAGTCCTGAATTCCATTTTTTCACTTCTCATTCCCTCTTTGATTACCTACCATCTGACTGCTGATCTTATCACTCAATTTAAATTGCTCTCCCTATAGTTACCAATGATCTCTTATTGCCAAATCATCTGGTGTTATCTTTCTCATCCTATGTAACCTACTTGCTGCACCTGACACTGTTAGTTACCTTCTCTTTGTGGGGACTTTTTCCTCTTGGAGTTTTTGTGACATTTCTCTCACCAGGTTCTTCCATATTTGTAACCATTCCTCAGTTTTCTTCACCGGCTCATTACCCCTATACATATCCTTAACTGTGGGTGTTCCTCAAACCTCTATTCTGAATGTTCTCTTCTCTGTATATATTTTATTGGTGACCTTATCAGCTCCCATGGGTTTAATTATCATCTCTATGCAGAAAACTCAATGAGATATATAACCACCCTCAGTCTTCTCCCTGAGTTTCAGTCCCAATTGCCTATTAGATACATAAACTGGATGTCCTAGAGACATCTCAAAACCAACATATCCGAAAGGAAACTCATTATCTTCTTCCCCAAACCCACTCCTTTTCTGAACTCTTCCTTTTCTGTTGAAGGCACCACCATTCTCCCAGTCTTATCCTTGATTTCTGCATCTCTTTCACTTCACATATTGAATCAGTTGCCAAATCTTGCTGTCTCCACCTCCATGACATCTCTCATACAAAATTATTATTAAGCAACCAACTATTGGGAAAATCCATGGTTTTTCCCCTTCCTGCCTCCTCATTCTCTACTAGGTCAAGTCTGGATCTGAAGGACATTGCTGATAATGAGATTGGATTAACTTTCTCCTTAATCTTGTTCAGACCCTACCCAAGTGGGGGAAACTCATTGTGTTCTACTCAAGCTTGGGTGAGGGATACATCCTTTGCCTAAATTGCTGGCGGTAGTCTGGGATCAGAGTGATTAGTCATGTCCCCTAACCGCTCATTAGAATAGGTCCATCTCTTATTATAATAATCATTCTTCTCAATAATTATTAACCAATCAGAGTTGATTGCCACCCTCAGGAACACCAAGTCTTCCAAGGGCATTTAAGCATTGAGAGGGTGCCATGAGGGGTCTTTAGCATTTGAGAGTGCCACTGACCCCGTTTATTAATTATCTGCTAGCATAATTAATAAAATGATTAATTACACATAAACTATTCTCTCAAATTTTTTATACATCACAATGCATGGCCCCTCTTCTCTGTTCACACAGACCATCACCTAGGTTCATACCCTTCTCACTACTCAGATTATTGCAAAGATCTAATAATCATTCTCTTTGTCTCAAATCTTTCCCTACCCCAATCCACTCTCCTCATTTCTGACAAAGTGATTTTAGTTTATTACAGATCTTATCATGCCACTCATCTACTCAACAAATTTCAGTCATTCCTTTTTTGCCTTTAAGATAAAATATAACCTATAGTGATGAGCTTTTAAATCCTTAACAACAGCCCCTAACCTATCTTTATAGCCTCATCATACATTGCTCTCCTTCCTGCATTCTGTGATTCAGCCAAAGTGACCTTATCTTTTTTCCTCACACATCCAGCCCTCATATCTGTGTCTTTGCACTGGCTGAGAATCCTTCCCCATCTCTGCTTCATGTAATCCCTCTCTTTATTCAAGACTTAATTTGTAGTATAGTCCTCTACATTAAGGCATTCCTGATCCCCTACCCCAACTGCCACTACCCTTTCTCTCAACCTGTTTTGTATTTATTCTATACACATTTATGTGTATATATGTGTGTGTACATATATATGGACATGTGTGTGTTGTTCTCCTTCTCCCCCTCCTCCCTTAACAGTTACCTTCTCCTTTAGAGTAGGAATTGTTTCTCCCTTTGTACTTATATCCCTGGCACCTAGAAGAGTACCTGATACATAGTAGGTGCTTCATAAATGCTTCTTGATTGATGCATCATCACCACACTTGCCATTATAAATTTCCAAAGCACTTTTGTTCCAGGGCACTCAGAATAATACATAAAATGTTATTTATTTTGCCACACATTCTTATGAACTTATGTAGGGAAGGCAGTATTACCTGACTTCCTTTAAAAGTAAGGAAAAAACTACCTCCAGATGGAGAATTTGTAGACTTAGATTACAGATTGAAGCATATTTTTTCCTCTTTTTCTCATTTTCTTTTTTTTTCTTCAAAATATAGCTAATATGGAAATTAGTTTTGCATGATTTTGTAGACTTCCTATCCTCTCCCTTTCCAAGGCTCTATGAAAGCAGGCATTGTTCCTTTGCCTCTGTGTTTGGTCTTTTGTTTTAGGTAAAAGAAGCTGGACATGATGACCATGAGAATTTTTTTAATGTTAATTTGAGGTTTTCTTATTTTTTTATTTTTACATATATTTTATTTATTTTTAGTTTTTAAACACTCAATTTTATAATATTTTGAGTTCCAAATTTTCTCCCCCTTCCTCACCTCTCCCCTCCCCGAGATGGCAGGTAATCTGATATAGGCTATTCATGTACAATCATATTAAACTTATTCCACATTAGTCATGTTGTAAAGAAGAATTAGAACCAAAGGGGAAAACCACAAGAAAGAAAAAGCAAAAAAAGAGAGAGAGAGAGAGAAAATAGTATGCTTTGATCTGCATTCAGACTCCATAGTTCTTTCTCTAGATAGCATTTTCCATCATGACTCTTTTGGAATCGTCTTAAATCCTAGCATTGCTAAGAAGAGCTAAGGCTATCAAAGTTTGACCAATGTGAATTTTGAAAGGTCAGAAGAGTGAGCCTCCTGAAGTTTTCAAGTTGTCCATTATGAGTTTTGCAGCCAGAGGACCATCCAGGCTCTGAGGATTTAGGAGTGACCTTTAGAGGCCACTTCAGGAGAAGCTAAAATGAAGACTTGTTCAACAGCCATGTTGCATTTATCTGTGAACTTAGTGGCACTAATGCTCTGTAGACACAGTGCTAAGACTAAATCCAGGAAGGTAACAGAGGGGAGAATTTAGCCCCAGTGTGTTAGAGGCAAATATTTGTGCTTCTGTTCCTGTGATATCTTCAAAATGAATGTCCTTTTGTAAAAATCTAATTGATGTCAGCTAGTTAAATGGATGTGGGCCCCTAATCACTGATGGCAAACAGTAGGAAGAAAAATACCTGGAATGGTGGCTTAAGCCTATAGCAACAGAGTAAGAGACTCCAACCCCTCAGGGATACCCCTAGAACCTTGAGGGGTAAATGTATTTGATGTGGTGCTGGAAAGATGGGTGGGCCCAGCGAGTATCCTCACTACATACTCAATGGCTAAATTATAATTTAATTAATAGAACTGCAGTAGCAGAGCCTGCTTTGGGGGTTTGAAGCTAACTCGTGACAAGCTGCAAAACTTGTCTGTGGCCCCAGCAGGCTTCGAATGTCATGGAGTACATACAGATTCTATTTTGCCATGCAGTCTCAGTGTCACATTGCTACATAGTTACACAGAGTTTAGACTGTAATAAAAATCATTTCGTGCCAAATGTATGTAACAGTCTCTGATTTCCCCCAGGCTATGAAAAGCTCTCCTAATCAACTGCCTGAAAACCTGTAATTCCTTTGCCAAGCCTGTCTACATCAATTTCTAGGGATGCTATAAGGTTTTTAGCCTATATTAAATTAGTTATCATTTATAGGCATATTAAAAAAAGATGGAAATATAGGCTAAGCCAATAGATGGTGCCATGGATAGAGCACCCAGCCTAGTCAGGAACACTCAATCAGTTCCAGCCTCAAACACTTCCCAGCTGCATGATCCTGGACATTTCGACTTCTGCCTGCCTTGGTTTCTTCATCTGTAAAATGGGAGCAATTATAGCACCTGTCTCACAGAGTTGTTGCGAGGATCAAATGAGATCATTTTGTGAAGCACTTAGCACAGTGCCTGGCACATAGTAGGTGCTTAATAAATGCTTGTTCCTTTCTCACTAGGTATGTGTTCACCTCCTGAATTTACCTTCCATTTTTAGCTCAGATTCATGTGTTTGTTTAACTGGAGAGTTGGAATGTCCGACCCTAACTTAAATTGTTACCTGCTACCAAGAGTTTTGCTATCCACCAGCCAAGACTAAAAGACAATCTGGACCTTGGGGCACTTTCTATGGTTTTTGCAAGGTGGATGTGGTAGCTAAGACTAAATTGCTGTCAGCCTCCCTTTATCAGAGAAAGGATCTAGCAGTTAAATCCTAGCAGACTGGAGCTGAAGGGAGGAGTCCAGAAACTGGTAGGAGGGAGCTGTTAACACCCAGCGGAGTCTGCCATGCCCACTAGTTACCATGAGACCATTAGGGACCAAGTCAAGTGGCACACCCACGGATGTGCCATAGCAGACAAAGAGCAGACCCAGGGGGAGCTGCATGCTAACTCAGCGGTCAGGCAGGGTCAGAATCAGGAAAGAACCCTCCATGTATATACTGCAGCCACACAGTTTTCCTGCACATGTGCCCCTCATGCATGATCCTCATGTGTGCTCACTGTTCCTGCTGATATTATGTTATGTTATACTTATTACATTATGTTATATTATATTATATTATTTATATTATATCATATTATATCATATTATATCATATCATATATTATAGTGTATTATGTTATGTTATATTATGTCACGTCATGTCATATCATATCATATATCATACGTTGTGTTATGTTATATGTTATGTTATGCTGTGTTGTGTTGTGTGGTGTTATATTGTGTGATGTTGCATTGTATTGTATTTTATTATGTTATGTTCTATTGTGTTGTGTTTATGTTATGTTGTATTGTGTTGTGTTGAGTGGTGTGGTGTGGTGTTATGTGGTATTGTGTGGTGTTGTGCGATGTTATGTTGTCCTGTGTGATGCTGCATGAAATGATATGAAAGTGTAGTATATTAATTATATTATATTAATTATATTATATTTCATGAATGTTTGTGACCATGTACCCAAGTTCTATAGGGGAAATGCTTTATCACACCTTTCCCTGCTATATTATTTCATTAAATGCTTTTGTGTTTTTAATTAATTTCATACACTGGTTGTATGTAGATGAAAAAGTAAATACATTAGTAGAGGGTCACAAGCAATGGATTTGTGCAGATACAGCCAACAGAATACCTTAAAACTTGAATAGCTATTCTGGGGGTCCCACATGGGAGAGAGGATAGTCCATTTGCTACATTTTGAAATGTCTCCAATACACTACCTTTAAAGGAATTTCCTCCTAAGTCCAAACCAGACCCAGACTCTGGTTCCCTGAAATGGAAATGTAGGCATAGCACGCATTTATTAAACAGTTATGGTGTGCAGGGCACTGGGGTAAGCAGTAAGGATGCAAATACAAGCAAAAGCAAAGATGGCCCTTTGGGGAACATAACATACAGAGGGAACTGAGGTTGAAGGGTGAAATCTGGAAAGTCAGAGCTGAACTGAGAGGGGAACGAAGATTGACCAGCCCGGGTATCTCCCCAAAATGAGGCCCCAGGAGGAACTCACCAATGGGAGGAGGAAGAAAGGAGCTAGTATAGCAGAAGGACATTCTACAGTGAGAAAGCCACAGTGGCCAATAGATGTTCCAGTGTGAGGAAGACTTCCCTAGCACGTATTCGGCTCTTACTGTGTTCCCAAAATGATGCTAAGTCCTGGGGATGCAAATACAAAAGGGAGACCATCCATGTCCTCGAGGAATTTTGATTCTATTAGGGAGAAAGGTAGTAGGTACTTAATAAATGCTTGTTCCCTTCCCACTAGGTATGTGGTGGTGAGAGAAGGGAAGGGAAGAGAGTTATGGTGAGAAGTCACAAAGATAGTGATTAGAACAATAAAGCAGCTCATTAACCTTTTCCAGACACTATTTTAATGATGATATGATTTGGGCCACAGGCCTGAAATCCTCCAAGTACTTTCCCACCTCTACCCCAGCATCCCTCTCCCCTCCTTCAGTCTCCTCTTCTGATCAGGGTGATCTTCCCCAAACTCCATGTGAGAAAGGATACATGTAGCAATGCTCACGTCTAAGCTGGTTAAGCCCACAGCTCTCTGGACTACCTTCCCCCATTAGAAACTAAGCTCCCTTGAAAGCAAGGGCTAGCTTTCTTTTTGCTTCTTTCTGTATTGCCAGCACTTTGGACAATGCTTGGCAGCTCGATAAACGTTTTATCTACTCTGAAAATGGCTGGCATGAAGGTGAGGGTGGAAGGTCCCAAGGATTGCCAAATCAGGTAGCTTAGCTCCTTCCAGATTTCACTCTTGGTGGTCTGGTTTGTAGTATGAAGCAATTGTGGCCTCAGGCAGGATGGAAGATCCCTAGTGTGAAGACTGACTTGGTGCTTTTCATTCCTTAATAATGGGCCACATTAGATCAATTCCCATGGATACAACATGGGAGCTTAGAACTCTCTGATGTTATCTTCCAAGTGTGGTCCAGCACCTGGCATGGTTTGACTTTCAAGTAGCCATATCTATTCTTCCAATCAATGTTTCAGGTGTATGTCATTAATTATGACCCTTTCATACTGTCCATGTCTAAGGTGGGGGAGTCTCCTCACCCACCAAAGTGTATAAACGGCCAGAGGATCACAGTCCCACCTAGGCAGCCAGAAAGGAACAACATGATTATCGTTGGCATCATCAACAAGCATTTATTAAGCACCTACTGTGTGATAGCACTTAGCACTTAGTGACTGGCACATAGTTGGACCTTAATAAGTGTTTAATTGACTAACTGACTGCTAGGTATATGCCAAGTGCTGGCCTTAGGGGGCTTACTACTATGTACAGGGCAAGAAGAAGAGGTTATATTCAATGTTAATGTTTGTTGTTTAATTCTACCTGACTCTTCATGACCCCATTTGGGGTTTTCTTGGCAAAGATACAGCTCATTTTACAGATGAGGAAACTGAAGCAAACAGGTATAAGTGACTTGCCCAGGGTCACACAGCTAGGAACTGTCTAAGGCCAGATTTGAACTCAAGTACTTCTGACTCCAGGGCTGGCACTCTATCCATTTCACCACCTAGCTGCCCCAGGATCTCCTAGCAGGTAGCTAGTTTCTCCTTAAGCTTTTATCTCCTCTTTTAAATCGCCCATCCATCCTTCCTTCCCCAAAAGAAAATAAGCTCCTTGAGGTTTCTTTTTTAGTTTTGTAACCCCAGTAGCTAGCACACTTTCTAACACACAAAGGCACTTAATAAATGTCTGTTGACTGATCCCATGAGCCAATAGTAATACCAATAATATCAATCACTGCACTTATACTGTGCTTTAAGATCTGCATAGTACTTTACAAATGTTACTCATTTGATCCTCATAACAAGCCAGGGAAACAGGTGCTGTATTATTATTACCCCATTTTATAGGTAGGAACTTGAGTCAGACAAAGGTTAAGTGACTTGCCCAGTTAAGTTTCTAAGGCTGGATTTCAGCTGAGGTCTTCATGACTCCACGTCTAGGGCTGATCACCTAGCTGCCGTAATCCTCTTCAGAACTCATCCGTCAGTAGAGCTAAATATGGGCAAGGTCTGCATTTGTGAAAGTCTACTTTGTAAACAGTCGTGACCTATTATTATGATAATTATTATCATTAGAATCTTAGCCAAGTCAGCCTTGCAAAACGGATGCCATCCAGCTGCCCTGGCAAGGAATCTTACATAACGTGGGCTGTCTACTAGGGGTACCTTTGAAGGAGGGTGGGGAACCTGCAGCCTTGAGGCCACATGTGGCCCTTCACAGAAGTTTGGATTCCATCAAAGGACACACTTGAGGACATAGAGGGCCACATGAAGTTTGGATTCCATCAAAGGACCACACTGGAGGACATAGAGGGCCACATGTGGCCTCAAGGCTGCAGGTTCACCAGCCCTGCTTTAAAACTAGCCACCAAAGGTTAGAGGCAGAGTTCCATGTCATACATTTCACTGCTAACCTGTGTTCAAAACACCATGAATTGCTTACTAGCATGAACTTCTATGTTCTTTTTTTGAACTAGACAATCCCAGCCTCCTTCATGTACTTGTTTAATGATAGTGGATTATCTTGTAGCTGATACTTCTGAGTTTACATCTTTTTGCTGAATCAAAACTTCTGGACTAGCTCCACTTGCCCAGTCTGTGACTCAAATGACCACAGTGCACCTTTAGCATGGGTAGCCTTCTAGCATCTCGTTGTCTTCAGAAGATCAAAAACTCAGAGTGGCTGGTAGATACCTTAGGTCAGGAGTCCATAATCTATCTCCAGTGACATTCCTCATCACCACACCTGTTCTTCTGGTCTGCCAGTGGTGGGTGTGCCAGTGGTTAGGGATGATCACACATATTTTCTTAAGAGAAGGGTAGGGCTCTGTACTGATGCGCTATAACTCAAATCAAAGTCAAGAGAAATGGAAGGGACAAGATTTAGGCAAATCTTTGAAGCAGAAAAAAAAACCCCACTCCTATCTGATTAGAGAAAGGCACAAGATAACTTCCTTTCTTGGCACAGAAAATGGTGCTCCTCTTGGCAAATGTTTGCAGATGTAGTTTCCTCCTTTTTTCCTCGTAGTGGATCAGAAACTCATAACAATTTATGAGATGTATGCCTGTGGACTTTCCCTCCTTCCTGCATTCCTTTTGTCTTCAAATGATGGCTTCTGTGGAAGGGGTTTGCCCTGCCAATTAACTTTGTTTGTACACTGTCCAACCCCATTATTTTCAACTTCTCTTAAATACAGATTTCACTAAAAATTAACCACATCCCGAGCCAAGCTCTCTTCTCTTGTTTTCCCAAACCCACTCTCCCCCAAGGGTGTCAGCTGTCACCCTACTTTCAGAAAGCGCTTGACTAGGCCACTAGTGACTATTAAAATGCCATTTCATTGCAAACAAATGTCCAAAACAACGCAAATTCTGAGAAGTGAGGAAGTCTCTGAGAAGCTGAGAATCTACTTTGTCAGGCTTACTGTGGCCCCACAGATAGTGACTTAGTTTTTAAATATTCTGGGCTTGATTTTTTCCTATGAAGAGCGCAATGGAAAAGGTCATCAATTTTAGGCAGTGAACTAATATTCCTGCCAGTTCCTAGGAGCTTGATTGTCTAAATACTATGAATCATGGCTTGATTTAATTATCTTTTTGATTGTCTAGACTTAAGAAAGTGATGGAGAAAATATAGATTAAAGTTAAAAGCGTGTCTTGCAACCATTTTTCCCATCTGGAAAGTCAGTTACTAAACATTTACCAGAATGTTATTTGGGTGGGTGGTTAATCTTTTTTTTATTTTATTCTGAACTTAGGAAATAAAACAAGGATTTCCAAAACAGAGTGGAACAGGGGGAAAAAAGAATGATTGCACAGGAAACTGCAAATCCATTATGTACAATGAGCTATTCCTTTTAAATATATATTAAGGTTATCATGTAACTATTTTTTCCCTTTGTTTCTTCCCTCCCCCTGCTCTAGAAGCTATATTTAAGTTCAGGCCTTAAAAAGCTCAAAGAAAACTCCTTGCCTCTTTTCACCAGCCAACAATGTCTCCCCAGTCAATTCCCAGGCTTGGGCCCCACATTATCAGCTTTGCTCACGGGTCACCTAAGTTGGTAGATAGATTTTTCTAAATCAGGGAGTCTCCTACTAATGCTCTCTGCCTCCTCCAATCCATCCTATTCCCTGTTGACACCCAGCTGCCCTTATTGAGGTCACATCATCTGGCCCTGATGGAGCAGCATCCTAGGATGCAGAAGGAACAAGCAGATGGGTCTGATGAGCCTAGATGCTTGTGTCAGGAATCTCTGAAAGATTATGGAGCGCTAGAAAGGTACTATTAGACAGGAGAAGGGCAAGTGTTGATTCAATTTTAAAATAATATTTTAATTTTTCTCCAGTTACATGTAAAAAATAATTTTTAAGATTCATTTTGTGAAATTTTGAGCTCCAAATTCTCTCCTTCCCTTCCCTTCCCCCTCTATGAGATAGTAAGCAATCTGATATACGTTATAGGTGTGCAATCACGTAAAAAATGTTTCCATATTATGTGATTCCATTTTCAGGAAAAAATGAGAGGAGGGGAAGGGAGTTTGCAAACTTTAGGCTAGTGAATTCAACTTCAACTTTTGGCAATATTCTAGAGCTTATTATTAAAGGCTATTTATTTCTAGTGAATACCTGGAAAAAAGAATTAGTGATCAGAAAGAGACTTTATCAAAAATAGCTCACACCATGTAACTTCCTGTCTTTTTTTTTGATGAGGTCACTAAACTGACCATCAGTTTACCCCAATTTTAGCAAAGGATTTGACAAGATCTTTTATGTGACTTTTGTAGAAAAGAGGAAAGGATGTGACCTAGATCAGAGATATCAAATATGCCTGAAGCCCACAATACTCCAAAAGTTGACCCAAACTAAATTAAAATGTAATTGGGAAATATAGATACCACAAAACACTGATAATATTACTAAGTGGTTTTCTAAGTAAATCTAATTCATTTGCAAGTCAAGACGCCACACTCTTGATACCATCAGTCCTCTTCAAGAAGGAAGGAGAAACAACAACATACAGGTCTACAGTAGTATATAGACAAGAGGAAGTAGGTAAGTAGCTGGAACACATAATGCATGAGAGGGAGTGCTGTGATATGTCTGGCAGGGAGGCTGTCATCAGATTATGGTGGGTTTTAATTGATGAATGAGTTTGTATTCTATCCTACAAGCAATAGGGAGACATGGTGGCTTCTTGAACAGGGGAGTGTCATGATCATTCTTTTATTTTAGGAATCTAATTTTGACAGGCACATGGACAATGGATTGGAGAAGGGAGGGCCTTGAAGCAGAAAGACCAATCAGGAAGCCTTTTCAACAGTCCAGGAAAGAGATAATAAGGGCTGAATTAGAGTAGTGCCCTGCAAGTAGAGAGAAGGGAACAGAGGGGAGAGAGGTCAAGGAGGTAAAATCAACAAGATTTGTCAACTTAATGAGTCAATAAACATTTATTCAGCACCTACTGTGTGCCAGGCACTTTTCTGAATGTTAGGGATGCAAAGAAATGTAAAAGACAGCTCCTGCTCTCAAAGAGCTTGAAATTTAATAGGGAAGACATGATTGTGATGGAATACTACTGTGCTATAAGAAATGACGAGCTCAATGGTCTTAGGAAAACATGGATAGACTTGCATGAAATGGTGAAGAGCAAAAAGAGCCGAACCGAAAAAACACTGTATACAATAACAGCAATATTGTTTTATGAACTACTTTGAGTGAATAAGTCATTTTGACTAGTATAAATACCCTAATGAACTACAAAGGACATATGAAGGAAGATGCTATCTGCATCCAGATCAAGAACTGATAAATAGAAGTATGTATAGAATGATTTTACATATATACATATTTGCATCTAATGGTAGCCATCTCTAGGGTTGAGGGCAGAGAAGAAAAAAAGGGAAAAAATAAATTTACATAACTTCATCATATATTTAAAAGGAATAGCAAGTTATACATAATAGGTTTGCAGTTTCGTATTCAATAATCTTTTTTATTGTACTATGTTATGGAAATGCTTGTTTTATTCTGTAAATTAAAAACAAAAGAAAAAATTAAAAGAAACAAATAGAAAATTTAATAGGGAAGACAACAGACATATACAAATAAGTTTTATTTACAGGATAACTAGAAAACAGCAGAAAGCATTAGAATTTGTTAATTCTAGGCTTCCTGTAGAAGGTGGGATTTGATCTGGGACTTAAAGGAAGTCAGGGAAACCTGGAGGTGGAGATGAAGAGGAGGAGCATTCAAATTGACTGACTAAATATGTGGCAGGAGAGAGAATGAAGGATTCAAAGGTGACTAGAAGGTTGCAAATATGGGCAACTAAAGCATGGTAGTGCTCTCAATAGAAAGAGGGAAGTAGAGAAGAAGGAGAGCTTTGGGGCAAATATAATGCATTCTGTTTGGGGAATTCTGAGCTTGAGAGAAAGAGCCCTTCCACATTATTTCCATCATTTGTCATTTTTGCCAATTTGCTGGGAATGGGATAAAACCTTAGGGTTGTTCTAGTTTGTACTTCTCATAGTAGTAATTTTGAGTCATCTTTCATATCATATTTAATAGTTTGCAATTTTATTATATTGAATTCTTATTAATTATTATTACTAAGTTATTTATTCATAACCTTTGACCTTTTATCCATTTGGGGATTGTTGTTAGTCTTAAATAGTTGTGTTAATATCAGGAATATTGAAGTGTTCAGCCCATCTCTCTAGGATCATGTCCTTATCACTAATCAATGTGGCTCCATCAGCACTGAGTAGTTGAGATGCACCATAGGTGGACAGTCTTAATTAGTTGTGTTAATACCAGGTGTATGCTGGCGCCAGCCAATTGCTAAATTTTCTACATGAGTATTTACACCTAAGAAATGGCACATGCTTTCAATTGAGGCTCGATTTATTGTTTTATTGATTAAAGACTTAAGAAAAGTGACAAAGAAAATGTTAACAATACAGATTAATCCTAAAATTATGTCCTGGATAGGTTTGTTGTATTTTTGTTGTTGTCAATTTTTCAGAGTCTATTGTACTTACCAGTATGCCCTGGCTAGTTCCCTATATATTTAACTGTTATCAAAAATATATATTATATGGGTGTATGGAGTGTTAAAAGAGGACTAGCACCTCCAGTGTGAGGACTTGCTGAGCCATTTTCAGGGCTGCCCATCCACCTTTGGTGTCCACCTTTCACCCACTTCTCACCTGGGGCTCCAAGAAGCTGTAGCATGAGCAGTGGTCATACCCTGGTAAAACTGGGTTCAGCAGATAGGGTAAACCAGGTTGAGGGTGACTGATGGGCCTCAGACCTGTTGGTGACTTAAGAGGATGTCTGCCTGAAGCAAGTGAAGACTTGCCTGGAAGAGTGGGTGGATCGGAACAATTTCTTCCAATGATCATGAAGAAGGCTGAAGCAGGCACTACGGAGCACTTAGATCTTGATC
Source organism: Phalanger gymnotis (assembly GCA_028646595.1). Lineage (NCBI taxonomy): Eukaryota > Metazoa > Chordata > Mammalia > Diprotodontia > Phalangeridae > Phalanger > Phalanger gymnotis. Next base: position 306,962,787 of record CM053623.1, read on the forward strand.
AGATATCGAAGACACCAAGGTCATCCACTTTATCCCAGACCATCATTGGACTTTGATGACTCTGGAAGAGAGAGTGAGGCTGACAACTTTGTGCAATTCTGCCTCACTTAAATCCAATTCACATGTAAGTCAAGACATCACCCAGGATCTCATTGGTCCTCTTCAAAAACAAAGGACAAAACAATAACAAGGACATTTTATGCAAAACATTTTTGTTTGTGCAAAAACTTCTCAATTTCATGTAATTGAAATTATTTTGTCTTCAGCAATTCCTTTTGCCACTCGTTTGGTTATGATTTCTACAACAAGCCAAAGTCATAAAAGGTATCTGATCCAGTTCTCTTATAATTTTTTCATGGTATAACCTTTAATATTAGGTCGGATTTCCAATTTGAGCTTATTGTGCTTTGTCATGCTGATCTAAACTTGATTTCTGACAAATTGCTTTCTAACTTTTCCAGTATTTTTCATGTATAAGAAGTTATTTTTAAAAAGTAGTTCAAATGAAACTAACTAGTAGATATAGATATAGATATAGACATAGATATAAATATATAGACATAGACATAGACATAGACATAGAGATAGAGATAGAGATAGAGATAGAGATAGAGATAAAGATAGAGATATGGATATAGGGAGTTCTTCCCCAAAGCAATTTATGCTCTTGAGTTTTTCAAACAATAGGCTATTGAGCTTACTTTTTTAAGATTCTTCCTTTCCTAATCTGTTACATTATCTACTTTTCTGTTGTTTAACCAGTTCAAAATAGCTTTAATAATTACTGATTTATAGTATAATTTGAGGTCTGAAAGTACCATTCCTCCTTCATTTCTACTTTTTTCTTCATTATTTACCTAGAGATTCTCAATTTTTTTGCTCACCCAAATGAATTTTGCTATTAGTTTGTCTAGCTCTATAAAATAACTACGGGGTATCTTCATTGGTAAATAACAAAGAGTCAGTAAATTAATTTAGGTAATATTATTTTTATTATATTGGCACTCTCTAGCCACAAGCAGTAAAGATCCTTTTAATTATTTGTCAGATTTCAGTTTTTTGTTTTAATTTTTTTAATTAACTTCAATTTTTAATTAGCAAGGGTTACTTCTCCCTCCCACCTGCCTCCACCGCCAAACAAAACCCTTATAATAAGCAGTAAGCAAAACAAATACCCACATTTGCCACATTCAACAATGTCTTATTCTTCATGAACTATGATGGCACAGTAGATAGAGCGCTGGCTAAAAGGCTAGAGTTCAAATTCAGCCTCAGACACGTAACTGTGCTTAATCTCTATTTGCCTCCATTTCTCGTCTCAAAAATGGGAATAATAATAGCACCTATTTCTTAAGGTGGTTGTGAGGATCAAATGAGACATTTGTAAGTCACTTTTAAAATATTAAAATGTTACATAAATGCTAGCTGTTATTATCACCTCTCCTTCAGGAGGTGGATATCATTCTTCTTTAATCATGGTTAATCATTGCATTGATCAGTATTCCTAAATTTTCTTTAAAATGCTCATTTTTACAATGTCCAATATGACAGTATAAAGTATTCTCTTCATTCTGCTCACTTAGCTCTGCTCATTATAAATTTGAATCAGTTCCTTGGAAATGAGAGATTTTTTCCTTGATTACCTAATTCTCTGCTAATCTTAACTGCATTGGATTTGATTATACAAAAACTTTTTCATTTTACATAATCAAGATTGCATATTTTCTCTTCTGTGATCCTTCCAATTACTTTTTTGGACATGAACTCTTCTCTTATCCATAGAGTTGACAGGAAATTTCATCCTCTCTATAATTTATGATGTGACCTTTTATATGTAGGTCACATTTCCATTTGGAGCTTATCTTGGTTTGTGGTGTGAGATATTGGTCTAAATCTAATTTCTACCAGTCTTCTGTCCAACTTTCCCTACAGTTTTTGTTAAAGAGCCAGTCCTTACTCTGATAGCTGGGGTGTTTGGGTTTATAACACACTAGCTTGCTAGAATCCTTTGCTTGAAATATGTTATATATTTAACCTATTTCACTGTTCAATATCCCTATTTTTATAAACCAGTACCAAATTGTCTTGATGATTATTGCTTTGTAGCATAGTTTGAAATCTGTTATTTCTAGGTCCCCTCCCTTCCCATTTTTAAAAATGTTATTTCTCTTGAGACTCTTGACTTTTTTGGTCCTCCTACAGATGAGTTTTTTTATTATTTTTTCTAGTTCTATAAAGTATTTTTGGTACTTTGGTATAGTAATGAATAAATCAACTTAATTCAACAAGCATTTATTAAGTATCTACTGTGTGTCAGGCAATGTGTTAAGCACTGGGGATACAAAGAAAGGCAAAAAAAAGTCTCTACCTTCAAGGAGCTCAAAATCTAATGAAGGAGGCAACATGCAAACTACTATGTACATGAGAGATACATACAGGATAAATTTGAGATAATCAAAGAGACCACAGAGACTTTGTGGAAGCTGAGATTTTAGGGGAAACATGAAGGGAGGTGGGGAAGCCAGGAACTGGAGATGAGGAGGAAAAGAGTTCCAGTTCCCGGGGACAGGGAATGCTGATGCATAGTCAGGAGATGGAGTACAGAGGAGTAGAGAATCACACCTAGGTTGAGAGATGAATGACTGGAAAGATGGTGGTGCCCTCAGCACTCCAAATCTCTCCATCAATTCAAAGTCACGTTTCTTTACAGGTACTCAGCACACAGATTCAGAGGGCTGTTCTTCAGGAAACCAGCCCAAGCCTGCCTGAACTGAAGCTAAAGCTACATATAAATTAACAGAACCTCAGTGTCATATTCCAAATCAAACCCCAGTGAATATTATGTCACTGTGGTATTTAGCTTCTACAAAGATACCTTTTCATTAGTATGATTTCCTCACTCAAAGCCCTCCATTTTTTCACATAGGCAAATATCGGGTTTTTTGTCTTTTCTTCTTTCCCGCCTTCCTTTCTGTTTCTCCCTCTTCTATTTTTCTTTCCCTCTTTCTTTTTATTTCTTGTTCCCTTCCTTACCTCCTTTCCTTTCTTCCTTTTTTCTTTCCCTTTCTACCTTTCTTATACTCCTTTCTTTTTTCTTTTCTTGCCTTTCCTTCCTTTCTCCTCATCTTTTTGCTTCTTTCTTTTTTCCTTCTCATCTTCCTTCCTTCTTTTTTCCTTCTTTCTTTCCTTCTTTCTTTCTTCCTTCTTTCTTTCCTTCCTTCCTTTCTCTCTTTCATCATCCAGTATCTGTCTGGAGTCACCAAATTCTCCAGAGCTGCCAAGCAATCTGGATGTACTAAAAGATTCTGCCACATTTCTTACCCAGAGATAACAGAGTTGATTGAATCCTGGGGGGAAGGGGACTTTGCACATGCTTTTGTGCAGCAGACCTGCCAAATATTACTATTCCAGCTCTTAAACCTGTGCCAGATTGTTAATATCTTAATGCTTATTCAAGTGTCAGGGAGTGCTGGCAGATGTCAGAATAAATGGGAGGCTGTCAATAAGGAAATTATTTACTATTCACCGGGTGATTATGGCAGTCTGTCAGGTAGCATTTGGGAGGATGTCAAAATGAAAAAGAAAAAGGAGGAAGGAAAAAAGAGGGGCGGTTACAAATGGTGTTGAAGGGAGGATTTTTTTTTGCCTTAATTGTCTGGGTGTTTTATTATCTTTTTTTGTTTTATTTCAAGGGCTAGCCTCTAGCTATAACAGCCCACAAAAGCAAGAACCAAACAAGAAAAGGGGTACTACTATTCTCTAGGCCTTGGAGGCATAACCTCTGAATTACTAGAACTATCTATATTTGACACAAAAACAGAAATGTTTTGTTCTCCCTTGCAAAGGCATCAGGGCTCTGACCCACTGGGGATGTATGATTTTCCTCATAGAGCATAAAAATTCCAATAATAGAAATTCTTGGCCACATATATAATATGATATTTATATGTAATATATAATCTAACATCTTGTATTATTTAATATATACATATAATATGTAATCTAACATTTATATAGCATATAATGCATGTTTATATATAATATGTAATCTAATATTTATAGAGTATAGAATGTATGATATTTGCATATAATATATAATCTAATATTTATATATTACATGCCATATGATGTTTCTATATAATACATTCAGTAATGTGTCTATATAGTATATATAATACATATAAATTAAACTATAGACTTTTACTTTTTTCATACGGGAATCTCAAGATTTGAGACTTAAAATAAATAAAGGACCACTATCAATGTTTGATCATCTGAGTGTGTTCTGCACACACAGAATATAGAAACATAAAGAATACAATTGCCAGAGAGGAGGAAAGGTCTTTCAAATAGCCTCCTTTAAAGTTTCTCCGAACTCCATTAGTAAAAAAAGAGATAAAAAATATTTATAGCAGCATTTTTGTCTTGTCACATAGAATTGGAAGCAAAGCCAGTTCCCATTAAAAGAGGGAACGGCTGAACAAATTAGGAATGTAATGGAATATTATCACATCATAAGAAATGACATAGTAACAAAATCAAAATAACCTGGAAAGACTTGTATGAATTGACAGAATGGCCTAAGCAGATCAGAATCACTGATATAATGACATTGGAAAGGAATGTGTGATCAATGCAGTGGCCCTTCCAGCCTCTAGAAGACCAATCAATGCTGAATCATGCTTCCCATCTCTTAGCAGAGATATTATTGACTCAAGGCATTGAAGATCTGAACTATCTTAGCGGATGAGTGAGTAAAGATAAGTGGTTGGATGTGAGACATGTGGACGGGATAGAAATGGCAGGACTTGGCAACTAATTAGATATGTAGGGTCAAGGAAAGTGAGGAGATAAATGTGGAAATTATGATCCAGGGAGACTGGAAGAATGGTGGTGCCTTCAGCAGAAATAGAGAAGTTTGGTAGAAAGGCATGGTTGGAGGGAAAGATAATGTTCTGGATATGCTGAGTTTGAGATCCTTTTGTCATATCCAGTTTGAAATGCCCAGTGGGCACTTCATGATGCAGAGCTGGCTTTCAGGAGAGAGACTGGGGATGAGTATATAGGTCTGTAAATTATCCATAAAGTGATGGGAAATACACAATAGCTGATGGGTGAGATAGTACTTAGAATAAAAGTACAGATTGAGAAGAGGACACAGGACAGAATCTTGGGGTTTACCCAGTGAAGTGGGGTGTGTGGAGGATGAGCAGTAAAGGAGACTGAAGCTTGCTTAAGGAGATAGGAGAACCAGGAAAGAGTAGTGTTATGAAAACCCAGAGATGAGAGAAGGGTCAACTGTCAAATAAAGCAAAGAGATCGAGACAGACAAGGCCTAAGAAAAGACCATCAGATTTAGTAATTAAAACAATGGAGAAAATGGTTTAAGTTGAATGATGGTGGGGGAGAAGCCAGGTTGCCAATGGTTAAGGAGTGCGAGAAGAAGAAATGAAGGTAGTAAGTGTGGACCAAGTATGGACAACTTCTTCAAGGAATTTGGCTGAGAAAGGGCAATTAACTGAGGATTTTTTTTTCAGGATGGGGGAGAAACAGGGAAGGAACTAGTAGATTGGAGGAGATTAAAGATAAGAGAAAAAGGGATAGTTAAGGGGATAACCTGCCGCAGGAGAGATGGGATCAAGGAAGATAGAGGGGTTAGCCATGACAAAGAGAAGGACTCAGCATTATAAGAGATTGGAGGAAAAGAGGAGACAGGTTTTGTCAAGGGGTTTTGAGATGAAAAGAAACAGAAAAGAGAATGTTTCTGTCAAATAGCTCCAATTTTCTCAGTAAAGTAAGAGTCAAAATTTTTAACTAAGACAGGAGGGGAAGGAGAGGTGTGATAGGCTTGAGGAGAGAAGAGAAAGTTTAGAATAGCTTCTGTGAGGAGAGAGATAGGAAATCAACGAGGGAGGAACTAAAAGCTTACCTTTAAGTGAGTGCCCAGCTGAGATGAGATAACATAAATTTGTAATGGAACCATCCAGCTTGGTTTCATGATCCCCTCCAGCTCCATTCTGCAACATGTGGAAAGCTAAGACATTTCAGTTCTAGTTCTAGTTGGGGCAGCTGGGTGGTGCAATGGATAGTGCACAAGGCCTAGAGTCAGGAAGACTCATCTTCCTGAGTTCAAATCTGACCTCAGACATTTACTAGCTGTGTGATGCTGGGCAAATCACTTAACCTCATTTGCCTCGGTTTCCTCATCTGTTAAATGAGCTGGAGAAGGAAATGGCAAACCACTCCAGTGTCTTTGCAAAAAAAATGGGGTGATAAAGAGTCTGACTGACATGACTAAAAAATGCCCCAATAATTCAGTTGCCTCATTTATTGAGAGAAAGAGAGAGAGAGAGAGAGAGAGAGAGAGAGAGAGAAATTTGTGCTATGGTCCCTCTCAGCTCTATACGGAACTTGGCATGTTTAGCTTGGAAAAGTGAACTTTTTGGAGGGAGGAAGGGGTGGCATGTTAGCTGTCTATAGGAAGAGGGATTAGACTGGCTCCTCCTTTCGGCTCTGGAGGGTTTAACTAGGAAAAAATGGGTAGAAGTTGCAAAGATTTCCATTAAGGGTCTATATTAGGAATCACTTTCTAATAATTCAAGCTACCCCCAAGTGAAAAAGGCCACTTCTAGAGGTAATAAGTTCCTCCTCATGGAGGCCTTCCAACAGAGACTGGTTCAGCACTTGTCAGGTTTGTCACTGTGAGGAGACCTTCCCTGTATGGGATATACCAGATGTTCCAGAGGCCCCTTCCACTTCTCAAATTCTAGGATTCTGTAAATCCTATGAACCTGTTCATTAAAACTCCAGAGAAGAAGAAATGACTAACAGTAGGCATGAATAAATGTTTGTTGAATTGATTTCCTAGAGAACAAATAACACAAAGAATTTCACACATACACAGACACATACACACAGAGACACAAACAAACACTGTGACTCCCTATTACCTCCAGCATCAAATATAAAATCCTGTTTAGCATTCAAAAAAGACCCCTTTCTACCTTTCTAGTCTTCTAAACTCTTATTCACACACACAAACACACAAACACGCACACCAAGTACTTGTCAGTCCAGTGACAGTGATCTCCTTGCTCTTCCTCCTCACATGAGACATTCCATCTTGACTCCAGGCATTTTCACTGGCTGTACCCCATGCCTGGAATTCTCTCTCATCAAAACACCACCATGATTGGTGTCTCTAGGGTTAAAGCTAGTTCGGATTAACAGAGGATAAAAGCTAAAACCCAGATTTTGACTGTGGTGACAGATTCCTCTCCTTCTGATCTCCCTTCGCCTTCCTAAACAAAAAGGTATTGAATTCTAGGCTGGCTTTGCTTTGGGTCGGTGGACAAGAATGTGTTTATTTTCTCATCGGCATAACAACTCAAAGAGCAGTTAATCTGCCAGCTGGGCATCTCAAAGGTGCTATGTACTTCTGTATTTCTGTAACAGCTAACACTAGGGAGGTAAATACTTTGACAAGCGGGGAGCTGAAGGGTGCTTCTGCATCTTTAAAGTTTCCTCTCCATGAAATATAAGTAACTATTTGTGGGATTAATGTAGACCAGAATTCACCCACCTCCCCACAGGCTTCTTCCTGGAGATTGTTTGTTATAAAAGAGTAAATAAGTTTCTAACAAGACCACAGAAAGAAATTGCCTCTTCTTCCTCATTAAGCTGAAGAAATTAGAGCAGCTGCATGGATCAGAAAAATCCAGATTCAAACCCCATTTCAAATCATAACTAGTTGTGCAATTTTGGGGTGTTTTTTTTTATTTTTATTTATTTTCTTTTTAATTTATGGAATAAAACAAGAATTTCCATAACATAGTATAATTTTTTAAAAAGATGATTGCACATGAAATTGCAAATCTATTATGTACAACTTGCTATTCCTTTTAAGTATATAATAATGTCATCATGTAAATTTCTTTTTTTTTCTTCCTTTGGAAGTCTTTTGACCATTCTAGGTCTTGCTTTCTCATCTGTAAAATGAGGGGGTTGGAGTAGATGGTCCCTAAGGCACCTTCCAGCCCTAAATCTAGGATGATAACTTCCTGAGATCTAATCTCTACATTGATTTTTACATACCTGGCTTTCCTAGAGCTAGAAATTCACATACCAGAGAGAGATCACTAGAGGGTAACAGAGGAGAGAAAGGAAAAAATTTTTAAAATGAACTTTAAAAATACTAGAATAATGAGAAATCCTTACTCTGCACATGAACAATTCCATGTCTGAGCTCTTGGAAGTCATCTGGAGAGTTCAGAAAATCTTTCAAAAAGCATTAGAATCATTGCCAGAGATTTCATTTTCCTACCATTAGTTGTTGTTACAAACATTTTTTATACTGATTTACTTGAATTTTCCTGCCCATTTTTATTGTTGTCATTCAGTCCTTTTAGTTGTGACTCCATTTAGGGTTTTTTTTTTGGCAAAGATACTAGAGTGCTTTGCCATTTCCTTCTCTAGCTCTTTTAACAGATGAAGAAACTGAGGCAAACAGGGTTAAGTGACTTACCCAGGGTTATAGGGCTAATAAGTGTCTGAGGCTAGATTTGAACTCAGGTTAATGGCCAGCACTCTATCCTGTGTGCCACCTAGCTGCCCATTTTTATAACTTTACTATTATAAAAAGCACACATCTTTTTTATCTTTAAATTTTTTATTGACAGCTTTTGTTTTAATTTCACCTTTATTTCCCAATATATTCTCTCTCTCTCTCTCTCTCTCTCTCTCTCTCTCTCTCTCTCTCTCTCTCTCTCTCTCTCTCTCTCTCCCCCCCTCTCCCTCTCCCTCTCTCCTCCAGAAAGCCATCCCTCACAACAGAAAATAAAAAAGATAGAGAAAAGGAGACAGTCTTTTCTTCTTCCTTGATTTCTTTGGTGTACAGACTTAGTAATGGTATCATGAGGTCAAAAGATATACACTGTTTAATTGCTTTTTGGACATAGTTCCAACCAAATTGCTTTCCAGAATGGTTGGGGTAGTTCACAGCTCTACCAACAGTACATTGATATACCTGTTTTCTCATAACCCCTCCAGCATTTGTCATTTTCCAGTTATGTCAACTTTGACAATCTGATGGGTGAAATCTGAGGAAAAACTCAGAGTCATTTTAATTTGCATATCTACTGATTTGCATGTGTCTACTAGTGATTTATAGCATTTTTCATATGATTATTGGTAGCTTGGATTGCTTTTTCCTCTGAAAATGCCCATTCATATCCTTTGACTGTCTATTAAGAAATGGCTTATAAATCTGAATCCATAAATCTTAGATATGAGACTTCTATATATAAAGGAAACACTGCAAAGATTTGTTTCAATTTAGGTATTTCTCTTCTAAGTTTAGTTGCATTTGTTTTGTTTGTGCAAAAACATTTTTCTATTATGTAACCAAAAACATCCCTTTTACCTTCTATAATCCTTTTTATCCCTTGTTTAGTCATAAACTCTCCTATTCATGGATCTGACAGGTAATTTTGTTCTTGCTCTATTATTTGTTTATGATGTAACCCTTTCATCATTCTGAGATGGCATTTGTTTTATTTAGGGCTAATCTCCCCTTAATATTCCCTCCCTCTCCTTTCTTTCTCTTCTTTCTCCTCTTCCTCTCATGTTTCCCAGTTTATTGAAAGGGATTTCTATGTGGGTGGGTGAGTATATACATACATACATACATACATATGCATGTATATACAAATATATACAAAGTATATACAAATACAAATATATATGTATTATATATAGTCTTTCCTCCTTTTACCAGTTCAGATAACAATGAAACCCAAGTGTGAACGTCTCTCACCCCCTACTCCATGTTTGTGGAATCTTGTCCTTGTGCACCCCAATTATGTGAGATAACCTACCTCTTCCTGTTCCTCCTACTGTTTCCCTCTTCCCTCCCTTTCCATTCTTCTTTTAAGGTCATCAAAATGTAACAGAACCACTCCCAGGTTTTCCATCTAATTAGACTCACTCGCTGACACCTAATGATAGGGTTCTAAAGGGACACATGTATCATCTTCTCATATTAGAATTGAAACAGGTTATCCTTTAGTCTCTTATGATCCTTCACTCATGTTTATCTTTTTTAAGGTTTTCTTGAGTCCTGTGTTTATATTTCAAAGTTTCTATTCAGCTCTTTTCATCTGCTATGAGACACCTTGTTTGTTCGGTCTTTTAATTTTGTTTTAAGATTTCTTGCTGTCTCATGGAGTCACATTATCTTCCCTTTGATACATTCTAATTTTCAGGGAGTTTGGTTTTTTGGGTGAAGTTTTTACTTCCTGTTCCAAGCTATTAATTCCCTTTCCAATTTTTTCTTTCGTAGATCTCATTTCTTTTTTCATTTTTGCCCTCTAGTGTTCTCATTTTACTCACTTAACTCTTCGTTAACTCGATTCACTCATTTTAACCCTTTTTTTAAAGCCTCTGTTTCATATCTTTCCAAATTTCTGGTTGAATTTGTGCCCAAGCTGTGTTTCTCTTTAATTTGTTGCTTGTAGATATTTTCTAGATTTTTGTCTCGATGTCACTATCACCATAATTGTTTTTTATGGTTGAATTATTATTTTTTTATTTTGCACATTCTTCCAGCCTGCTTTCTGACTTTGGACTTTATGTTATGGCCAGGCTCTGTTCACTTCTGGAAAGAATGTCTCAGTTGATCCTCCTGCCAATTTCTTGGGGGTATTGAGTGTTGTGCTATTCTGGGATTTCAGGAACAGTTCAGGCTTCAAGCTTTCAGTGCTCCCAAAGTGGTCTGATTCATGACAAAGCCTGATCTCTTTCTTCCTAATCTGAGGTCGTGCAAGTTGGGTCAGAGCAACACACCTGTGAGCTTATCCCTGATTGGAGTTCAGGTAAATTGCTTCTGGAACCAGCCACTATCAGCTGGAAAGCTCTGCACATTCAGAATCACAAAAGTGATGGCATACCTTTGGTTTTTTGTTTCCTGCCTTGATTATTCCAGACTCCAGAGAAGGTTGAGGGCTAAAACTGAGACCACACAAAGAACCTCACAGTTACTTCTTGCTTCTGAATTTGCTCCTTATTCAGTACATAGTTTAGAGTCCATAACTGCTCCTTACTCTACAATGCTGTTCCTGGGTTCAAATCCCCTCTTCAGTTCTCCCTGGATTTGGATCCCAAAACTAGGTAGTGAGTGACAGAGTGGCCAGTTGGTACCCTTTGAATCCTGGACAAGGTCAGGCCCCTTTATCCTAGAGACTGTAACCTCTCCACCTGGCTCCCTAGATTGATCTAGGCAAGAAAAAATGACTTTGTCATTTTTCTCTTGGATTTCCCAATCAGGTGGTAGTTGGGTACATTTTCTAAAGTTAGGTGGAGGAATTAGGGGAGGGGAAGGGAAGAAGGAAGCTCATCTATACTTTTTCCTATTCCATCATCTTGGCTCTACCCTCATACGTACATACATATACGGATATATTTTCTTCCTTTTTTTGGCAGGGCAATTGGAGTTAAGTGACTTGCCCAAGGTCACACAGCTAGTACATGTGTCAAGTGTCTGAGGCCAGATTTGAACTCAGGGACTCCTAACTCCAGGGCTGGTGCTCTACTCACTGCACCACCTAGCTGCCCCTTAGATATATTTTCAATTTCATTTATTTGTTAGATTTGTCTGAAACTGAGAGAGGAATATCAAAGTCTCCAACTGTTATTATATTACAATTTAGATCGTATGGCAATTTATGATTACATTAATTTTTCCTTTATTAATTTAGTTAATGAGTCATTTGGTTCATATGAGTTTAACATCAGCATCAGTCTGTTGTCTATGACTCCTTCTATCATAATGTTCATTTCTTTTTTCATCTCATTGTGAATTTTTGCCTTTGCTTTACCTGAGAACATGATGACAACTCCTGCATTTCTGGATCCACCTAGTGAATAACAAATTTTATTCCAGCTCTTTATTTTTTTTTCACAGTGTAATACTCTGTCTACTACTTTCTCTAACTGCCTTAGATACCTAAGGCCTTTTCTATCACTGTTGTGTTGTTCAGACATATTTCAATTGCGATTGACAATTCGTGATATTTGGGATTTTCTTGCCAAAGATCCTGGAGTGGTTTGTCATTTCTTTCTCCAACTTATTTTATAGAAGAGAAACTGAGGCAAACAGGGTTAAGTGACTTGCCCAAAGTCGCACAACTAGTAAGTGTTTGCAACTTGATTTGAATCCAAGAAAATGAGTCTTCCTGACTCCAGGTCTGGTGCTCTATCCACTGCTCCACCTATGCCTTTTCCATCTCTAACAACCTATAATTTGAGGTGCTTTTTACAGGCATCAAGGGTGATTTATACTATGTTTATTCATGATGTTATGGTTAATTGACTATACAGAAGTTCTGGCACTAGAGCGGAAATAGCAATTGTCCATATGGCAAAATGAAAATCTTGTTAACTCCACAGGTTTAAAAGTTCAAGCAGCCAGTCACACACTGCACTATAATTTAATTTATGGAAATGATATATTTCAAGAAACTGACACCTCAACTTCAATACTTTGTCCAAAGATCTCTAAAGGAGGGCACGGGGTAGGGATAGGGGAGATCATTTCCTCCTGAGACAATTCATTCTACTTTGAGATAGGTCCAATTTTTAGGAATCTCTTCTGCATGTCAAACCATCCACTGTTCCTAGTTCTGCCCACTGGGATTAACAGGAAAAGTGTAATCCCTCTTTCACAGCATAGGGACTAAACCTGGAATTTCACTGATATAGGCAACTCTCACATGAAGAACATCTCTCTACCGAAGCAAGTAAGCTCCTTATCTCCAACTCATGGTCCTAGAACATTCAGAAGTGAAGTGACTTCCCTAGATCCAGTCCATGTCAGAATCAGAATTTGAATTCAGGTCTTTCTGGCTACCACATGATAGCTCTTTGTATACATAAAAATAACTATTATGTCTCCCGTAAGTCTTTTTTTCAGCTGGAGAAGGAAAGGGCAAACCACTCAAATATCTTCGCCAAGAAAACCCTCAATGTGCTCATAAAGAGTCAGACATGACTAAAAAGATTGAACAACCACAAAAAAGTCTTTTCTTCTTCTCTTCTCTAGGCTAAATATCCCCAGAAGCTTGCACTGATTCTCATATGGCATGATCTCAACACCAGTAAGGTTACCATCCTTCAGATTAGAATGGCAACCACAATGTGGTCAGGACCCCTTTATACTCTTAAAAATTATTGAGGCCCTCAAGGAGCTTTTGCTTATGTGGGGTATATCTAGCATTATTTATCATAGTAGAAATTAAAATATCTTAAATCACTGTCCACACCTCAAGAAATCAAGTGTCTGTTATATAGGAGGATTAGCCATTGTTTTGTTTGGTCCCAGGGAGTAGAACCAGGAGTATGAAAGTTGCAAAGAGGTCAGTTTAGGTTTGATGATGTCAGGAAAAAACAATTAGAGCTGCCCCAAAGGGAAATGTGCTGCCTGGAAAGGTAGTATTCTTTATCTCCTAGGAGGTCTTCAAACAAAGATTGAATGGACGCTGGACTAATGTGCATTGGCTAGTCTAGACAGCTAGTCCAACTCTCAATTTCTGCAAAATCTCTCTAGTGTTTCCATTTTGGAGGGAGAAGTACTTAATAGAAATTAAATGGCATCCAAGTATTTAGAACAAATTCATATTTTCAAATGATTTGACTCATATATGGAATTTATTACAATGGAAATAAATTAGTTAAGCATTTGCACAAACAAAAATACTGCTTACAGAGCACAGAATTAAGGAAAAAATATCAATGCCCTACCCTGTAGGAAATAAACTGGCAATGATCATTAACATCAGGCAAAGCTGGCCTTCCTGGCATATACTTTAAATTGGGGATGATTGCAAATGACATTTTCTGATAAAATATTTAGGACTGATAATTGTAAACTATACAAGTTATTGCTTAATTTCTATATGACAGGACCTTCAAAAGAAATACGAGAAGGAGAAAATTACTAAGAAGAGAAATTCAGTTCAATGAAGCAAAAATTCTTAATTTAGTATTGATTACCTTTTTTTTTAATATACTGAAGATTTAGCCAAATAAACTCTAGCTAAACACAAACTAATCTTTCATTCTACACATTGAGAGAACAGTTTTCACATATTTTTAAGGTCATCCCCAGACTCCTTGTCATTGTAAACAAATTAAGTTGGCACAATCAGTACAGATGGTTTGAATGCCACTTTGGTGTTGGCAAGGACATTTTACCTCTCATCCTCAGGCCCCTTCCATGGGCTTCATCTGAATATTGTGACTGATAATTTTCACCAAGTCCAAACATAAAAGGTCATCTCACAGAAAGGGCACCATCATATTAATGCAAATTATTGTGATTGATGCATTGTCCTGAAATGCAAAGTCACTGTGTCCATGAATATAGATGCAGAGGCCCTGGATTTTCCAAGGGATATGTGAAAACCCATGAGACTCCTCACGGATTACAGAACTTGCCTTATTTTAAACTCTCTTCCCTGCTGGGGAAGACAAGATTCCACAGAAGCAGGGGCAGTGGCATAGAATTACACGGATGAGTGGAATGCACTTCCTGAGGTGGCCTTGGAGTCTCTTCACTTCCTCAAGTGAATCTGCATAACAATTTCAGACAGATGGGCTTTAACTCACTTCCAAGGTTTTAACATTCCCAAGATTATGGGCAAGAGGACGTCACCATCATCATCAGAGATAGCTTTTACATGTCATACTTTTATGTCATGCTATATTTTAATTATATTTATATTATACACATTTGTATTTATACTTTAAGATTTGCAAAGTGCTTTACAAATATCTCTTTTAATCCTCATAGCGATGGCTGGAAGAGAGGTACTATTATGATCCCCATTTTATAGATAAGGAAACTGACCATGAGAGAGGTTAAGAGACTTGACCAAGGTCACACAGCTAGTTAGTAGCTAAGGTTAGATTTGAACTCAGTCCTTCCCGACTCCAGGTCCAGCACTCTATCCACCATCCTATACGTGTCTTAATGCTCTGTTAACATTATGTCCCTAAGTTACCACAAAGTACAAAGGTTAATACATAAGACCCTTAATAGTTTCTAAATGCCCTTAATTGAACAGGCAAAAAGTCCCTTCTGAGCATTCCAAGTCATGATCTTGAGGAGGCAATGGTGGGGAGGAGACTGGAGCCAAAGAAACTAGATTCAAATCTTTGCTCTACCACTTACTACCTGGGTGACCCTGGGCAAGTTACACCCTGTCTAGGCTTCAGTTTCTCTACCTGTAAAATGAAAGAAGATTTCTTAGGTCCCTCTCAGCTCTAAATCCGTGATACAATATTTTACATGTAAACTGACCCTAATCATCGGTTCTATCAGAGAGAGCTAGATGGAGCAGCGAATAGAGTGCCGATCCTCAAGTCATAAGGACCTGAGTTCAAATCCTAGCTACCTTTCTAGCTGGGTAACCCTGTGCAAAACCCAGTTTCTTCACCTATAAAATAAGCATAATAGCACCTACCTCATAGGGTTGTTGTGAGGATTAAATGAGATCATATTTGTAAGGTGCTTTGCAAATCTTAAAAACACTACATAAATACTAGATATTATTATCACAATGTTTTCATCAAATAAATTGAAATTTGGTGCATGCAGGTCTAAGTAATGTACTCTATTCTTTAACTTCATGTTCCTAATTGAGTTATCACAAAGTACAATGGTTAATCTAGTGCAGGGGTGGGGAACGTTCAGCCTTAAGGGCACATGTGGCCTTCTAAATCCTTAAATGCAGCCTTTAGATTAAGTCAAAAGGCCAAACTTAAGGACCTAGAAGACCACGTGTGACCTTAAGGTCTCAGGTTCCCTACCTCTGATCTAGTGTGTTCATAAAAGACACGCCCTTGGAGTCACTCCAACCAAACAAAATATTCAAATATTAAACATTTAACTTTTCCTGTGACTTCTGTAAAACTAAATTTTGAACAATTATTCAGGGACCCAATTCCTGATTTGTATTGCTGAAATGCCTCCTCATCATTCAGTGTCTACGGTATGATGTGCTAAACTTTGGGAATACCTTTTATGTAGCTTACATTCTCCTTGACATTTGTCATCGTTATCATCATGAAAGGTATCTTTCAGCACCATTTTGTGTGACATCACGGAGGCTTCATAACAAAATGAATTAAATAGACATCATCAAATGCTGCCCAAGAGATAAAAGCATTGATTTATCATCAGAGGACTATATTGGGATCGTGGCTTTGCCACATAAACCACTGGGGTGACCTTGTCACATGGTCATTCAATTTCACTGAACGTCAGTTTCCACATCTACAAAATTAGAGGAATAGGTTTACTGACCTTTAAGGTACGTTAAGGATTAGGGAATGGACCTATGATTTCATTGATACTGGGAACACTCTATGAGGAGATGTCCTTTGCCAAAGCAGACAGATACTTGCTCTTGGAATTTAGAGTTTCAGAGAGTTGCCTAGAGCATTGAGGGATGAAGTGACTTACCCAGGGTCGCACGACCTATATGTGTCAGAGACAGAAGCTCCAAGGCTACCATTCAGTCCATTCCATTTTCCTGCCTCTTTGTAGGGTACTTTACAATTCTGAATCTCGGATCCTATTATGCCTTTCTTTTACAATCTCATTATTCAGCATTTCGTGATTTAGTCCTCCAAGATCACATTTGCATCTGACAAAAGCCTGGCTTTTGGCAGGACTTTGAAACCCCTTTTCACCTGTCTCATCATAATGACTCTTGAATCCAATTTTCCAAATTACATCCTTTTGTTATGGCTTGCTATACTTACTTTGATGACTGATTCATCTCAGAGATTTACTATTGAATAGAAATTCTGTAGTCATTAAATGTCAAAAGAGATCTCCTAAAACAAGTTGGAGCGACCCCATCCCTTCGTGGCAGCATGAGAATATAGCTCAGCAGAGCTGGTATCACCCAATATCACCTTTTATGTTTTCATATTTTTGTAATAACCAGAGATTTTTGGCAAATATCAGTAGGGAGTCAGAGAGAACTCCTCAGCACTAAGGCATTCCCTAAGTCGCCATACTTTTTTTTCTAAATTCCCTCCTCTAATTCATTATTTAAGCCTCTTAGCTTTTGTTTTATGCTTGCTGGAAAATAACAGGTGGGCACAACGTGATGTATCACATAAAAACCTGTCGACCCTTTGGAGAAAAATTCATGGGCTTTCCCACATTTTACCATGGTATAAGAAGGATGTCTTCACTCAGCAGGTATGAAGAGCTTGTCCTAGGTGCAAGGGGCATTCAAAGATGATGACTGGGGAGTGGGGATGGCTGGGGGTCCTACGCAAACTGAGCTTACACTTTGATTTCTGATGACCCTAAAGATTGGTAACATTAAAAATAATAGTAATTCTGTGGGTGGTCATTTTGGAATTTATTAATACTTAATTCAAGTGAGCAAATAGTTATTCAATGCCAGACCTAGTGCTAAGTAGGTAAATATGACAAAGCATATTCTCATTCACTGGTGAAAAAGAAATTTTTTTTAAAAGGCCAAAGTCTAATACAAGTTAGGATATTATAAATTCATAGAAAGGGTACAAGCTGTTACAAGGGTCCGGAAGAGGAAGGGATTACTTCTGGCTGGGGTTTGGGGGATAAAGAAGGACTTTACCTGAGCTTTGAATGATGGAAAGGATTTTAAAAGCTTGGGGGAAAAAATGTGCAATCTTAATTCCTTTAAATTATGACTCTGCAACCTCATACTAAGCCTCACAGCTCATCATAAAAGAAACATGCTGCACTGGAACACTGTTCTACAGTATGAGTAATATCAATCCCTATACATTTTAAATTGTGTATATTGAGGAAGGAAACAAGCGTTTATTATAAATACTTAAGGAGGGAACATTTACTAGGTGCCTATGTGCCTGGCACTGTGCTAAGTGCTTTACGAATATTGTCTCTTTTGATCCTTGTCACAATCCTAGGACATGGGTGCTATTTTACAGTTGAAGAAACTGAGGTAGATAAGTTAAGTGACTCACCTAGAGTCACGCTGCTAATGTCATAGGTGATATTTGAACTCTGGTCTTCCTTACTCTATTTACTATGCCACCTAGCTAACTCTGTAACAAAATACGTTTATAGCCATGAGCTAATCTATGTCCGGGAGGTTGTTTTAAACTGTTCTCAGTACATTATAGCTATAATGCATTTGACAACAAATGCTTTGTATCTCCTTTCAATGAAGATGAACACGGCATCAAAGTCAGCTACCACACTGATGATAAATTCTTCAACTTGAAAAGGCTACAAGCCAAGACCAAAGTAGATGGAGTGTTTGTGCACAATTTTCTGTTTTCTGTTGATTGTGCTCTCAACACAGCCTCTGGAGCTGAGATGCAACAAAGCATGGCTCAATTCTCTGCTGCTTGTGCTAATTTTGGCCTAACAATTAACACCAAGAAAACACAGCTGCTCCATCAGCCACCACCACACCATCCGTATGTGGAACCATCAGTTACAGCAAATGGAGAAGTTTTGAATGTTGTGGATAAGCTCGCTTACCTTGGCAGTGTACTTTCCAAGGATGTCCACATTGATAATGAGGTTGACACACCCTTTGCCAGAGCTGGCTCAGTGTTTGGGAGGCTCTGAAGGAAAGTATGGGAGAGAAGAGGTATCAGATTGACTATCAAACTGAATGTCTACAGAACCGTGGTGCTGACCTCATTGTTGTATGCCTGTAAAACCTGCACAGTCTACCAGTGCCATGCCAGAAAACTGAATGGCTTCCATCTGAATTGCCTTAGGAAGATTCTGAAGATCACCTGGCAGGATAAGGTACCAGACACTGAGGTCCTTACTCGAACTAAACTGCCAAGCATTCAAACTCTGCTTCAGAGAGCGAAACTCCAATGGGCTGGCCGCATTGTTCAAATGAAAAACATACGCTTGCCAAAAAGACTGTTTTGTGGAGAACTCACACAGGGCAAGTGCTCACATGGTGGTCAGAAGAAGCGATACAAGGACACTCTCAAGGTCTAAAGAACTCTGGAATTGATTATGTGACATGGGATACACTGGCACAGGACTGCCCATCATGGCCTGCCCACATCAGAAAAGACGCTGTGTTCTATGAGCAAAGCAGAATTGAGACAGCTCAAAGGAAATGCAGGATGCACAAATTTAGAGTATCCACCCCAAATGTTCACATGGACTATTTGTGCCCAACCTGGGGTAGAATATTCCAAGCTCATATTGGTCTGATCAGCCACAGTCGGACACACTGAAACTTGACTCTAGCATAGCGATGTCATTTTGGTCCTCTTCGAGAAAAAAAGGACAACAACCAACCAACAACCAATAGATAAAAAATGTGTGTGTATATGCACCTGCGCAAGTGCTTGGAAACAGGGTTCTCATCTTCTACAGGAACTCTTTCCTAAATTCTCTTAATTCTAGTGCTTTTCCTCTTAATTATTTCCTGTTTATCTTGTATATGGATTGCTTCGTATATATTTGTTTGCCTTAGATTGGGAGCTTCTTGAGGTCAGGGACTATCTTGCCTCTTTTTGTATCCCCAGCACTTAACACAGAGCCTGGCACATAGCAGGCACTTAATCAATGTTTATTGACTATGAATGAATGAATTTCTGGGAGACTACTTGCAGGATGATGTGGTGTCACGTAAAAAATTATTCCATGATAATAAGTAGAAAATTAAGAGACTATAACTCATAACTTTCATTTACATTTCTATTACATAACTTTCATAACATTCAATCACATTGTCACATTCACCTTTAAAAGTCAGAAAATACTTTATGCTTTTGTTTTAAAAGATACTCTGCCATCTTAAAGAAATTAGATAACTTTTGGTTTTATAATATTAGTTATAAAGTAATGATCTAGTCTGAGGTTGAGATGAGTAAAAATCAGGAGACTCGAGTTTCAGCCTGGATTGACCCACTTTATGGCCTGTGGGTAGGGTTCTCTCTTCATAAAATGGAGATAAAAATATATCATCTTTTTTTCTTTCCTATCTGCCTCACAGCAATATTATAAAAACAAATGAAAGAACAAATGTCCACATGCTTGGAACTACAAAGGCAGCCAGCTAAGTAGTGTAGTGTATAAAGGTCTAGTCTTGAAATTTGAAAAATCTAAATTCCAATCCCAAGTCAGAAACTTATTTGCTATATGACCTTGGCCAAATTTTTAGGCTCAGTTGCCTTAATCTGCAAAATGGGCATGCTAAAAGTAGTGCCCACCTCACAGAGTTGTCATTAGCATCAAATGGCTATCATTATTACTTAGCCAATTTATCAACATTTCCATCTGTGGGAAAACAAGGTCATAGTTAATTCTCCCCTGAGCTTTTCAGGAACAAATTTCTATATGAATTCAATGACCTATAATAGGTCTACTTTTAAAACAAAGGCTTTAGAGAAATATAGAAGAGCAAGTTATTTTAAATGAAATCACAAACCATGATGATGAAATCTTTGTCAGACAATAAACATTTATTAAGCATCTACACAGTGTCAAGCACTGTGAACTATAAAAGAATACATTGCATTATAATGGGGTATCTACACTTTTGTTTAATAAAAATTGATACCAAGATTTGGGAGTGGCAGTTAGGTAGCATGTGGATAAAGTGCTGGGCCTGGAGTCAGAAAAATCTCAGTTCAAATATGGCCTTAGACACTTCCCAGCTGTTCGACCCTGGGCAAGTCACTTAACCCTGTTTGCCTCAATTTCCTCATCTGTAAAATGAAATGGAGAAGTTAATGGCAAACCACCACCACAACAAAACTTTTCTGTGTCATGGATCCCTTTGGCAATCTAGTCAACCCTACAGACCCCTTCTTAGAAAAAATGTTTTTAAGTTGTTGATGGAAATGCTAAATTTCAGGTAAGGTCAAAGAAAATAAATATGAATTTTTTTTCCAGTCAAAGTTCACAAGCCCACCAACCAGGAAGGTAAAACCTGCCCACTATCTGAACCCTTGCCACCAAGGTTGAGTAATTTAGGATTAGAGAATCACAGCTAGAAAGAACATTTGAGGGCTAATTCACCCAATTCCTTTTTCCCCCTGCAGTTGTTTTTCAGTCATGCCCTACTCTTCGTGACCACTTTTGAGGTTTTTTGGCAAAAATAATGGAGTGGTTTGCCATTTCCTTCTCCAGCTCATTTTACAGATGAGGAAACTGAGGCAAACAGGGTGAAGTGACCTGCCCAGGATCACACAGCTATAAAGTGTCTGAAGTCAGATTTGAACTGAGAAAGATGAGTCTTCCTAACTCCAGGCCTGGCACTCTACCCACTGAGTAGAGCTAGGAGGAGCTAGGATTTGAACACTGATCCCCTGACTTCAAATGTGGCCATTTCCTCACTTACCTCACAGGGTTGTTTGGAGGATCAAATGATAAATATTTGTTAAGCAGTTGGCACAGTACCTGGCACATAGTAGGTGCTTAATAAATGCTTAGCCTTGTCCCTGCCCTCCCCTTCCCTTTTTACACTGTTATATTCCTTGTGCAAGTTTATTTTAGTAGTGAGACCAAACCTAGAAGCCAGGCCTTCTGACTCACTCCAGTCCTCTTTCTAAGACACTTCTACCTCCCATCCGGTTGCTTTCCAGGTTATCTAGGCTTGGAGAAACATGTGTATCTGAATAGCAATTGAACCAATTGAAGGTTGGTCTTAGCTTAAATCGTGACATTGATGTAAGTGACGTAGCGACATTTATTTAATGACTTAGTGATTCAGTAGAAGCCACACCCTTTCCCCACTCAAAAAAAAAAAAAAGAAAGGGGAGAAAAAAAGGAAAAAAAGAGGGAAAGAAGTCAAGAAATAGAGACGAAAAATGGGTAACGACGATACGAAGTTCAGATAGGGGGATTTAGGGACAAACTAAGATTGGGCAAGATCTAAGTCCCCTTATCTAAACAACAGGTCAAACAAGAATTTATTAAGCTCTTACTAAGTGCAAAGCTCTAGGGATACAGATGAAATAGTTCCCCAGAGAAGAGACAACTTTATATACTAAATCTACACTAAATAAATACAAGATGAGTGTACAGTATAGAGAGCTGATCTTGGAATAGGGAAGACCTGCTTTCAAGCCTGGCCTCTGACACCCTGCCTGTGTGTGCCGGATAACTCTTAGACTATTACCTGCAGAGCAAGTGCCAACTTACATTGGTAAAGGTCTGTTTCCTTATTGTCAACTCCGTATAGCAATGAAGTCACAAATGAGGCAAAATATACATATCATATATATATATGGGATCCATTTCTCTGCCCCATTTTCGCTCCATCTGTCCTTCATTTTAAGATTACTTTTAGAGTCGAGATGGCCATAAAAAGCCACCTACTCCAAATCAATCAGAAGCATTTCAGGCCAATTAGGTACCAGGAACTGGGATAGATTCTGGAGGTACACAGACTAAATAAAAGCGAATGGGGAAAGTGAGACCTGGAGGGGAAAAGGAGTCTAGCACAAAGACACTTTTCCCAAATGGTCATTTGAAAACAATCAGAATGCTAATCAGCGTCTTTTGTGTTCGTTTTCTAATTTTGGAGAGGGAAAGGGCCGGGGCTTTTTAAAGCCCATGTTTTTGCTTTTGTTCCTTAATGGTTTGCCCAATCCAACCTTTCCAAGCTTTTAAGATCAAAGCATTAGCCATTAAAAGGAGAACTAGATTCAAAAGGCCTCTCCCCAATTTAATGACTTCTTTTTCTTTATTCGTTTGTTTGTTTGGAAAAGTACCGGTAATGTAACGTCATTGGGTTATGATGTTATGGACAATTTCAGAGGAAACTGTGAAGGCCTTTATGAAATGATGCAGGGGAAGTGAGCAAAACCAAGCCAGTTTATACCGTGATAACAGTATTGGTAAGAAAAAACAACTTTGCATCACTTTAGGCCGCTGATCAATGCAAACCAATGACAGTGAAACGCGCTGCTCCCCTCCTGACGGAGAGTTAATGAACAAAAAATGCAGAAAAGGTCATTGTCGGACATGGCTAATATGGAAATTTGCTTTTCCAGACTATGTAAATATGTGTAGGGTTTTTTTTTAAATATTATTATTTGTTCGGGGTTGGGGGAAGAGGAATATTGCGAGGAACAGATTTATTTTTTAAAACTCTTCACATTAAAAAAAGAACAAAATAAAGGAAAAAGTTATAGGCAGAGCAGCCCTTCGGTTCCTAGCTGTGCTAATAGATACTGCCTTACTAGTCGAACAGGTCAGCTCAGAGAGTATATACTTCTTTTTGGGTACACCCACGCCAGCAAAAACAGCCCGAGGCAGGTACATGGATGAGGAAGTGCACACCTTCACTAGCAAACTGAGCAGAAGAGGAGGTGCTTTCGGGACGCTGCAGCTAGCTAGCCCAGCCCTCAGCGCCCCGGATGGAGCCGTCTCCCCGCGCGCTCCAATGCCGGGGCAGGGCAGCAGGAGGCAGGTTGGGGGGGGGGCGGTGTTTGTGTTGGAGGGAGGCTCCCTCCATTGGTTCGGCTCCATCGAGGGGCGTGGAGGGGCGGAGTGAGCCACGGAGCTACCGGAAAGGGGCGGGGGGTGTGCGCGCCAGGACTCCGCGGGCTTTAGTGGACAGTGTGGCATCCAAGGCTTCTGGACGCACTCCGCGCGTCCGCCTCCGCGCATTGTTCTCGGGAGCAGTGGCTCCGAGTGCCAGCGGCTCGCCCTAGCCAGGTGCCCCAGGACCCGGGCTCTGTGGAGGTCGTCCCTCTTTACCCTTGGAGAGAAGCAAGAGGAAAGGCCGTCTGTGCCGATCGCTCTAGCAACTCACTGCGCCCCAGGGGCCGGTGCGGATGGAAGGGCTTTGGGAGCCTGGTTCCTGAGATTACGCTTGCTTGAGGTTGCTCGCTGGGTTTGAGAAGGAGCAGCAGCAAGTCGAGAAAGGTGGAACGAAGAAGTACGCTTGTGTCTCACTGGGGAAGAGCGTCACGCCCCCTCCCCCTAAGAAAATCCCCTCCAAAAGAAGAGAGCCAGTGAGCTAGTGAGCGAGCGAGCGCTCACACTGCAGAGAGGGCTGCTGCTGGTGAGAAGGGTTGTCAGCTGCCTCACCTGGTGTTTAAGGTTGGTTCAGCTACATCCGCGTTATTCCCCATCCCAACAGGTGCCAAGTGCTGCTGGTCTCCACTTTAACTAGGCAGAAGGCAGCTTTCTGGGCTTTACCACTCGGATCTTTCCGCCGTCCCCCACTTTGAGAGAATCTCCCCCTTCGGGTCTGTGTGACATCTGCACTGTTTTTGTTTTTAGCACGACCTCTCTTTCCTCTCCTATTCTCCCCTCCCACCCTCAGTGCAGCTGCCTGCCTCCCTCCCTCCCTTCTCCTTGGTGGGTGATTGTTTTGGTCTGGTTGCAGGTGAGCAAAGTGCCAGTGAGGTGGATAGGTAGTGGAGAGACGTAGGAGTTGGGGCGCGTGGGAAAGGGGAGAGCTTCCTTTCTGTTTACTGCTTTTCCCGAGAATTAACTATTTGTCGATTAGTGATTTTCATTTACGAATTGTGAGGGGGGCCAACCACTTTAGGGCGTCCATATCTATGACCTAGAACATCTTTCTCACCGATCTGGCCATTCGAGGTGTCACGTGCCCCTTGCCCCTTACCAGCTGGAGCTGGTAAGGACTCAGAGACCTGCTGGTTCTTACCCCCTCCCCAAATACCCCTCTCCCTTCACACACACACACAACCACGCACAACCCCCCCCCACACACACACACCTATTACGCTTTAGGAAACTAAGGTAACTAAATTCCTTGCCCGAGGTCACTCAGGTAGTAAACATCCGAGGTGGAATTGGAACCAAGGTCATTCGTTTTTAACTCCACAGCTAGCAATTTGGCCGCCGTGCCACACCAACTCGTAAGTGCCCGGTGAAGAGAGCCCGGGGTGCTGGTAGAATTCGGTCTTAATTGTGCAAACAACGTAAACAATGGCGGGTGCCAGGCAGAAGAAAGAAATGGGACCCGGGGACACATGGGGAGTCCTTCCAACCTCTAAAAACTGCAACGCTGCCCATCTGTAGATAAGAAGTGATTTCGACAGGATGGTCTTAAGTGCTGGAAGCAGGTCCAGAGATATGGGAGGAGAGGGCAGGGAGTTGAGTCATGCACTTACTATGCCTTGTGTGTACACAATCCCATCTCCACGAACTCCACTGGCACCTGCACAAAATAAAGTGTACACGTGTACTTACTACATACCTGCTGTGTATGTCTGTTCTGTGGAGTCCTAGCTTCCAAGGAGCTTATCTCCACTGTGTGTACATAGAGATTTAGTGCTGGATGAGGGTGTAGTGTGTGCCCAGGGTGGCTAAAACGAAAGGAATGGGGGAATGCTATTGTGTTCACGTTTGGATGGTGATATGTGGAGTCACATACATTTTCAACAAGTAATTTTTCCTACCTCCACAAAAATAGTGCTTAGAGCAAAGCATGTGATGATCACACACTACTTCAGAAGCTAGAGGAAGTTGGATTGTAGTGCTATTTGCGTGAGGAGAAACAGGAAATATACTCAATTGACATAAGTAAAAATATTGGAGAAAATGATTGTCATGATTTGGGAGGAAAATGACAAGTAAAAATGTGATTCACAAGTTCATGGAATCACAGAGTTGGAAGGGAGCCCAAAGGGCCCCAGTCCAACTCACTACCCTGCATACACATTCTCTGGATATCTTGAACCCACCTAGAGGCTAGGTTCCCCACTTCTATTCTACCTCTCAGCCTCTATCTCAGCCTATTCATTACTGGAAAGTTATATTTCAGAGTTCTTCTACAACGCACTTGGGTTTCAGAAGCATTTGCTGCAGCAATTTATATCATAAAATAAAAGAAGTTGAATCTGGCAGATTTGGACGTTTGGGGGGACATTAATATAGGATGCCCTGCTTCCAATGATTGTGGCTGAGTGAAGAAGTCCAGAGAAAGTTTGAGTTCCAGACTGTGAAGGCTGGGGCCTGCTTCTATTTAAGCTTTATTTCTCACTCTATTTTTAGCAAGTGCTGGTTGTAGGCACTGAGGAAATATTTTTTAATTGAGTTAAGCAAATGTTTCCTTGCAAGGTCTTATAACCTTTACTTTAGGTTATAAAGTAAAGATCAGGAAAGTGGTCATTGAGTAGCATACTTCTTATTCTCTTATTTCCCCTGGATTTGGTGATATTTCTGGTCGGTAAATTTTGTAGCATCATTGGATTTCTGTTAATTCAGGACTAATATTATTAACTTCTTGGCATTTACCTTCTGCCACATATTTTTCCTATGTCCTTTCCTGTTTTGACCATTGATCCCATTAGAATGTCATGGTGTGCATATTCTCATCATAATTATAAAAGGCATTTATTCAGCTTCATTGGAGTGACAGGTAGTATATGTAACTTGGAAGAAGGTCACAAAGACACAAGATCTTATCTAAAAGTCTGTGCTACTTGGGACAATAAGCAAAATACATTGATGTGACCCAAAAAAGGGGAAAAAAATCACAAAACTTAAAAGCACAAAATATTTAATACTTGACAACAGGAAAAATAGTGCAGGGTGATGTGCCTGGCATTCAAGGGAGTCTCTTGCTAGGTAGGACAGAGCGAGGGAGGTGGGGAGGAAACCCTGATCTAATGAGGTTTCTTACAGAAAATGGGATTTGAACTGGAAAAGGAAGGTGTCAGGTAGAGGAGGGCTTAGTA
This sequence comes from Phalanger gymnotis, assembly GCA_028646595.1. Classification (NCBI taxonomy): domain Eukaryota; kingdom Metazoa; phylum Chordata; class Mammalia; order Diprotodontia; family Phalangeridae; genus Phalanger; species Phalanger gymnotis. Next base: position 306,989,520 of record CM053623.1, read on the forward strand.
GGCATTGAGCCTTGCTTATAAGGGGTATTTATTTGGAAGTAGAAAAGGAATTAATCACTTTCTAATGACTTGACTTTTGTCTAAGGTTTTACATTTTACAAAGCACTTTCCTCACCATAACACTTTCAGGAGGTGGGTAGCTCCCGTTTTTACAGTTGAGGACACTAAATCTCCTAGGGACTACGTGGGGTATGTGTGATCAGAAAGCTCATAAGTGGGCCAGCTGCTTAGTTGTTGGAGTTGCCTTGGCCCAGGTCTGCTTCCTAATCTAGTGCTCTTACCATTAGAGGGGATAGTCTTGAGTGCTGTGGAAGGCTCCTAGTTGAAGGTCTTTAAGGTGGGGAGGGGGTAACGATCCAGAGTGTAATGAATTGGAAGTCATTGTAAAAGAGTTGGTTGGTTGGTTGGTTTTTGGTAGGATCTTAGATTAAATGAGCTCTATCTTTTTTATTTGTTTTTAAACCCATGAAAGTAATAAATAGTTGAATCCAAGAGTCTTCTCTTTGCTTCTACAGGTCCCCCCCAAACATTTAAGGGATTAATATTCCTCGGTTTTGATGTTCTCAAAAATGATAGATAAAACAATGATGATGATAGGAGTGACAGAGAAGAGGAGAGAGAGCACCATGCTGACAGAATCAGGCCACCTCACTTTGGTACCTGGTCAATCAAACAAGCCATCCAGAAACATTTGCCACTCACTAATTGTGGGAGTAAATGACTGAACAACAATTAAAAAAAAAACTGTGTGAATCTGGGCGCAAATCACTTAACTTCTCTCTTTTTTAACCCCTTTGTTAAATGAGAGGTGTTAGACTAGATAGACCCTTCCGGCTTTATGTAGTCTGTTGCGGGTCCATTTTCCATGCAGCCAACCCATACATTTAGAGGAATATGAGGTAGGCACTAGGGTTCCTTTTAGGGAGGAATTGTTCTGGGGAAGGGAGAGAAGGCAATGAGAACTAGAAAGTATAGTTATCCAATGACTTTGTAGATGCATGATTTGTTTTGGTTTTAAATGAATAGAAGAGTACAGAGAAAAGCATTTGAATATGAAAGTTAAATATATTAATAATATATAAAACTTTGGAAACATGCCCTCTTCTTAGCTGCCTTCCTTCCTCCTCCACACCCATTTTTCATTCTGTAAATACATTTAAAGAGCATATCAAGGGGAAGGTTCTTCAGAACCAAATTTTATTTTGGTTTATGACATGTAGGAAGCATTTATTTTGAGGTGTCCTCCAGAGGACTAGCCTAAATTTCTTATTCATTGATCACTGCTGTTAAATTTCAATATGAAGCATAATGTCGGTCATATACTTTATATATCTCCAGTATTTGGATGTTATTCAACTGTTTCATGTAGAGGAACTTTTTTAAATATGAAATTATTCAAAATCTGTCTTAGAATCAGAATTCATTTGGCAAAGCATCACTTTGCAATGTTCTTTAGGAAAGGAAAAACATGTGATGTTTGTAAAATTTTATAGAATGTGTTGAGAGCGTAACATTTAAGGGAGAGTAAACAGGGAAAATGAATCTTTAATTCAAGAACCTCATTTGGAGGATGCATTTTAAACAGATTTCTCCCTGTTCTGTAACTGTAGTAAGTGTTACATAATACAGTGGAAATAGAAAATTCCACCTGCCACCAAGAGGCATTACTGAATTTTGTTTTCAGGGTCCAATGAATAGGCTTTAGAGGAGAACTTGTTTTATCAAAGGGGGTCATCATTGTGTTTATTTTTTTTCCACATAACTCCTCTGGCTTGAACCTTTCATTGGCTGTGACCGCTGTTGTCTCAAATACTTGGATCCATTTTTAAAAATCAGAAGATAAGTTATTCTGCTGAGAAAATGGAATATTCCACTTTTATAAAAGATGAGTATCCAGTGAGGACAAAGGGTAGTGACTGTCCTCACCTAGTGTACTTTCCAAACAGTCTATCATGTGACTTAATCCTTTCATAAATACTCCTTAAGGGCACAGAAGGCAATTTCCAAAACATTTGATCAAGAGATATGATTGCTTGTTTTTGCTTTTCTAATCAGCATGGTGCAATAGTGAAACTCAACATTTTGAAAGGATGAGGGGGCAAGGATCCACCTAGTGAAGGAGCCTAGGTACTGCAGTAAATTGAACTCGACTAAGAGATTTTAATCTTCTCCTGGGGTTTGTTAGCTGAACTGAAATAGAGAATTTAGTCTTTTTTACATAGGTATTAACAGTGGGAAAAATACTTACTTTGAGACAGAGACCTGGGTTCGAGTTTTTGCCTTTTCCACATGTATAACTTTGGTCAACTCTTAATCAATCATTATTTACTAAAGCCCTACTATGTGCTTTGTGCTAGGAGGCAGCTAGATGGTTCAGTGGCCTAGTCAAGAAGACCTGAGTTCAGATCTGGCCTCAGATACTTATTAGCTGTGTGACCCTGGGCAAGTCATTTAACCTCTGGTTGCCTTAATATATTGGAGAAGGAAATGGTAAACAACTCTAGGCATCTTTGCCAGAAAACTCCATAGACAGTGTGCTCCACAGGGTCACGAAGAGTTGGACTTGACTGATTCAACAACAAATACTATGTGCTAGGCCTTGAATTGGGGATACAAATACAAAGAATGAAAGAATCCCTATTCACAAGGAGCTGGGGGAAACAGATACATATATAAATAAACATAGAATCAATATGAAAAGAACAAATACAAATAATAAAAAGTAGTTAGATACAGGGGCAGCTAGGTGGTTCAGTGGATAGATTTCCAGTCCTAGAGTCCTGAGTTCAAATGTGGCCTCAGATACTTCCTAGCCACGTGACCCTGGGCAACTCACTTAATCCTCTTTGCCTCAGTTTCCTCATCTGTAAAATGGGCTGGAGAAGGAAATGGCAGACCTCTCCAGTATCTCCATCAAGAAAACCTCAAGTAGGGTTATGAAGATTTGGACAGAACTAAACAACAGCAATAGCTAAATACAAGGTAGTTGGGAAAGAGGGCTTAAGCAGGTGTATGGATTGGGAAAGGCTACATATAGAGCAAGGTTCTTGGCCTTTCTTTGTCATGGCAGTCCAGTGAACCAGGGGTGCGTATCCTGCTCAGCATAATGTTTCTAAGGACATGAAATAAAATATACAAGATTGCAAAGGAAACCAATTATATTGAAATATAGTTGGTAGACAGGAAAACTGTGATCCCATGTCATTATTGGAAGGTCTAACAACTACAGTAGTTTTGAGTAATAAGTGTAAGTAATATTTTGAGATATCAGCAAAAACTATCGTAGAAATATGAAAATATCTGTGGTTGCTATTGGCAACAAAGTCACAGGTATTACTCATACTATTGTGGCTTGTAGTCTATATTCATCACTGAAGGAAATTCTAAGTGTCAGCAAGAGTTTAATAAAAATAAGGATGTATTTTTTCTCAACCAAGTTCATGGCCTGGTTCTACAGATCCCTTACCCTGATGTAGGTGTCATGTGAGTTGTGTCTGGAAGAAAGAGTGAGACTGTGAGGTGGAGGGGAGGAAGGAGTGTGTTCCAAGCATAGCGATGGCCAGTGCAGGGGCGGGGAGGTGAAGTGTGTTTGCGCAAGAGAGGTCATCTGAGCTGGACTGCAGAGTGTGGGAGGGTAAATCACGTCCACTGAAGTTAGAAAAGCTGGTCGGGGCCAGATTGTGAAAAATTTTAGAAGCCCAACAGGAACTTCTATTTTCCCATAATGGGAACAGGGAGCCACTGAAGTTGATTGAATAAAACACAAGGTTATTTGGGGTTTTTTTTTCTGGTATGATGGCTTAGAGCTAAAAATTATACAACCTTTTAACATAGATCACCAAGAAAGAAATCAGACCTTTCATAAAGACAGTGAGGTTTTTGACCCCCAATGGAAACTGCCAATATTCTGTAGGAGGGGGGTGAAATTTCAGAAGACCCTCATAAATTTGGAGGATTTCCCAGAAAGTCAGGCTTAAAAGGTGACCACTCAGTATTATTTATGTTACTATCATGGTTCATTTCTTCCTTAGAAGAATGACAAGGTATCACATTTCTGTAGAGCTTCAGGTTATAGTGGTAAAGGAAATGGGAAAATAACATCTTTTGGGTTTGCCAAGGTCTTCAAAGGACTGCCTTGAGATTATGTTAGTCACTGAGTGTAATGTAGTAGACAGAACACTGGAGCTGGGCCCCAGACTGGATTGTCACCTACTAGCTGCTTGACCTTGAGAAACTTGCTTTTTTTCTCTTAGTTTCTATCTCCTCATGTAAAATTAGGGTTTTCAACTCTACCTGTAAGGTTCCTTCCCATGCTAACTCCTATGAAATGGTGGCAGTCTACTAAGGAGAAATTAGACCTTCACTTTTATTTTCCCTGAGGAAAATCTATGAGAAGATATAAAGTGACATTCAATATAGCCTTAATTAGGGATAAAGATGCTCAGAGGCAAAAAGGAAGCATAACTGGGAGGAAAATTACCCAACAAAATTGTCTTCATACTTCAGCAGAGAAGTGATCTCAAGTCAAGTCAACAAGCACGTACTATGTGCTGAGCAATTAACATATTTTTTTTAAAAAAGGAAAAGGCACTGTATCTCCAAGGAGCTCACAGTATAATGGGAGAAGCGACATACAAACAACTATATAGAAACTAGATAAAAACAGGAAATATTGGGAATAGTCAAAGAAGGAAGGTGCTAAGATTAAGGACTGGAAAAGATGTCTTGCAGAAGGCATGTTGATTCCAATCTATCCTTGCCTTTTCGACTACTATTGTACTATCTTCCTCCTCCTATTGGTCTCCCATAGTCTGTCCACAATGCCCAGGAAGGCCTATTTTGGATCTCTTGGTATCAAGTTGAGAGCAGAGAGTTATCCACTGGTTTTCCCGGTATCTGATCACATGACCAGCTGACCTCTTTCTGGTAATACATCTCTCTGACCTCTTTTCATCTAATTCTCTTCAAAATATTGCAGGCTTCTCATGCTTACCGTGTACCTCACCATTGCCCTTTAGACAATCATCAACCCAAGATAGATGTCTGAAAAAAAAACCCCAAATAGCTATACTGCTACAAAAGAAGAGCCCTCATCATTACTCTTTGCTAAACCACGTCCCCCCAGGTACATAGTCCTTTTGGAATCTAGCCAGGAAATTAGAAACTCGTAATTCCAGGATGTCAGGTCAGATTTCTTTCGCAAAACAAATATGCTTTCAAAGTTCAGTCATGAAACTGGAACTTCGCTCATTCCCTGTCTCTTTCACCATCGTGACTATTCTAACCCTCTTTCCTGCAAGCTCCCCCATCTCCCCCATCACCTTTCCTCCCCAACCCTTGTATTTAGAGGCCATTGTGTGGGGTAGTTAGTGCCGGACTCAGCCAGGAACATCATCCTTCCTTAGATGACTCCTCAGTTCTATTATCTGTCAAATAGAAATAATAAATAACACATACCTTACAGGGTTGTGAGAATCAAGGAAGATATCATATGTAAAGTACTTTATAAATCTTAAAGCACTACATGAACACTAGTTTTTGATATTGTTATTAGCTGGTAAGAGCCTCCTTTTTTACTGAGAAGATTAAGGCTTTCTAAAAAAAGCTCTCTCAATCCCCCTTCTCCATATTTCTCATGACATCACCTGTTCTCCCACCTTGGTGTTAGAGGAAGAGGTATGCCTGCTCTTTGCTAATCTCTTTCTGTGGATACCCTCAATCCCTTGCTATTTCTCTGGGACCTCAAACAAGTAGTTTGAACTCCTTTTATTCATAAATTTTCCATCTGGCCATTTCTACTGGTTCCTTCTGATTTGTTTACAATGCTCAGGCATCCAATTATTAAAAAAAAAACCTTTGCTTGGCTAATCAGCCTTCCTTAGCTACTGCTCCTTTTCTCTTCTACCCTTTATGGTCATAATTCTTGAAAAAGTTGTTTATATTTGTTGCCTCAGTTTCCTCACTGGTGACCTTTGAGAAAGCATGAATGGGAAAAAAGCACTTATAAAGCACATACTCTTAGGCCAGATACTACATCCTCCCTAGGTAATAGAGCAAGAAATGTAATGTCCAGGATAGATGGGTGTCTCCTTGAAATCAAGCTTTTCCCCTTGAGAGTGGGGAGGGATGGTGATCTACTCAGCTTTAGAACTCTGCCCTGGAACCTAGCTGCCCTAATTGGCAGGTGATGGAAAACTCACCTACCACTAAACCTAGCTGGGCCCAGACCATGCCTCACATCCAAGCCAGACTAGGCTTCATACCTGTTTATGTTAGTCATCATATTTCCTTCTCTGTTACCTAGGGGAAATGCTAGTATTTGGCCTCTGGTAGGGGCTTAATAAATGTTATTTCCCTTCCATTCATGTTTTCTTGAAGCTCACCAGTGACCTTCTATTCGTCATATCCAAAACCTTTTTCAGACCTCATTCTTCTTAGAGCCCCAGAGTTGAAAAGGACCAAGATGTTCATGAGAAAGATGACCAAGAGTCATCTAATCCAAATGGTCTCTTTTGATGAGTACTCAGTTTTGCACTGTGAATCTGGCATTCTTTAGCATTCATGGGAGAAAGGGAGTAAAAGGAAAGAATCATTAATTTTTTATTTAGTCAGCAGGAATACTTTTGATTTAGTTTGTATTTCTCTTGACTACCTCTTTCTTTTCTGTACTCTCTCTTTCCCTGGCTTCAGAGATACCTCCATTCTCCTGGGTTGGATGGTTTTTTTTTTTTAACTTATGCATGGTCCTTCTTTCTCTCCACTGACTCACTGACTCCTTTCTGGTCCTTTAAGGTGGGCATCCCCCAAGATGCTCCTGATGGATTTCTTTTTACTCTTCTAAACTTTATCTCTTGGTAATTTGGCTCACTCCTACGATATTACATGAACGTTCTGTGCAGTTTCCAAATCTCTATGTTTAACTTTGACCTCTGCAGGGTTCCAGACCTGCATCTCCAAATGCTAAAAAGGCATCTCCATGAGGATTACCCGCCAGTTGGTAAATCAGCTCTTCATATAAAAGCTTGATACTACTCAAACATTTTGGTTGGAGGTTCTTTTTAAAAGGTAGAAATTGAGGACCAAAAACGCTTTCAAATGAAAACTTGAGTTTATGCACACTTAGACTTTTCAGGTAAATAAATTTTTAAAAGGGAAAGAATGGGCTAGATTAGAAAATTGTGATAGTATTATAGTCAGGGGACTTATAGTTATGAAGCACTTTGAGGTTTATGAAGGACATTCTTCAGTACACTACTGTGAGGTAGATAGTGCAAGTATCTCCTTTTTACAGAGGAAGAAATTCAGGTTGGGGGTGGTCCAGTGATTTGTCATGTTCATACTTATTGGAAAGAGCAGCTAGATGGTGCAGTGGATAAAATTCTGGGCCTGGAGTCAGGAAGGTTTATCTCCCTCTGTCCAAGAATGGCCTCAGACACTTAGTAGCTGTGTGACCCCGGGCAAGACACTTCACCCTGTTTGCCTCAGTTTCCTTATCTATAAAATGAGCTGGAGAAGGAAATGGCAAAGCAATGTCAAGAAGACATTGAGTCACAAAGAGCTGGATGTGACTGAAACAACTGAAAAATAATAAAAATACATATTAGAACTGGTATTTAAGCCTAGGTCTTCTGACTCCAAGTCCCAAGGATTTTGCTGCTAACCCACCTTGGGCAAGCATTTCACCAGTATAAATGTTCTCCAACATCCTTCCAGCACCAATACTATATGACTGAAGAAAGTATGGACATCCATTAAGAGATACTTTGATTCAGCCCTGTATCTCTGTTTTCCTCATTCTCTTTGGCAATTTGAATCGCCACCTGAAACCTCCTTTTCTTTCTCTACTGCACCTGCTTGACCATAAATAACATCTTAGCCAGTGATTTAGAAGAAGGCAGCTTTTCATCTTGTTCTTCAGCTTGTCTGAAGCCATTAGACATGCCTTTCACTTCAATCTGTCCTTTGAACCATGAAAAGTTTGCTTCCATCACTCCTCAGTCGATCAGCCCGAACCTAGCAAAACAGGGTCCAGGAAGGTCACGATCTATTATCTCTAGATTAGTTGCCCTTCTGAGATATTGTATCCACCCAGGCAAGGAATTTCTCCACTAACTTACCATATTACTAATAAGAAGGAAAATTGTTTCTAGTTACCAACAGGAGAGATTTACAGAAAGACCAGACTCTGCAGTAGGGATCTTAAAATTAAAAGGACCAGGCATGTCAATTAATGAAAAAACAAAACAGGATTAAAAAAAACCTACAATTTTCCTCCAAAATAAAAATCTTCATCCTTCCGTCTCTATTTCCTTTGCCTCGTGGATTTTTTTTTAAAATGTATCAATGGACACAGCTTGGTCCTTGCTTCAATTCTAGTCCTTCTGTTGGTAACCTTTCTGGTGTCATAGACCCCTTTGGTAGGTTCATGAAGCCTATGCACCCCTTCTGAGAACCATATTTTAAAATACATAAAATTCATAGGATGACAAAAGAAGCCAGTTATAGTGAGGTAAAGATGTAATTTTTCCCCCTATCCAAGGTTGTGGCCACTCTGAAATCTTATCCACAATTCCCAGGTGGAAACCTTTTTATTTCTCATCTTGTTCTGAGTTTCCATCTATCCCATTTGGCTTGTTCACCGCCTCTGTTTCAAAGTGCTACTAGCTTTTTATATTAGCTTTTTATAACATTATTAGATTTGCTTCTATTTAATACAAATAGATGTGTAAGTTTTAATACTTTTGTCTAAAAGACAATCAACTCAGTGTTTTCCCTTTTTTGAACTCTATTCAACAAACCTTTCAACCTGGAGTCTTGTATGTCTCGTTGTTGGATAGGGACATGTCTTGGCACCATGGATTTTAGTGGATTTATTAACATTCCCTTTATTAACATCCCACCTTGCAAATGCCCTGGAAACGTGAACAGCCAGTATTTGGTTCCGCTGGAGTTCTATCTCTTGCCAAAGCCCGGAAAACAAGAGTCCTCTGAGCGCTTAGGGGTGTTCTTTTTCTGTTAGTGTAGGTTGTCTTTGAACTTGGGGTAGAGGGAGGAGGGGGAGGTGAGAAAGGATGTTTTTCTGTTTCTTTTCACTCTGTCCCTAATGAAGACCAACTATATCCAGGCTTTAATATCTTAAAACTACAATGAAACTTTTGGGACATCGTGTATTATTAGCATTGAAGTTTGACTAAATTACATGTTACATAGGGTTTTGTGGACTGATTTGTAAAGTTAAAAACCACTTTAAAATAGGCTCTGGGTTTTAAGTTGTTTACAAACTTTTGAAATACAATCCATTTGTTTGTAAGTCACTTGGGGACTAAATGTACAAGAACTAGCCTCGAGGGTAGTCACATTGGAAGTAAACTGAATAAAAGATTATCATTTGTTATTTGTACAGTACAAATTCTCACTTTCTCTAAGAAAGTGCATTGAGTGTTTGATGATTGTGGAAAATGAGTGTTTAACTTGATACTTTGGTCCTGTCATCGAGACCAGGAGTTCATAACCTGGGAACCACAGACTCCTTGGGGGGTTCATGAATACATTTCAGAAAACTCAATGAACTTGGAACTTTTAATATGTTGATACGTATATTTAAATATGATTGTTTCCTTTGTAATCCTGTTATTTTATTGAAAACATTATTCTAAGAAGGGCTTCACCAGACTAACAAAGGTGTCCATGACCCAAAAAAAGTTAAGAATCCCTGATTCAATCAGAGAGATTAGATTTTTGCCTTGGAAAATTATCTTTTACTATACGGGAAAAAGAATTAAGTACTTTTTATTAAGTTAAATAACTTATTAAATTAAATAATTTTTACTCAGGTAGGTTTTGCTAAAGTTAGGAAAAGAAGTAGCAGTATCAAAGAGGGACTAGGGGTAGAAAGGGATAGGAGTTAAAAAATTAAAAATAGGGGACAAGGGGACAATTTTGGAGAATTAAGAAGAGAACCCACAGGTTACAAGTGATGATTAAGGAAAGGAATCTCGGCTATCAGAGTGGTCTTATTACCACTGACACATCCTGGAGACTAGAGAAAGTACACAGACTATTCTTAAGGATCTATTTGTGCCGACCTTTTGACAGTCCTAATTGCTATTCCTCTAATGTACTTTATACCTGAAAACTTGAACCACACAAGCCAACATACAAGATTTTTCCTGGGACATGCTTAACCACAGGAGAAACCGGACCAGACTCTCCAGAGCTATATTGCTATAGGATAAAGAGATCTCACCTAGTTATCCTTACTTTCTTGTCACCACATCACCATAACAGCTCTGATAAAATATAAAACATAATAACTCTGAAGGAGTTCTCACACTAGTGAAATCACAAGTCCCTTTCCTCCCACCAAAATATAGGGGGAGGGGGAAGAATGATATATTTACCACAGAGCCAGAGATCCAAATAACGTTTAGTTCATTGACCTTTAATGAATGTGTTCGTATACTTTCTTTTTACTAAAGAAAATTTTGGTTCTTGATTTATTTTAATACCCAGAAATTAAATGAACTGTAAGTTAAAGCAGTGTTATACCTAATCATTTCTTATAAATCTGTACCTTTAAGGAAAAATAGATTTTTAAAAATTTTTTATAAGGAATCCCTTTCTTAATGAAAGTCATCCTTTATAGTTTTGGGGTAGGTTGTAAGGGTGTCATACCTACCATAAATGTTATTTTCAGTTTTTTTAACGTTAATATATTCTTTAAATATAAATTCCTTAAGCATTAGAATATCTATTTGTAAACCAGCATTAGGCTGGTATGTAAGCTCTTAAATAATACATCTAGGTTTGTGAGTTTGGATCCAGGGCAGGAAGAAAAAGGCTTTATCCAGGTGTCCGCCTTCCAGGTTTAGCTAGGTGGCCCAGTGGATAGAGCCTGAGTTCAAATCCAGCCACAGATATTAATAGCTATGTGACTCTGTGCATATCACTTAGCCTCTGTTTACCTCAGAATCTCACATCTGTGAAATGAGAGAAATAGCACTTACTTCTCAAGTTATTGGGAGGATTAAATAATTGTAAAGTGTTTAGCACAGTTCCTGACAGTAAGGGCTATATAAATGTTAACTATTACTATTTTCTCCCCTTCACACTACTTATGTTTTGTAAGTATGTTGCTTTGCGGGTTATCTGTGAACTACTCAGACTGTGAACTACCTGAGGGCAGGGACCATGTTTTTGCCTCTCTCTGTAGCCTGATTGCTTAGCACAGTGCCTAACACATAGCAAGCACTTAATAAATGCTTGTCTGACAGAATGTCACTATTGGCAAAGTTAATAAAGCAACCTTTGGTAGTCACTGCAAGAAAAGGAATCCTATTACTTGAGAAAATAGAAAATGTATTCTCTCTCCTACGTTTTTAGTAGCATCATTCATTTAGTGCTTAAAACTCCACTGAGACTTTGGGAATACCCTCTGTAGTAGCAAAAGGACCAGAAGCCACCTAAGTCTCCAATAATAGAAGAATTATGAACTAATCTGTGGCATATTAATGTAATAGAACACTAATGAAGTTAAGGGTAACAAATAATTATACAAAAACCTTGAAAGACCTTCATGGGAAAAAAAGCAGGACCACAGGAATGGCATAGATAGGAAACACTCCCAGAAGGAACTTACCAGTGGAAGAAGAGGGCCAGCATGGTAGAGGGATATTCTAGGGTGAAAAGGCAGCTGAGTCATGGTGGTGAAGCTCAGGATGGCCTAGAGACAATAGACCTCCTTGGAAGTCTTCAAACATAGGCCAACTCAGCACTTTGTGTATGGGTTAGACAAGAGGGCCACTAAGATCCCTTTAATTCTGTGATCCTCTTCTATAGACAGCTGTATTATTAATAGCATTTGGAGCTTGAAACCATCAGAAGTCAACTATAGGTAAGAGGAGATTCTACCAGGGACTGTGAGATCTTTTGTCACCTTTCCTAAATCTTCTGGCTATCCCTCCCTATGTAAGGATAGAGCCAATTGCCTAGGGCTTTGAGTTTCCCAGGATAAGGGCAGTATTTCTTCCAAATTACTCCTAAAAAAGAGGGCAGAAAGGACCACAAGATTCAATCACTTGATTCGGTGCATAGTTATTACTCTTTGCCCAAGCTAATCTTCCATAGTTACAATGTTCTCTTTCTCACCTCTGCTTCCTAGAATCTGTACTTTTCCTCAAAGCTCAGGACAAATACCTCCTTGCACATGAAGCCTCTCCTAATCCACCCCAGCCCTGCAGCTGCTAGCATTTCCATTGAAATTACCTTGTGTGTATTTTGTATATAATAATAGCTAATAATATTAACAGATAGCATGTGTTAATAATATATGATCATATATTAAATATAATTATATAACATTGTATTATATCATAATATATATGATCATATATTATACAATAATATAATAATAATAGCACTTATATAGTGTATTTAGCATTGGTATCAAACTCAAATGGAAACAGTATCCACCAAACCATACAGAAGGATCTCTGCAGGCTACATATTGACTTGGAAAACCACATCATAACATTATATATGTTTTATTGTATTTCATTTGTTTATTAAATATTTATTTATGAAATTAAACATATTTATTAAATATTTCCCTATTACATTTTAATCCAGTTTCGGAAGGAGTGTTCAGGAGAGCCGAATATTTGACCCCTCTGCTTTAAGGGATGTGTGTGTGTGTGTGTGTGTTTTTCTGTGTCTGGGTCTGTGTGTGTGCGTGTGTGTGTATGTGCATGTACGTGTTGTCTCCTCCAATAAGGTTAAAGGCTGGAACCGTATTGTTTTGTCTGTACGTGCAAGCCTTAGGACAGTGCCTAGGGTACAACAGGCATTTACTAAATGCTTTCAGATTGATTCATCTGAACTGGCTTCCTTTGAAGGCCCAGCATATGCTGAAATATTAGCCCCTTTGGTCATTGGTAAATACTAAATATTGGTCGCCCCCTATATATACCTGGTAATTTGAACAGAAAAGAGAATTGACATTATATGCTATTCAGAATGAAGTTATATAGGTGGGCAGTAGTGGAGACTCCATTTAAATGAGGTCCCCAGATCCACCCACCCTTCCCCTCCAAGGGGTCTGGGGGTAGATTGAAGAGTCTGTGCACTTGAATCGGGAAATACTTATATCTTTATTTTCCCTAACCTTGGGTTTCCTTTGTCATCCCCTGCATTTTATTTTATACATTTAAAAACATTATTTTGAGAAGGTCTCCATGGGCCTCACCAGAGTGCCAAAGAGAGGTCCCCAATACACAAAAAGGTTAAGAACCTTTGGGCTCAGGGCAGCATTTGTGTGCTTTGAATTCCTTGCGGTCTCAAATCCTTCAGCTGTTAGAATCATCCCCAGCTGTCCCAACAGTGATGACCCGGGCCATGCCTCCTCCATGTGGGGAAATTCTCAGCGATGGCTTGCCTCCTGTCGGTGGCCGATTATCTCCTTTTGAGTTCCTCCCTAGACCTAGATAGTGAATAGTGGGGAAGGACAAAGAGCTTAATTTTTGGTCTCTCTTTTTGCATTTGCTTTATTTTTGTAAAAGAAAAAGTAGAGGGCCTGATCTTAATGGACGTTTTCATCTGCCAGTTGGGCCACAGAAAAGACGCCCTTTGCTGCCTGGCCTTGCCCTCCCATGGCACGTGGTTTCATCATTCTGTGTTCAGTCCTCTTTTTCTTCTCTGTAGGGACTCAAACTCAGCTTGAACAGATGCAAGAAGTGAATTTTCAGACAAAGTCTTGACTTTTCTCTATTTTGATGCAAATGTATTTTGGCATCTTGAAAGGAGGCATTAGTACAGGTTGTATTATCTCTGGAGCAGCATCCCCCTCCCCATCTCCTTTCCACCCCCCTCCACACTCCTGGACCCTGCCTGGCTCAGCTCTGGAGGACAGCTTTCCCCGCATTGTTTACCTACTCAATCGCCCGATCTTGTGCAGCTTTGAATGTCTCCATTGTCCAGGCCTGCTGCCAGGAGCAGGGAGTCTGTGCTCTCTTTGGGCAGGGCATTATGTCCTAGGAATCTAACTAATAACTTAATAGCCCTAATTCGCCCGAGCTCACTCTGAAAAGTGCTTTGTGAGTTTCCAGGCACACAGATGGAGAGAAGCTCCTTATTTCAAAGATGTCACATTACTACTTGTTCCTAAAATAAGATGCCTTCATAGACTGGTGTTGACTGAGGACTGTGGCTTTAAAAAGAGTTTCTTCCCAATAGGATTTGACACAAAGGAGGGAAAATCAGCAGCATCTGGTCTTCCAATGAAGACCAGGGGCATTAAATCTTTTTGCTGCTAGACATGTAGCATCTGTCCCACTGCAGGCATGAACAAATTAATTTTCTCAACTTAGTCTTTTTTTTTTTTACCAACTAATTTGCCCAAGCAAATAGAAGCTGAGAGAATCATTTTAATTGATTTTTTTTTCTTAGAATTGAACTTCACGGCTAGGAATAGACATTCAAATTGGTATTTGTTCCATTGGGTTAAATAAACATTTTCTAGTATTTGATTTAGTGAACTTAAATTAGCAAGTGCATTTATGTGTAGGTTTGTTTGTTTTTAATAAACTAGAGAAAAATTTGTTACCTTCCTTGTTCCAATCCGTTATCAAACTTAAAACTCATCTTTGGAAATGCTTTCTTCCTCCCTCTTATTATTCAGTCAGTACCAAGGGTTGTTTTCTCCTTATTACACATTACTGATGGTTGTTTTCCTCCCTTTTCTCGATTTGCCCTCAGGAAAACATGCCTCAGACTCCTCCCTTTGCCGTGATGTTTGACAGCAATGGATATAACCGGCCCCTGTATCAGTCTAAAGAAGATAGCTGTGAAGGATTGTATTACCATGACAACAACTTGCTATCAGGATCTCTGGAAGCCCTCATCCAGCACTTAGTACCCAGTATAGACTATTATCCTGATGTAAGTATCTGAATGCACTTTCCCTTTCCACCCCTCCCCCAAAGATGGGGCACAGATGTCATAGAACTTGAATCCCAATGA
Source organism: Phalanger gymnotis (assembly GCA_028646595.1). Taxonomy (NCBI): domain Eukaryota; kingdom Metazoa; phylum Chordata; class Mammalia; order Diprotodontia; family Phalangeridae; genus Phalanger; species Phalanger gymnotis. The sequence continues at coordinate 307,004,535 of CM053623.1, forward strand.
CTGAGAATATGCCAATTCAGAACCCACATTCATTCCTGACAATCTGCTTCAATACCTGAGGCTAAGTTGAGCAGTAATATATGTATTTGGCTTAATTTTTTAATTGTATTATTTCATTTTTAAAATTATTCATTATTTAAAAATATTCATTTTTATCCCTCCCACCTCCCTCTATCCACAAGAAAGAAAGAAAGAACCCTTGACTCACAAAAGTATTATGAAGCAGAACATATTTCCCCCATGAATCATGTCTAAAAATACAGTTTTATTCTGCATATTAATCCCGTTATCTCACTGTTTATGAAGTGGGCAATGTTGTTTATTAGTCCCCTGGAATCGTGGCTGATCATATAGTTGACCAGTGTTCTAAAGTCTTTCATGATAGTTGATTTTTATAATATTAATGTTATAATATAAAGTGTTCTTTTGGTTTTGCTCATTTCATCCTATACCAGTTCATCTAAGTCTTTCCATGGCACTTTGAAGCTGTCTTTTTCCTCATTTCTTTTAGCACAGCAAAGTTTTCACAGACATCACTGTATTCCCAATTTGGTTATCTTACTAAAGCCTATAAAAGACCCCTAATTCTGTTGTGTATCAAATGTAGGGCCTTCCTGATTCATGTACATACGTGATTGGGCCTTGAACATTCTCTGTCATAGGATTTTGGAGGCTAGACCTGTGATGTCATTGTTATAGGGAATTTCCAATGAGAAAAACCTATCCATGGACAAAGCATCTTAGAGAGCTGCCTAGGACACTGAGAAGTTAAATGGCTTGCCCCTGGGTCAGACTGCCAATGTGTGTTTAGAGATAGATAGGATTTGAACCAAGCCTTCCTAATTCCAAGGTTGTCTCTCTCGCCTCACCTCTACACTCACTGACTCTCCATAGGATTACTACCCTTTAATCATTAGATTATTACCATTGGATTATTAATCATTGGCTTATTACTATTTGGTCATTATCCTTTCATGACTTCTATTCAGGAAGTCCAAGTGTTATAACACTTATATATGCATTATAACAGATATATATCTGCTTAGAGACAGAGGTAGAGTAAGCTATATGAAAAGATGGTGGCTTTTAGCATTTAAAAGGTTCAGGCTGAAGCCATACCTCGTTGGAGGTCATTTGGATGTTTGGCCATCAGCCAGCTTTTTTCTCTGGCCCTCACATTTTTTAGAATTATCCTTAGAACTGGAATGACTTGCTGAGCAGCTCTTTGTGTCTTGTGGGAGGAGATATTTGGCCAAGGAGAGGCAGGGTTGAGAAGTCTTCATAAAAAATACCCACCCACCCCAATTGGAGATCTTGATCATTTTCAATGCTATTTAAAATGTGATAATCCCTGACAAAATATTCAGTGAAAAGAATAGCCTTTTTTCTGTAATGACTATTGTAAATTTATGCATGTATATGGCTTCTTATAAGGTCTTTTCAGAAATAATACCACATGGTTACTTATAATCAAAAGTAAGAGAGATTTCTTGTTCAGTTCCTTAATTATTTATGAGCTGCTTGGGGAAAAAATGGAACTCAGTGGGGTTTCTTGGTTCATAGGCATTCTGAAAGGACTGTAACAAACAGCCCTTGGCTCATTACTGGCTTCTCAGGAGACAAGAAGTTTACAGCAAAGCATATAGTGGTATATTGTACTCAATCAAACTCAGTTCCTAAGCAAGCAAATAGCTTACTCGAAAGATCAGCTTTTAAGTGGTCTGGCCCAAACATTCCTTTTAGTGTGCTGCTCAGAGGGTGTGTTGTTTTTTCTTACATGTATGAGGAATTGACATATTATATGGTTATACAAAAAGCTTTTGGTGCATCTAGGGTTGAATTTTTCTTTGAGACAAGTTTGGTGATTTGGGGGAAATGGATGAGATGTCACCTTGCACATTCTCACCAGTCTTCAAGACCAAGTACAAATATCTGCCGAGTAGCCTTAGGAGCCAAGCTGGATCTCAACTTTCCCCTCCTTTTTGAACATGGTGAGGGATCAGTCAGTCGTGCATTTATTAATCACCTACTATGTACCAAGTACAGGGGCTTTGTTTAAAGACAAAAACAAAACTGTTCTTGTTCTCAAGAAACGCATGTTCTATCAGGGTCAATAGCCTGAAACCACCTACGTATATCTAGGGAAAGAAAATTCAGTGTTTAAACATGGGCCTTAAGGTATGTTGAGAGCTAATTTAGCTGTAATAGACACTTAATTCCATCCTGCACAGCACCTCTTATTCCAGCTTCGACTCTATAGTTAAAAATATGTACCCATATATACTATTATATTACAATGTTTATGTTATATTATTACTATAATTATATCATACATTCACATTACAATACAATGCAATATTACATATAAAGTTAATACTAAGTTGATGATGAATTGAGTATGTGGAATTAGACACATATTTTGGCAGGAATGTGAAGGTAGGATTTTTATTAATTTATATTTACATTTTTCTTTTGCCCCCAGAGAACATATATATTCACCTTTCTACTCAGTTCTCGTTTGTTTATGCATCCATTTGAACTAATGGCCAAGGTTTGCCATTTGTGCATCGAGCACCAGAGGTTAAGTGATCCCAGCTTGGACAAGGTAAGGATGAAATCTGGAAATATTAATTCCGTTTTGCAGCCGTGTCCTATTATTTCATAGGTTGGCCATTCTGAAATTTATGGTAATAGTTCTTGAGCCAAGTAGACATGGGGATCCATTAAAAGCAAATATTGTCACATTTGATCCTCACAACATCCCTAGGAAGTAGCTACATTTTTTTATGGATAAGGAAACTGAGGCCAACAGAGGTTAAGTGACTTGGCCAAAGTCACATAGCTAGGAAGTATCTGAAGCTGGATTTGAACTCAGATCTTCCTGGCTTCAGGCTGAGTACTATTCATTGCTCCACCTAGATTCCCCAGTTAATTAAATTTAAGTTATTAAAATAGCATTTTATGTAATTAACAAAGTAGTTTCTTTGCAATGGCCTCGTGAAGTGGGTAGTGCAGAAGTGTTTGTCCTATTTCACAGAAGAGAAAGCTGTCTTGCCCAGTCATATAGATAGTAAATGGCAGATCTGAAACACAATTCAGGTACTTGGACTCAAAGTCCAGTGTTCATTCCACATCGGACCTTATCATGACCCTACACCACAGGGAATGGTGTAAAGACCATGGGAAGAAAAAAAATGCCTTAGATTGTTTCTGGTGTATGCCTTAATTTGATTAGCCGTTTGACAGTGATATGGCAAAGGGAACCACTCAGCCTCTAATTTTAGCTTCCTTTCACCTACATTCCCAGTCAACAAATTTTTTATTTACCTGATTATTCCGTGGGAGCCTTCTCTGGTGGCAGCTGGTAATCATATGGTTTTTCTTTTTTTTCTTTCTAGAGCCAAATTCGAAAAATTGCACCCAAAATTCTTCAGCTCCTGACAGAATGGACTGAGACGTTTCCATATGATTTTCGAGATGAAAGAATGATGAGGAATTTGAAAGACCTCACCCATCGAATAGCCAGTGGCGAGGAGGTTGGTAACCCCAGTCTGTTAATTTAGACCAGCTAGATTAGAGATATTCAGACTCTGTGGGAAATTGTGCCAAATGAGCATATTGCATTAGATGAGCTATAAGGTGTAGACAGAGGTGTGCTGGAACCAGATTTTCAGTTTGAGTGTTAATCCTCCGAGATCAGGGGTTGCTTTATTGTTTTCTTGATTGTCTAGACTTAAGAAAGTGATGGAGAAAATATTAGCAGTGCAAATTAAAAGTGCGTCATAACATTCCCCCATATCCAATGAAAGAGGATTGGTTAGGGATGAGTTCTGAATCTGAGATTTCATTGGCAGCAGGAACTCCCTAAAAAGGAAACTTTCTGCCATTACAAGTTAGCCTCTTCTTTATAACTTATAGTATTAAAAATTAGCCTAGAGCACTAGAAGGTTGTCAGTCAGCAAAAAAAGTTTATTAAATGCTTATTAGGTGCCAGGCATTTCACCTAAGTGCTGGTGATACAAAGAAAGGTAAAAGGTATGGCTCCCTTCAACAGAATTTAAATAGGAGTGTAAATGATAAATGTTGGGATTAATTCAGGGTTGGACAAGGTGTGATCAGTGATAGGACAAAGGGTGCAGAGGAATTAAGGAATTTCATTTTCTGAAATTTGTAACATATTAAAAAAGAAAAAGAAAACTTTAGCAAAACCAACCACATCTGATTTCTGACTTCCCACAGTGCCTCTAACACTGACTATATATATATTTCTTATCATCTTTGTCAATACCTCTTTTTGTTTTCCTCCAATTTTTAAAAATTATATGAATTTTAATATTTAATTCAAATATCCACTTGGAAACTATGGTGTCATATGGTATAAAAAACTAGTCTAAACGTATTTTTTCTCCAAACCACAGTGTAATTTTTACTGAAGTTCTTGCCAGAAGGAATTTATGTTCCTGTGCTTATCCACCACTGACTGGATTATTGAGTTCCATATATTTTGCTGATTCTTACTCTAGTTGGTCTGCTATTCTTATTTACTATTGATTAGGGCTGGATCATAGGTAGGCAAAGGTGGATTGGGCAGAGGACCATAATGCCTGCCTCCATCAAGTTATTGTATTATAGTCTCATTCTCTCTGTGTTACCTTAGAATGAACAAAAACGATGGCCTGGCTTTGTCCTTGTACTACCCTTGCCGCTATCAGTCCAATCCTAAGGATGTACCTTTAACTCTCTGGTCATCATTTTTCTTCATTATAAAATGAGAGCTGTGACCAGATGGTTTCACAGTCTCTTTCAGCTCTAACATTCTACATATCAATCATCAGGAGGTGGTCTGACTTTTCCCTAGGTTTGAGATGAGACTTTTTGCTCATCAGTGTTGGGGGGGCATTTTGACAGTATCTCCATGTTAACTCCAATAGAGTCAAGCTCTACAGATTTTACTAGGATGAGTCTATATAATTGGGCTTAGTGGTTTTTTTCCCCCCAAGGAGATACCTTGCAACTAAAATATGAATTAAATCTAATATTGGGAGTTATGTGACGAATAACTCTACATGATAAGAGTTATCTTTATATTATGATCTGACTTTATTTACCAGCTAATTACTGTCACCAACATTTAAAATCTTGGAAAAAAAGGAAAGTAAACGTTTGAAAATGTTTAAAAAATGAACACAGAAAAACATTAACAATGCGTTAGGCTCTATAGGGAAAGTAATTATTCAGGAATGGAAATATAAATGCTCACAGGTTCTTTGTTCTCTGAATGGCCTTTGATGACTTTCTTCACGTGTTTCACAATACTCTTCATTTATATTCTATTTCTCTCTAAGCTGCACATTAGCATTCTTTTCCATCTTAGATCTTCATTTTACCCCCCTTGACTTGACTCTTCCCCTGACCTTTCCATTCAAATGAAAGATCCTGTACCTAATACTGTGAGTTCCCTTTAGGATGTGTTTACCATTCATAAGAAATGAAGGAAGCAGTAGGAGTTACTCCTAATTGAGTCCAGCCCTTTTCTTTGGACTGTCCATTGCCCGTCCCCTGGTACACTCAGCTGATGACCTGCTGAGAAGATGCAGTGGGCAGCTCATCCAGATTCTAATTGCCATTCCATCTGGTGGTCCTGGAAAGCTATTTCTGCATGTGGGTAGGGACTGGAGTAGGAGCCAGAGAAGGGCTGAAAGTGGTGGTGAGTGGAATCATCTCTTAAAAAAGGTAGCAGTTGCCCTTCCCCAAGAAAGAAGATGAGATTGCCCTTGTACACACCTGCCTATCTGTGACCCAAGAAGGTGTCCTGTCTGTGGGGAAACTTCAAAACACTTTTTAAGACAGAAAATTGAACAGTTTTCTCAGATAAGTATGGTAGCATTTCAGGGCTGGACAGTGACTCCTTAGAGACATTAGAAAAATAACTTACATAGGCAACACTCAGTGATTGTTTTTGGAATGAACAAAGTCTTGTAAATTGTTAGATTAAATTGGTTCCTTTAATGTGAAAACAAATTAACTTCTGTATTGAGAGGAAAATTGTCTTGTGCACCCCGGGCTAGTGTATAAAAAATTCATTTTCTCTTGTCTTGCCTTCTTTTGGCTCCTTCAGAGCTGCTGTGATGAGAGAAGTGTCTGGTTTGGGAAGGGAGATGAGCATGTCCTGAGTAGTAGACCTAAATGTCACTGGCGTTATGAGAAACTATAGTCATGGTGACTATAGACATGGTGAGAAGAAAATGGCAGCATTTGGTGAGATGGTCTAGCAAACACAGTTGGTTCCCTGGAATCAGGGCTTCTTAAACTTCTTCTACTTGTGACCCCTTTTTTCTTTTTGGGCAGCATTCATTGGCATTGCATGGCCTGTGGGCATGAGCTGTGCAAAGTGTGCATGCTTCATGCTCAGAACCCAGGCTGCCACAAAGTTGCGAGATGCAGCAAGGGCAAACGCTGCCAGAAACACCTTGGATTCGTTCCGTGTTTGATTTTTAATTAATTTTTGGTCGTTGAGCATTCAGAAACCTTTCACTGTTGCCAAATTTTTCTCAACCTCATATGGGATTGTGACCCACAATCCTAGCACTGGGCCTAGAGCATATAAGGAATGAATTGAATTTACCTGTTCTGTGTTATGTCTTCCACACCTGGGATAGCTTAGGCAGTCTGCACTGAACAATTCCCTGATAGGCCTCATTGTAGACTGGGGTTGATGAAGTTTGGGTTCCTTCTGCCATGCTCCTGAGGCCTTCAGCTTGAGTCAAGGCCACCAGAGAGCAGAACCAAATAATCTCTGTTGAGCAGAACAAACTTATACTGTGGATGTTGCAGACAGGCATGTGGACTGTAACTTCAGCATTGATTTTATATGATGTTTTAAAAAAAATCTGAAACCCTTTGCAATGACATCTCATCTTTTGTGTCATGGCAGACGTACAGGAAGACCGTGCAGCAAATGATACAGGGATTGATCCGAAAGCTCGCTACTCTTGGCCAGTATGAGGAGGTCCTGGCAAAAATTAATTCCACATCCACAGATCGGCTTACAGTTCTCAAGTCCAAACCTCAGTCAATACAAAGAGATATAATTACCATCTGCAGTGATCCTTATACATTAGCACAGCAGCTGACTCACATAGAGCTGGTAAGGTTGCTGCTTTCGCTTGGCTTTATATCTAGTCGGTAAAAAGCATTATTAAGTGTTTACTATGATGTTGTGCTGAGGGGAATGAGGGCCCTACAGTCTAATGGGACGTCCACAGGTTGTTATTTTTTTACTGAATCATTATGCCTTCCAGCAAACTTTTGGTTATTTGTAGTAATGGTGGGAAGCTGAGAAGTGGATAATCCAAAATGGTAGCCAGTCCAAAAAATATTTTGTATTTAACTTTTCTATTTGCAATCAAGAATAGGCACATTTGTCATTCTGGAATTTCACTTCAATAGCTAATCCATGAGGAACTGCAAAGTTATCTCATTCCCTTCTTTATCCCTACCTCTTGCTCCAATCCCAGCCATCTAGGCTGCTTCATTCCAGATCTAGAAAGCTTCTCTCTCAGACTAAGGCAAAGAACTCACTGAAGAGAACAGCTTTCTTACAAACAAGATGTTAAAATAATTGTGGAAGAACCTTTCTCTAAGGGCATCTTGAAAAACAATATAGTTGCCAAGAGTCAATGCTTTTATTTTTAGACCAGATATGGTATTGGAATGGGGAACTCCAAGTGAGGAAGCTCTCTCTACTGAACTAAATCTGCAACCTGTGATCTTAGAAAATTGTGCAGGGGAGGGGGCGGGGGGCAGTGCAGCTTAGTAACTTGCCTAGGATGGCTCATCCATATGTGCCAAAGATAGGACTTCACCCTAAGTGGTCCTGACTCCATGGCCAGCTCTCTATCTCTTAGGATATATTGCCTCTCCCGTTAAATTATATAGTTGGAGAAATTGCTGGTTCACTGTGGTTTGATCTATTTTTAAAATTTCCAGGAGAGGCTCAATTATATAGGACCAGAAGAATTTGTCCAGGCATTTTTGCAAAAGGATCCTTTGGACAACAACAAGGTAAAAGACCATTGCAGTGACTCTTCCAGAAGCTAAAATTGTATGTGATCCTACTGTACTGAACCCTATAGAATGGAAATGGGAGGGGATTCTTGAGACTTCTCAGAAACTTCCACACTTCGGCTTTGTGAGAACAAGTTCAATGCACAAGATTTGTTTTGTTTTTAATTTGTGTCAGTGGGGGCTTTTCCCACATGTCTTAGCCCATCATGGTTTTGGGGTTTTTTTTTCATTTTGGAGGGGCTCGCTTTCTCTTTTCTGGGAAATTTTGGTGATTAGAATTTTAGATTGTGGTGCTTGGTTTTGATTGCGGTAAATGTCATGATTTTAGCAGCTATTGTTAGAAAACAGAAGATCACCATTTGATCCAGTTACAAGAATAGCATAGGGTTCACTTGGTTGACAAAAAGTTCTTAGAAACAGTGTTTTTCTTCCCCTAAGATGCATTTAGATTTCCTTGATAAACGATCTCTTTATTAGGGCGAAGCCAGCAGAAGACATATAAAGCTTTCACATACCTCTCTATCTAAAAGTAGCCCCACTGGATATCTGCAAGATACATTTTTGCCCTTCAGGCGGTGTGGACATTCTACACTTTCCTAGAAATCACCATCCTGTGGGAGCAAGGACAACAGCTGTTTTCTGTCCTTAAGATTCCCTTCAGTATAGGAGCTGAAGATCAAATTCTTCAATGAAATACTAACAGGGGACTTGTGAGAGAGAAAACAAATTGACCTGATTTAGATGAGCTAAGTGCCACATGGTCTCTAATGATTGTTTGGTGAAGGCTTTTCTTTACGACCTTAGAGATCACAAATTCCATACCCCCGTGTCTCCCTCACACCCACCCAGCTTGCCATGTGCTGAGTTCAGTAACATTTTATACAGGGTGTTCCAAAAGTCATAGTGCAGGTTTAAACTATTAAAGCTTAATAGCTTAAAATATGGACACCCAGCCTCACGCCTTTAATTATTTTAAGTCATTAAAAATTTTAAACTGCACTAAGACTTTTGGGACACCCTATGTATTCATCATCTCCTATGTTCAAGGCCCTGGGAATATAAGAAACTGCTTCATCTTTGATTGAGTCCCAGAGTCGTGGAGGGCATTGAGATCTTCATAGTGACAACAGTGAGAGCCTTCATGGGACAGTGGAAAGAACATGCATTTCAGAGGCAGACAACCTGCTTCAGATCCCACCCCTGTCTCCCACTGCCCCTGTGACCGTGGGCAAAGTCATTTAACATCTGGGAACCTTAGTTTTTTCTATGTAAAATAAGAGGGTTGGATTAGATGGCCTCTCAGGCTTCTTTGAGCTCAATATCTATGAGCTGATGAACCCAAAGACAGTCTGCAAACATTTATTGAGTGCCTACTCTTTGCTAAACATTATATTAGGTACTGGGGAAAGAGATTAAAAATGAAATACTTCCCTCAGGGAAATATAATAACAACATCTGCACAGATAAGTAAATTTAAGGTGGGCAAGAATACTAACAACTAGGGAGGGCCTGGGCAGAGATCCTGGAATTTTATTTGACATTTGCATTTTATTTCCTCCATTAGCATGTGAGTCTTTGACTCATGGCAGGGACTTTTTTTGTGCTTTTAAAAATTTATCATTGTGCTGGATACTTAGTAAGGATGCAACAAATGTTTATTGATTATCTTTGGACTGGTATGATCATAGATTCAGAAGTAGAAGGGACCTTAGAATGGGGTTTCTTGAGGAGTTCTGTGACCTTGGGTGGGAAAAACAGTTACATATTTATGTTCACTAACTTCTAATTAAAATTTAGCATATCCTTCAGTTATTTAACATTAGTCTGAGACATCCATTGGCTTCAGTGGACTTCCAAAATGGCGGGAACTGGGGATAGGTGGGAGTGACCCAAGATCTTATTCTCATTTTACAAATAAGAAAAATTAAGTCAATTACCTACATAGATACCAAATGCTGGGTGGGATTTATACTTACATAAGCTGCTATTTTGATGCTTAATTTTAGGAGAGAGTGATCTAGTCCTTTCATTCTAGTCCACTCGTTGTGGTGGTGTCACGTTGTTGCTCTCTCCCTGAAGATCAGGGTCATGCTATAACATACTGGCTCTTACTCTTTAAATCCAGGGTATAAAGGCTTAAGACTTCAATGAAAGAATAACTCTGTCTAGTCCTAACTCACCCAGTCCAGGATTTGGGAGAAAGGGCATGGGAATGAATACATTGGAGTAAGCAAATATATAAGACATCTAGGAACCCTCGTGACATGGGATCTTAAGTGATCATTGAGGCAGAGGCAAAGGCATGCCATTGCAAGAGTAGGGTCAGCTGTTAAATTTTTATGACAAGCATTTATGCCTCAGAAACCAGCAGACATTACAAATCAAAACCTACTTATTATTGTGTTGATGGTTCAGACATAAGAAAAGTGATGGGGAAAACTTCATTAATGCAGATTAAACCCAAAAGTGTTATGCACCCCTAGAGATCCAGTTGTTAAACTTTTACCAGCATACCGCTGAGTAGAGGCAAAATATTATTGTATGACTTCCTCCTGGTTTTCTGATTTTAGCCTTTCCTTTTGTCTGGTAACTAGTTATGATAATTTCTGTTCTTTTTCTTGGGTTTCTTCAGAGTTGTTATGATGAGCCAAAAAAGACGCGAAACCTTGAAGCTTATGTGGAATGGTTTAATCGACTCAGCTACTTGGTTGCCACTGAAATCTGCATGGTGAGAGAATAGATCTTATCTTGTCCTCTAGAAGCTAGCCTCATTGACCTTTTCAGTAGTCCTTGTGTTGGCTTTCCATCCATCTTCTGGTAGGCCTGCTCAGTAGTCCTTGCGTTGACCTCCCGTCCACACTCTGGCAGGCCTGCTCAGTAGTGATCGCCTTGGCTTTCTATCCATCCTCTGATAGGTCACATCTCACTGCCATTGTTTTTCAGCCTGTGAAAAAGAAGCACCGAGCAAGAATGATTGAATATTTCATTGATGTAGCCCGGGAGTGCTTCAACATTGGCAACTTTAACTCCTTGATGGCAATAATATGTGAGTATGTCCAGAAGGAATCTTGCCATTTTCCTCATAATGGGACTGACAGAAAACAACTCTCGACAAAACATGAGCAAAAGATGAGGATTTTCTAAATCAAGCAGTTTATTTTATGTTCCAGAATGGAACCCTCGAGAGAAAGTATCTATAAAACACTGTTTAGAGTCACATAGAGGCAAGTTTGCTTGTAAGACACTTAGAGCACCTTAATCAGCGTTGGCCCATCTTGGGACTTGGCAGTTCACAGATTGCTGGCAGTATGATCGGGAGAGAAGGGAAAAGGAGGCGACGTACTTCTAAAGACTTTGCTTTCAGGCTCCTAATTAGTTTTTTTCCTCATTATTTTTGTAAGAATATTTTGGCATGATCTCTTACCACCATCCCTCACCAGCCTTGCTCCATTTATGCAGGAGCTTTGCCCCATTAGACCTTGGGATCCTTGAGAACAGACTGTATCCTCATGATGTAGCACAGTGTCTGACTCACAATAGGTGCTTAATAAATGCTTGTTGACTGACTTTTTAATAATAATTCATTTTATTTTTAATTTATGGAATAAAACAAGCATTTCCATAACAGTATAATAAAAAAGATGATTGCACATGAAACTGCACATCTATCATGTACAACTTACTATTCCTTTTAAATATATAATAAAATTATTGTGTAAATTTTTTTCTTTTTTTTTTCTTCTCTCCTCCCTCCTATACCGACTTACTGACTGTGCATAATTATAAGCAGTTAAGCCACTTCTTATCAAGGGTTTGGAAAGACTGTATATCAGGTATGGAGTCTGGGACTGAAATAGAGTCCAAATCATTTTTGAAGATGAATAGATAGGGCTGGCCTAGATAAAGGAGGTTAGAAGATTGACAAAGTGGCGATGTGTCTAGAATTTAGGTCTTTTCTTTCCCTCCTCCTCCCCCGTTTAAACAAGTCTTTAATATGTAGTAACAAAAAACCCAGACAAATCTCCTTTCTACTTTAGCTGGAGATTTAAGTGGAAATGAGCAATAGAATCACTTTGAGTCACATTTAAACTATTTTTGTGCCACTCTGGTAAAACCTATGGCTCCCCACTCAGAATAATGTTTTCAAATGCATGAAATAAAATATATAGGATTATAAAATAAATCAATTACATTGAAATATTATTTTGAATAATTGATTGAAATATCATTGAAATACGACAAAATCCCAGATTTACAGACCCCAGCTTAAGAACATCTAACTTAGAGGAAGAAAATATTAGAGATCCACAGTTTCCCTATAGGGGGTAGAGGGCATAAGCCAGGCCTTGTGCTAATGCTTTACAAATATGGTCTCATTTGATCCTCACAACAACCCTGCTGTTATCATTGCCATTTTACCGATGAGCAAACAGAAGTACAGAGAGGTTAAATGACTCACCCAGGGTCACACAGCTAAGAAGTGTCTGAAGTCACATTTGAACTCAGGTCTTTCCTGACTCCAGGCCCATCCTGCACCACCTAGCTAAAAAATTGAGTTAATTTTCCTTGCTATATAGTGGTACCAGAGAACCTGTCTGTCTTTCTTAAAGTATGAATATCAGAGACCTAAAATCAGTTGGGCCACTGGGAGCAATTTTCCTGTTTAATTGTAAAGACATTTGCATTTATTTTATTAAAACTAGATTGAACTTCTGTTGTGCACAGAATAATAGAGTAGGCACGGAAGGGTGGTGATTTTTGTGGAATCGCAGGCATGGTTACTAGAGTTTACAATCTAGAGGCATTTGTGGAAACATTATTGATAATGGTGCATTTTTAGAATCAGAATTTGGGATAGAGTTCTGCATTTGATTTGTCTTTTACTTTTTTAATTTTACATGGAAAGCTGGCATGAACATGAGCCCTGTCTCCCGGCTAAAGAAAACCTGGGCCAAAGTGAAGACTGCCAAGTTTGACATTCTCGAGGTAAACATACTTGATGCTCTGAAGGGATCACAGCATCCTTTGGCTCTTGCAAAGGGAATCCGCTTCCCTGTGCTTCATGGAGGGATTGGCTTTGGACCACCAAGGAAACCCAGAAGAATCACCCTTCCAGTCCCAGGGCAAAGAGAGGTGCAGTTAGAGGAGAGACAGGAGCCATAAGCAAATCCCTGGCTTGAGCATGAGTGAGCTGTTTTACCTTTTTAAAAAAGATTTTGTCTATATAGTTAACTTGTTAAACCATCCCCTGACAGTAGCATTACAGTCTTAGGTGTAAACCTTGGTATGGCAGAAGGACAGGGATTTTGCAGATTCGAGGACTTTGAAAGAAAAAAACAGTCATGTAACTTTCAATAAATATATGGTTACTATTGTTAATAATAAATGTAAACCTCAAAACAGTATTTTGTAATAACGACTCAAGTTTTTATAGCATGTATTACCTATATGTGCTGTAATATACTTACATACACACACACACACACACACACACACACACACACACTCATACACCCATTTTATAGATAGGAAACTGAAACTCAGCAGTCTTTCCCAAGGACTATGCAGAACATAGATGAATTAGACATGATTCAAACCCAAATTTCTGAACTCCAAGAGCTATGCTCCATTCCCATAATATCATACTGTACCTCTCTCTCTCTGTCCCTCCTCTCTCCCTCTCTCTCTCCATCTCTCCTTTTCCCTCTCTCTACCTTTCTCTTCTTCTTCTTCTTCTTCTTCTTCTTCTTCTCCTCCTCTTCCTCCTCCTCCTTCTCCTTCTTCTTCTTCTTCATCTTCTCTTCCTCCTCCTTCTCCTTCTTCATCTTCTTCATCTTCTCCTTCTCCTTTTTCTTCGTCTTCTTCTTCATCTTCTCCTCCCTCTCTCTCTCTCTCTCTCCCCTCCCCCCTCCCATCCTTCTCTCTCCCTCACTCTCCCTCTCTGTGTATCTCTATCCCTCTTTCCCTGTCTCTCCCCATCTCTCCCTCTCTCAACCTGCAATTTGATGCAGGGAGCTCCATGCTTAGGACAACTCTTTCTCCTGATGCATGCTGGCAGCTTCTCTGCAACTTAAGGTGTTAGAGAGTTGTCCAGGAATACTAAAATGTGACAAGGGTCACAGACAGTATGATTGGGGGCAGGACTTGAACCCAGATCTTCCTGACTTGCACACCAGTAATTCATCCACTTCTCCACTCCATCTCTACTCAGATATTAGGAGCTAATGAATAGCTAAGGATAGGGCCAGGGACTGGACCTGGGATTTCATGATATAGGAAACTGCCATGTGAAGAAACCTTTGATGCAGGTTCAATGCCTTTTCTTCAATTTATAGCCCTAGTGCTCAGGCACCAAGAGGTTCATTACCTTTCCCAAGGTCACACAGCCAGTATGGGCTAGTGGCACAAGTTGAATCCAGGGTTTCCTGGATTCAAGGGCAGCTTTCAACCCACTCTGGTGCAGCTGTCTTTCATAGATCTATAGCCACATGAAATTATGTAAGGGAAGTAGGTGCTTCTTTATCCAGGCATTTTCTCATCCTTCTGAAACCACCTGGGATTATTCTAAGAGATGACGATGAATGAGTCAATTCCAAAAATGTCAAGATTAGGAAATATGGTTAAGATTACTTAAGTGGCTGTTCATATTTACAAGCCATTTCTTTAATATGTCTCCTTTAGTGATTTATTGGCAATTTTATTTTATCAAATGCAAATAGTGGGTTCTCTGCAGAGGCTGACAGAATGTGACACCATTACATTTCTCTAACCATCCTCATGCTCTAATTATCCTTTAGATCAAAAGTTCTTAAGTTTTTTGTGCCAGACTCTGGCAGTCTGGTGAAGCATATGTACCTCCTCTCAGAATAATGTGCAAAATAAGATACCTAGGAATACAAAGGAAACTGATTATCTCAAACTCGTCACCAATTTTTTTAAGTTCATGGACTCCAGGTTAAGACCTATTGCTTTAGTTAAAAATTAGTGGATTTTTCTAATGTTGTTTAATCAACTAATTACCAGTGATGGATTTACTTCCAAATATTAACTTTCTATGAATTTGGACTAGGTGACATTAAAGCTTATCAATTCTTACAAATAAAATCTGTTTCAGACATCTGAAAAGATTTATGTTTCACTGTCTATCCTCTACATTAAAAATAATCCCTACTCCTAATCTGTGTGCCTTCACAGAAATTAGCTTGCTATTTTTATAATTGTCATTTCTAGACAATGTACAGTGGAATCTTTTGTTGTTGGGAGATGCTGAGTAATACTGCTACTTCCCTTCTGTGTACAGCATCAGATGGACCCTTCGAGCAATTTTTATAATTACCGAACAGCTCTCCGAGCAGCAGCACAAAGGTCTTTGACAGCTCACAGCAGCAGAGAGAAGGTAGGTTGCAAAAATACACTAATACAAGAGGCTTGTGTGAGAGAGACCACATTTTATTCCGAAATGAAAAGTAATGTCGATCCTTTGATTGGGCTTCTCATTTTTCTTTCGGGGCACACCAGGGAAGCCCTAGTCCATTCATCCTTTAATACTCGAGGAGGGAAAGATACAATTAGAGGAAAGGGGACAGTAAGTAAGACCATGAATTGACCATGAGTGGGAAGCTCTTCTGTTAATAGTTAACTTGGTAAACCATACCCTGACAGCTGCATTAAAGTCCTTGATATACTGCCTCGTTCTCCTTGTCTTACCCCATCTGTCTCCCCGTTGAACTCCCAGAAGAACCATGTGTGAACATGGAAGAAGATAGCCCAAACCTTATCTTTCTCTTTGGGACTGTTTGTTTTTATTATTGTATTTCCTCGTGCCTAGCACATAGTCACTATTGCTTGTCAAGGCAAATTGAGTTATATTCAAAAAAATTAGGAAACATTACAATAAAAATAAGTAATTTTAAAACAGGCCTTCTGAAAATCAAAGAAGAGATTGACAAGATTGGAAGCAAGAAATTGAATTAATTAAACTAGAAACTGATTTTGAAAAAATAATAAAATAGGTATGTCATCTGACTAAAAGAGAAAGACAGCTAAATTGACAAAGAATTCTCAACATAAGACGATGAAATAAAAGGAAACTCTCAGAAACTAATTTGCCCAATTACATGCCAAAAAAACTTTGAAATAGATGAACATCCAGATTAACTGAACGAGAAATAATGTTAATAACTTGGTTTCAGAAAAATTAATTGAGCAAGCCACAAATGAAGTCTGAAAGAAAAAACCCGAAGACCAGATGAGCTTACAAGTGAATTCTGTCAAACATTCTTAGAAAAATTAGTTCCTTGATTACATAAACCATGTGCAAAAAAAAAGCAGGAAAAGAAAAAAGCCTGCCAAAATTTTTCTATAATACAAATATATATATACATGTGCATATACATATACATATATACAAATATATATGTATATTAAAATATGTATGGTCTCAATACCTAACCAGGGAGAGACTAAGCAATGAAAGAGAATTATTGAACAGTGAATACTATAGTTTACCATATTATAATAATAGTATCATAATGTATATAGTATTATTATAATAGTATTAAGATATATATGGTATTATATAAGATATATAATGTACATTATATATCTTATATATGTATGTATATAAGATATATAATATATATGGTATTATAATGATAGTATTGTTATTATAGTTTACTGAATAGTAAAATGCTATCCAAAAGTCTGCAATAACATGTTAAAATAGGATTCATACCAGCAATTTTGTTGTTGTTATCATTCAGTCATTTCAGTCATGGCTGACTCTTTGTGACACCATTTGGAGTTTTCTTGGCAGAGACACTGGAGTGCTTTGTCATTTCCTTCTCTAGCTTATTTTGCAGATGAGGGAACTGAGGCAAGCTGGGGTGAGTGACTTGCCCCCCCCCGGGTCACAGAGCTAGTAAGTGTCTGAGGCTGGATTTGAACTGGGAAGAGGAGTCTACCTGACTCTAGGCCTGACACTATCCCCTGCACCACCTAAATGATGCAGATATCACCCAATAAATTCTCCCTGATTTTTCTGTGATTAAACTGAATAAAAATTCAGTAATAACTTACCCATTGTATTGTTTTAGCTCCAAATATGTTGACAATCAGCTCGAATTTGAATATTCACAATTGAGCTCCTTACCAGCTTTCTGGTATCTGGTATCTGGTATCCACCTAATGGTGGAAACATCATTCCACAATTAGAAAGAAAATGCTTAGAGGAACAACTTCTGATTAAGATAACTAACTCACAAGAGAAGTGGTCAGCAAACCGTGGCCTGCAGGCTGCCTGTTTGGGTGTAGCCTGAAAGCTAAGAATAGTTACTGGATCTGACCCTTGGCCCATAGTTTGCTGACCCCTGCTCAAGAACATAATCAATATCAGAAGTCTTCCTGTCTTCATAGGGAATAGAAAGACACTAGTCACACGGTACGAAATGGAAAGGGGACGCTCACGGCCCCTTCCCTCCCCTCTATCACACACTTCTCCCAACATATCACCATACAATGGTGCTTGTATGATTTCCCATCTGAGGAGGCTGTGCCAGTCTTGTGAGATGAATATCACATTTTTTTCACTAGAAAGCAGCAGCTGGCCCTGGAAATTCTAGGGTATTCCAGTGTTTTACCTTCTCAGTAGGCAAAGGTTTTTGGAGATGGAGGAAGATAGGGCTTCCACTGATGCTTGCTTATGGCAAAACAGTGTGTCTCCTGGACACAGAATTGGTAACAGACAATTAAGTACATTATTGTATAATAAAGAAGGTGAAAATAGCTAGATTTGCGTGAGATTTTGTTCTAATTTACATCTATAGAATTGAGAATAAACCCATCAAAAGCTTCTTTTCCGTTCCCAGTTGGATATCTCAATCATTTTTCCCCTGACCCCAGGCCATTCCCACCTGCAAAATCGCTTTGCTTAGAACTTCCTTGATAGCTCCTAACTATAAAATGGAATTATTGATATGCCTCTTATTGGCGTCTTTCAAGTAGGAAACTGCCTCAGCTACATGAAAGTCTCTACTGTTAACACCCTGTGACATCGCCTAGGACTGATTGTTAATATTGTTCCATGATCCCTGTTCATTCAGACCTTGATCTCTTTTCATCACTGGACATGTGTTTCTTTGCATAAGAAAAACCAGAACTTTGTGTTTTCTTTAGATTGTGATCCCCTTCTTCAGCCTCTTTATCAAAGATATCTATTTCCTCAATGAGGGCTGTGCGAATCGCCTTCCAAATGGTCATATTAACTTTGAGGTGAGTGGATTCAATATTCATCTATTAATACAAATAGTAATAACAGCTAGCATTTATATAACACTTTAAGGTTTGCAAAGCACTTTACAAATATTTTCTTATTTTATTCTCATAACAACCCTGGGAGGTAGGTGCTGTTATTGTCCCCATTTTACAGATGAGAAACCTGAGACAGAGAAGGTCAATGACTTGCCCAGTGTCACACAGCTAGTAAGAGTCTCAGATAGGATTTGAACTCAGATCGTCCTGACTCTAAGTCCATCGCTGTCTCCACCAAGCCACCTCCCTCCCTAAGTGTTTTGTTTTTTGTTTTGCTTAATATCATGCTCTTCATTGAGTTACCACCAAGTATAAAATGCTTAGTCCATGGTACCACCTAGCTGCCTGGTATACAAAAAAAGCAACTTACTGAAAAGCAGGGTAACGTACCATCTCACCAACCATCACTTATGTGTCTCTCCTATGAAGTCATATCCATGTTCACAGTGATGTCCCAAGAGATAACAACATCAGGCTCTTTCCAGGCCTTCTGAGTCATAAAAAGAAAGCTCAAATTTTCTTTGATATACTTTCATTGTTGACTCTATTTCATTTTATCTCAAAACTTTGAAAATGGGTTGTATATCTACAGTGTGTATTACAGCTTTTCCCAAATATGGGAAGGTCTGTCATATGGAAGAGAGATTAGAATTTTTCTGTAGGACTACATAAATAGTGAGGAGTTGTCTTGAAGGAGATGAGGAAGAAGGTTAAGCATTATAGAAACACAAAGTGACAAAACCAATATAATACATGCCTTACCATTCGGGGGCTTAATTCTTACAGAATTCTTGATGAGTAGAAATAGAACCTTTATGGCGATGCATAGGAACCAAGGGGAGACTTCACAACACAACTCTGAAGTGAAGAAAGAATAGTAACATGTTGATAAAGTACTTTAGGTAGGAATTGTTTCCTCTTTGTTTAGATTGGTGAGAGCCTTTCAAGTTTGATTCGTGTGTTTCTTCCTTTCCCTTTCAGAAATTCTGGGAGCTGGCCAAACAAGTGAGTGAATTTATGATATGGAAGCAAGTAGAGTGTCCCTTTGAGAGAGAGCGGAAGACATTGCAGTATCTGCTCACTGTTCCGGTCTTCAGTGAGGATGGTGAGCACTGTGTTTAGTTGAAAATCTCTCTGGCCTTCCTCTTGGAATTATCAAAATGTCAGCATTTGGTCATTCCTCCCTCCTGCCCTCTGATTATCTGTCCCTTCTGTGATCTCCAGAATGACCAAGGGTTTATTCTAGTTTCCAGTTTTTCTGTTCAGTGAGCAGCAGATTTGGTATAGGTGCTACTCAAGTTCTGCTGGTGCTTTTGACCCCTCTCTAAAAGAGATAAGTCTGGATAATGTAGAGTGAGGAATGAATGAAAAAATTTACAAGATTGAAAAGTCAGCCCAGTAATGTTACTTACCTATTAGTTTAAAAAAATTTGGAATATCAAGAAATGATTTTTCTCTCTCCTTCTTGGCCTGGATTCTTTGATGTCTTTCAGTCTGCATGCAGCATAAATTCTCTCCTAAGTGTTTTAATGAGCTCTGTTCTGAAAGAGCTTTTTATCTGGACTTGGTCATCACATAATCAGAAATGAGTGATACCCATGTTCTTAATAGAATTGGGCATCCAGAAATGGCTTATCATATGGTGGGGCAGCTGGATAATTGAATGTTGAAAATGAGCACAGCCTACCTTGCTAATATCCCTCTTACTTCTAATTGTAGCTCTTTACCTGGCTTCCTATGAAAGCGAAGGTCCAGAAAACAACACAGAAAAGGACAGATGGAAGTCTCTAAGGTATATTCCAAAGGATGTTTCTTATCAACCTGAGTGAGATGGTGGTCTAACTACAGTCCCTCAATCAAAGACAAAAACCAAATGATCCCAGCCCTCAAGGAGCTACAAGTGTGCTAAGTGTTCCAGTCACGATATATGGTTCTGCCGAATCTGAAATCTTCAGTAGGACCGACATGAATTCCTCTCTATATTGCCCGCCTTTGAATGAAGCCCTCTTTCCTGTAGTGCATGGAAGACCCATGTAGATTCACTATTGTCCAGGGTGTTGGTACCCCCCTGTCAATTTAATTTTTTTAATTTTTGAAACTGACAGGGAAATACATATCTTTCTGAGTTTTTATTTTTTCCTTCTCATTTATTTCATCTTCTGAAATAAATTATTCTTAACCCATGGGTATAGTGGAATAGACTTTGGACAAAGAGGCAGGACACTTGGGTTTTAGTGATGGTTCTACCCCCACCTCCATTTCCCCCATCCCCCTGCTAAGCTAAATCCATAGTCCCATAGCATAGCCTCAATTTCTTCACATAGGAATGAAAGGAGGATTTTGCTTCAGTTTCGCTTCTAGCTATAAAATTCTGTGATCATGTTATTTGTGTAAGAATGTTTTCTCAAGCAAAGTCGAGATAGAGGTTTTTTTCAAAAGGGTAAAATTAATAAATTGGTTGTTCGAGATACGGTGCAGTCTAAACTTAAGCTTGTTTCTGTTTGCATTCCAAAACTATTCAGGAATTTTTAATCTTTGCATTAGGATATTTTTATTCAGATTTTAGAGGCCCTAGGGCTGATCTTCCTTCTGCCATCCAGCTATTTGGGGAGATCATTAATAAAACCCATTTCAAGTTAGATGTGTAGTTAGAACCAGGATAAAAGATAGCTCTTGTCTGAATTTGCCAAAATTTCCACTGAAAGGTGCTAAAAATTCAATATGCATGTTATGGGTTTGGGAAGATGACAAAAAAAATAGAATTATCCTTCACCTTATCGGAAAATGCAGTGAGATTTCTGGAGAATTTTTTAATAATTAATTTTCCAATTACAGGAGGAAACAGAAGCATTAGCACCAGCCTCCCATTTTTTGTCCCTTTTCCCCAATGCTAACATTCTAGGCACTTTTCATCCAGTACTCAATCACCCATGCTCTTGCCCTCTACAGTTGCATATCCCAGAAACTCTAGCCACTGGCCTGGAATTATGGGAGTATAACTAGCCTGGTGTGCAGTAGGAGTCTAAGATTGGTAGAGAAATATCTGCTAATGTACTTTCAATATGTAAAATGCTGTGATTGTACAATGTCTTAGGAATAGGAGTATATTTTAAATTCAGTGTAATTACCTGTTATAATGAACATGATAGGGAAAAGACACAAAAGACAACTAGAATCTTTCCTGATTTTGCTTCCTGGTTGCTTCTAAAAGCTTTAGGTTCTAATTTTCTTCCTAAGAAGGATAGTGCAACTATTACTTTTCCATTTTGCAGATGAAGTTACTGAGGGCTAACCGCTAAATGACCTGTCCAAAGCCACTTATAATAAGTAACTATCAGAAAAATCTAAGCCAGGTTTTCTGACTCAGTCCAAGTCAACAAGCATTTATTAAGTACTTCCTGTGTGCCAGGCACTGTGCCAAGTGGTGGGATATGAATACAAATAGAAAGACAGTCTCTGCCCTCAAAGAGTTTACATTCTAATGGAAGAAGACAGCATATGAAA
This sequence comes from Phalanger gymnotis, assembly GCA_028646595.1. Classification (NCBI taxonomy): domain Eukaryota; kingdom Metazoa; phylum Chordata; class Mammalia; order Diprotodontia; family Phalangeridae; genus Phalanger; species Phalanger gymnotis. The sequence continues at coordinate 307,026,414 of CM053623.1, forward strand.
GGGGGAGAGGGATGGAAACAAAGGTACCCACCATAGGTCGTATGTAGTAAAGTAGTAGAGAAAGTACCAAGTATAACCAGGAGAGGAATTAGACAAGAGCACGCTCTAGGAATGGAGGTTCCAGAAAAAGCCATCTTCTCAGAGCCTAGAGACCATGGTGGAGGAGGATAATTCAGACGTGCGAATTCCAGGACTGGAGTGAGTTGGGACATGATAGAGTGAGTCCAGAGTACATCCTAGAGAAGAATGAGTCCCGTGCTTCAAAATCACAGAGTATGAGTGTTGGAAGGGACCTCGGTGGCCATATTAGTTTAGCTTACACCTTAAGAGAGTCTCCATCATAACATCACATGACAATAATTAATCATCTAGTCTCTGTTTGAAATTCTCATGGGGGTCTCCAACTAGGATCACATTGCCAACAAGCCAGCCTCCAACTAAGCTCATTTCCAACAAGCCAGACTCCAGCTAAGATCTCATTGCCACCAAAATGGCTTTGTGCACAGATTGAATTTTAAATGAGAAAAATAAAACACTTTGCAAAAATTAAAGTACCACATTAATATAATCAATTATAATTTGACAGTTGCCCATATGATGTGATTTAAGCAACATTGAATTAAGTGGCATCTGCTTCACCTGTCCCCAAAAAACCCTCCCCTTCTCTGGTACCTCAGTGTACGAAATTTCAATTTTTTTTGGCTTCCTGTTTTTTTCCGTGAAAAAATATGTACTCTTGAGAAAGGTGTGCATTGGACTAATTCACACTAAAAATGATTTAACCTAAGTTTTCCGACTAACCGGAAAGATTTAAAGCACAGGGTTAAGGTGGGGGAGTGGAGTTATAGGAAAACTTCAGAAGGAGGGGTATTGAAATGGACACAGGGACCTGAACAGAAAACAGAAAACCACTGAATAAACTCTTTTGCAATATCACCTAGTCCTTGACCAAGCTATTTTTTCTCTCCTAACCCCTTTTTTTGTGCTTATCAGGTAAGCAATCAATACGAAATGATAAACAACTTACCTGTGGAATCCAGGCAGGTTAAAACAATCCCATCTAGCTAGTAAATTCTTCGCTAACAGATACTGTGTTTACAAAAATAATTTTGTCGATTATTGCTTCAGGTTTTCAGAGCCAAAAGCTAGGTGACAAGAAATCAAGAAACTCCTAATTCTCTAATCTATCCTCAATTGATAGGTGCCATCTATCTCCCTATTTCCTCTTAGGTCATAGAAAAATTCTGTCCCTCTTCAGCTTCTGACATGGTCTTGCTGGGAGTAGGCTCTCTTGAAGACTAGCCTAATGATACTCCTCCCAATTGTCCTTCATCTAAATTCATTTGCCTTTCAACTCATGAAGGAAAGCAAGTTCAAACATCCAGAATAGATTCAGTTCCTCCACGGAACAAGTCCTTTTTTCTGTTCTGTGTGTGAGAGAGAGAGAGAGAGAGAGAGTGTGTGTGTGTGTGTGTGTGTGTGTGTGTGTGTGTGTGTGACACACCCAATCAGTGAATGTTGCCAGTCTGTTCATTGTCATGCTCAGGACTTTGAAGCCTGCCTTTCCCTTGACTAAAGAAGAAAAGCACAAATCCATGTAATTCCTATCTGGTTAGAGAAGAGTGTGTTCTAGGAGACCACTTGCAAACATTCTCAGGATTGCTCATCAAAAATTGAAGTCTGACCCCTTATGGCCTTCTCTTTCCTTTCCTTTCTGCATCTATGTATGTAAAAACAAGCTACAGAACAAGGGTCAATCAGGCTCACCACTATGATCTGAGATAGTCTCTCACGGATGGTTTTATTTCTTTTTCAGGTCCACCTTCTTAGGCAGAGCTTAATGTGAGAGATGCTGCTATCCACTGCTGTAGCTAACACCATCGCTGCTGCGTATTAGCTCCTTCGGGCACACATCACATCATCATTGCTGTTTTCGGCATCCAGTGGCAGGAAAGTGATGGGTGTCCTGAGCCCAGCAGATGGAAGGAGGACTTATGTGAATCAAGAAAGCAAATTCATTTGAGAACAAAGAGAGAATGGACTTCTTGCAGATGACAGATTGAGTTATCATGTGTGAAACTCATACACAGACTGAGGGCAGCTTTGATAGAATCTTCTCAAACTATTGGAATTGCCATGTGATTCATCTTTCTTGGACTCTTTGTGGGAATGAGTCACTCTGTACAGAGAGAGAGAGAGAGAGAGACAGAGAGAGAGAGAGAGAGACTATGTCTACATGCACCCTTTTGAATTATTTGGATTGAAGATTTGCTGCTAATGAGACATGCCAAGTCTCAATGCCGACTCATAGAAAGTTATTCACTTAAGAAAGAAAGAAAAAAAAGGAAGGACAAAACCTCCAGCTAGAAGACCATGCTCAATAATCCAAGAAGCTTGGCTTAATCAATATTGACAGAGAAAAACTGGGCCAATACTGTCTACTGAGTTTGTTTCAGTTGGGTGTATGATGTGTGTTTTTTGTGGGTTTCCCCCATCCCATAAGGTATTGAGTTGGCTGCTGGTTAGCAAACTCATTTTTACTAATATAAATTATTTAAAATAATAATGAAGTTTAATACTGTGGCATGGAAGAGGGCCACTAGAAAACTATCACTTGAGGCTGGACTATTTGACGTACTAGAAGGTAGTTTTATTTTCTTCTGAGCTGATTACAGATCACCACTATGTTCTACCATTATTTCTTCGATAGTCTTTTGTTAATCATAATTTTCCATGACAGCTATTTCTTTTCCTGTGTAAGTTCAAACAATTTTAGTTTTCTGAAAGATTCTCCTAGAGTACCCAATACATCTAAAATACATATTACATCATTTCTCTTGGTTATTTTAATGGCAATATGCACATAATCAACATGTGTGCAGCATCAATATATTATGCATATGTGATAAATCGACATGATGCACATGTGATCAGTCAGTGGGATGCATACATGATAAGCACATGGTATGCACATGTGTAAGAGGTAGGCCTAACACTCCACTCTTAGTTCAAGTTCTGTTTGAGAACAAAATCATTGTCATTGAACAGTTAACAAAAAAGAAGGTCGACTGTGCCCTATGTACCCACTTTGGTAGATGTATCCTCTTCCTACAAAAAAACTCATCTGGTCAGCATCAAGAGAAACATGGGTCAGCTGGACCCCCGGGGGCTGCTTTGTTTTCCCTTGGGAAAAGCCAATTGCAGTCCTCAAATGGAGGCCTAAGTCTGCCCCATATTGTGGGAAAACACTGGTAGACACTAGTCCTATTCCATACCACTCTCTGGTGGCAAGGTTCCATCTTCAGTGGAATTGCATCTTCAATGGAATCTTCTACCTCTTTCCCAACTCCAGAAATTTCCATTGTACCAAAAGCTGGCCCAGCCTCTGCTCCACACAGACCCCACCATGCAGTGGAAGAAATCATACTCTGGGGTATAGTAATAAAGAAAGCTGGGGCTGTTTTCTCCGGGGTCACAGTACCCAAGTCTTCCTCAACGCTACTGTCATTCTCCTGTGTTGTTTCTGTTTTCGGCGGGGTGATGTGAGAGCCCTGGGTCAGAGACCTTTATTTCCATCCCAGGGACTGTGTTTCTGACTGCACACTATTTGTCCCTACACCCTTCAGGAGAGCTTCCTTCATCAGCTCTGTTGCTTATCCCTGGGCTCTCAGAGCATGGTCTTTAAAAGCTTTAAAAACCAAGTTATTCTTAGCTGCTCAGTGCATTGGGTTACCTTTCGCTCTAATTTGGCTGGCAGTAAAACAGACTGCAGTCCTTCAGGATGGTCAACAATAACCAGGGAATGCTGGACCCAACACCCACTACCTCCTTGTCATCCTCCTCTATACCCACTGGACCAACTGCTCTGCATCAGTGGGATTCAAGATTCCCTATACATGGCCAAAAGGACTTGAGCACTTTGCACTACCATGAGGTGTCTGGATGTCCAGTAACCCCACCATCCAGATTTGTCATAAGCCATTTGATCACGTTATCCAAATGTTAGAAGCTGGCCCAATACCACCACTCGCTTGGTTCAAATTCAATTTTTGCGCAAAATGAGGCCCTCATAAGTAAGTCATTGATCAGTTAACAAAAATAGGTTGATTTTGCCCTAACGCATCAAGGATATGCCACAAGGATACAATGGCCCTTGGTTGTTGCTTTGTGAACATAACTTCCCTCATCTCCTCATGGAAACATGTCTGGTCAGCAGGTCAGAAAGGTAGAGTGAGTGATTCACGGTCTCAGGTACCCACCAAGTTAGAGGTCTAGAAGCCACATGGCTGGGACTTTTTATGGCCAAGAAATTGCATCAGGGAAGCCAAAGCCTATCTGTTCCTGGAGATGGTTTTGTCTCCTTTTGGTGAAAACTTAATCCCTGTCCAAGGAGGAAGAGGAGGGCATCTAACCCTCTGGTGGGGAAATTCTGAGAGATATCCAACAGTCCTAAATTCAGGCCTAGTCTTTTCTAGGAAGGAATCTTTTCTCACCTTTATTCATCCTAGAAGACATGGGCCAGGGCAGCAGCAGAGTCCATACCCTCTTAAGTTTCTTGGGGCCTATCAAAGGTGGCAGAAGGAAATAGGTGCTCCAGATGCAATTACTAGGGGCTTCCTCTAGAGTTCAAGCCCAAAGACCCAGGGTAGCTGGGGTAGCTAGAGATGTCCTTTCTTAGCCACATTATGCGGACTGGGTTCTATGCAAAAGTCAAGGCCACATCTAAACGTGATGGCATCAGTACAGGCAGGTAGCACTCCAAGTAACTTTCAGTGTCATTGGGAGTTTGAGAGCTGCCCAATCCTGTTGTCCAAGTGGCTGGGGCATTGGGGGGTGGGGAGAGGAGAGGCTGGTCCAGGGCTCCATGTCAGTGGAAGGGGACTCAGTAGGATGAGTAGGTTCCCAAATACTGTGAGCAGATTCCTGGGTAGATACCAGTAGGTGCATGAGGCTCCAAGAGGCTCAGTTTATTGATTCAATGAGTCCCAAAGGCTACACTAGGGGCAGGGTCTAGTGTGTCCCAGGAGGGTAAACAGTGCTGCAAGTGGCTACTGCGCTGTCTCAGGCCTGACAATGGGTGGACAGTCAGTAGCTTAGGAGGGTTTTTATGATTTTTATTTATTTATTTGATTAATTAATTAATTATTATTAACCCTGGGGTTAATTTAGCTAATAGGACAGGTTGAGTTTGAGATACCTCTTGCACCTCTAGTTCAAAATGTCTGAAAGCAAAGTGGTGATAGGCTAGAGCTCAGGAATCTCTGACTAGATATGTAGATGAAAGAAGGAAGGAAGGAAGGAAGGAAGGAAGGAAGGAAGGAAGGAAGGAAGGAAGGAAGGAAGGAAGGAAGGAAGGAAGGAAGGAAGGAAGGAAGGAAGGAAGGAAGGAAAGGGAGGGAGGGAAGAAGGGAGGGAGGAAGGAAGGAAGGAAGGAAGGAAGGAAGGAAGGAAGGAAGGAAGGAAGGGAGGGAGGGAGGGAGGGAAGGGGAGGAGGGAGGAAGGAGGAAGGAGGGAAGCAAGGAAGGAATCATTTTTAATATTTTCTATTTTTATTTTCAATTCCAAATTCACTCCACCCCCTCCCCACCCACTGAGAAGGCAAGAGATACAATACCCATTATACATATGAAGTCATGCAAAACATTTTTCCATATTAGTCATGTTGCAAAAGGCCAAAAAAAAAAAAACCAAGAAAAATAAAATGGAAAAAATGCTTCAATCGGGCACTGTTACCGATTCTCTCCCTGGATATGGATAGCATTTTTCATCATGAGTCTTTTGGGACTGTCTTGCATCATTGTATGGATCAAAGTGGCCAAGCCTTTCACAGTTGATTATCATTACAATACTGCTGTTACGGTGCGGTGGTGATGGTGATTGTTCATCCTTTTTTGAAGAAAACCAATGACTTTATGAATGGGTGATGTCTTAACTTGTGAGTGAATTGGATTTAAGTGAGGCAGAGTTGCAAAAAGTCCTCAGCCTCACTCTCTCTTCCAGAGTCATCAAAGTCCAGTGGAAGACAAAAGTCAAGAGGACTGGCGGTGATCCAGAATGCAGTGGATGATCTTGTAATCTTTGATGCCTGACCAAGCTCCAAGCATTCCACAGCGCCTGCTTCAGATACTTTTGTGGTGGTTGGAATAAATTGTTCTCATCTGCCCATTCCACCTAAGAGGAAGTCTTTACATGCTTTGCCTTTTTTGCCTTTGCCTTGCTTCAGTTGAGTCTTGTTTGAATGTCAAATTTTCTATTCAACTCTGGTGTTTTCTCATAACATTTTTTTATTTACTTATTTAATATATTTAGTTTTCAGCACTGATTTTCACAAGAGTTTGAATTACAAATTTTCTTCCCATTTCTACCCTTCCCCCCACTCCAAGATGGCATATATTCTAATTGCCCCGTTCCCCAGTCGGCCCTCCCTTCTGTTGCCCCACTCCCCTCCCATCCCCTTTTCCCTTACTTTCTTGTAGGGCAAGATAGATTTCTATGCCCTATTGCCTGTACATCTTATTTCCTAGTTGCATGCAAAAACTGGTTTTTTGAACATCTGCTTTTAAAACTTTGAGTTCTAAATTCTCTCCCCTCTCCCTTCCCCACACACCCTTCCTAAGAAGGCAAGCAATTCGACATAGACCACATGTGTATTATTATGTAAAACCCTTCTACAATACTCATGTTGTGAAAGACTGACTACATTTCCCTCTCTCCTATCCTGTCCCCCTTTGTTCAATTTTCTCCCTTGACCCTGTCCTTTTTCAAAAGTGTTTGCTTTTGATTACCTCCTCCCCCTATGTGTCCTCCCTTCTATCATCCCCCCTTTTTTATCTCCTCCCTCCTTCTTTCCTGTGGGGTAAGATACCCAATTGAGTGTATATGTTATTCCCTTCTCAGGTCAAATCTGATGAGAACAAGACTCACTCATTCCTCCTCACGTGCCCCCCTTCCCTTCCAAAAGAACTGCTTTTTCTTGCTACCTTTATGTATGTGAGATAATTTACCCCATCCTATCTCTCCCTTTCTCCCTCTATCAATATATTCTTCTCTCATCCCTTAATTTGATTTTTTTAGATATCACCCCTTCATATTCAACTCACTCTGTGCCATATATATATATATGTGTGTGTGTGTGTATACATATATACATAAATAAATATATGTATGTATATACATATACATACATAAATATATGTATATATATATTTCCTTCAACTACCCTAATACTGAGATCTCATGAATTATACACATCATCTTTCCATGTAGGAATGTAAACAAAACAGTTCAACTTTAGTAAGTCCTTTATGATTTCTCTTTCTTGTTTACTTTTTCATGCTTCTCTTGATTCTTGTGTTTGAAAGTGAAATTTTCTATTCAGCTCTGGTCTTTTCACTGAGAAAGCTTGAAAGTCCTCTATTTTGTTGAAAATCCATATTTTGCCTTGGAGCATGATACTCAGTTTTGCTGGGTAGGTGATTCTCTGTTTTAATCCTAGCTCCATTGACCTCTGGAATATCATATTCCAAGCCCTTCTATCCCTTAATGTAGAAGCTGCTAGATCTTGGGTTATCCTGATTGTGTTTCCACAATACTCAAATTCTTTCTTTCTGGCTACTCACAGTATTTTCTCCTTGATCTAGGAGCTTTGTAATTTGGCGACAATATTGCTAGGAGTTTTCTTTTTGGGATCTTTTTCAGGAGGCGATCAGTGGATCCTTTCAATTTCTATTTTACCCTGTGGCTCTAGAATATCAGGACAGTTCTCCTTGATAATTTCTTGAAAGACAATATCTAGGC
>CM053623.1:307034710-307055244 GCA_028646595.1 Phalanger gymnotis
GGGGGGGGGGGGGGGGGGGGGGGGGGAGAGAAGCTTTCCCAAAGTTTGATTAGTTCAGTTGTTTTTCAGCTGTATCTTCATTATCTCATCTGGAGATACTGGAGTGGTTTGCCATTTCCTTCTCCAACTCATTTTACAGATGAGGAAACTGAAGCAAGCAGTTAAGTGACTTGCCCAGGATCACACAGATAGTAAGTATCTGAGGCCCGATCTGAACTCACAAAGATGAGTCTTCCTGACTCTAGGCATGGTACTCTATCCACTATACTACCTAGCTGCCCAAAGTTCCATCACTAAGCAAATACTAAGAACTACTTTCTGAGTAAGTTTGCTACTTTGACATGGTTGCTGGTTGACACCTTCTTAATGTATTTGCATCCTTAGAGAAAGATAATAAAATGAGACAAAGCTATAATTGCAAAAGAATTCCAATATAAGTATCTCTTTTGGTCATGATGAGGTCTCTGTACTTGCATCTCCAGGTCCACTTTTCTGTTACCTCCATTCTACCTATATGCATGACTTCTAACTGCATTATCCCTCTCAGAAAAGATATTGATTCATTTATAGGAAGTAACTGCATTTAGTACATGAGTTACTAATACATGAATTCATCTCTTCAACCTCCTCTTCCCTTCTCCCAATTTTTAATTTCCTATTAAATCTTTAGCCCCTTAGGTCCTTATTTGTCCCTTGCATTTGGGATAGTTTTCTTAAGTTTTCCTGCAATATGGTATTCAGATTTTTTTTTCCAGTGGCATATTCTTCTTAGAGACCTTTGATTCTCTAGTTATCTTTTTGCAGCCTGTCTTCAAGTTTAGTTGCTTGTGTAGAAATTCCTTTGTTCTTTAATTGCCTTTTGCTTCTTTTTTACCATATTTTCTTCCACTTCCCTTCCACTTTCATTTTCCAAAACTGTCACTTTCTCTTTCAGAACCTCTCCTTCTTTCAAGAAAATGTTGCATCTAAGTTCTCTGCTCTACCACTCAACTTTTTCAATTCTTCATTGACATCTCTGATTTCTGATCTAATTATTTTATTCCTGCTATTTTCTTCTAATGTTGTATTTCCTTTTTGAACTTCACTGGACTTTCTTGCTGTTGTTCCATGACCTCACTGTGAGGATTTACACATAAGAAATCAGCAAATGCTACAAATCAGGGTTTGGTTTATTATTATGTTGATCATATAGAGTCACTTAAGAAATAAGACTGATGAAAAATTTCTATGGTGATCATGTTGAATAAAAATCTGATATTGAGATTCTTTAAGAACTGGTGTAAATTTTCAAGAGTAACCCACTCCCCAAAGTTTAAAAGAAAAAACACTAATTGCTGTTAGTCATTCAAAAAATTGTTCAAAGTCTAAAAATCAAAGATGCACATTAAAACAATTTTGAGAAATGACTTCATCAAATTGGCAAAAAATAGTTTAAAATTATAAAATTCAGCATCAGTGGAGCTGAGGGAAGAAGGAACTTTCTTACATTATTGGTGGTGCTATAAATTGATGCAACTTTTTGGAGAGCAATTGGTTAATAAATGTTACAAAATCAATCCTACCTAGTAATAGAAGTAGAATTATATATCCCAAGAATTTTATAAATCAAAGAAAAAAGATTTCATTACAAAAATATCCATAGCTTCTTTATCTGTATTAACAAATGAATTATTTTACTTTAAAAACATTTATTTTGTAATGACAACTTATTTTATTGATGTGGACTAAATTCTTACCACAGTTTTGAGTTTCCACATCATATTAAAATTATTTTGTATCTATAATTTTATTTTGTGTTTATAACAGTAAAAATATAGAAACAATTTTCATATCCAATGATTGAAGAACAGCTGAATAAATTCCATAACATATAAATATGAGTTTTACCATTAAACACCATATGAAAATACAAGTAAAATAATTCACATAAGAATGGAGTGAGGACAACATACTGTGACTAGGACAAGAACAGCATGAAAAAAACTTCCAAAATAAAAAGAGTGAAGAGATCAGAAGATATGGAACAACAAATTATTATTTTGTTGATTTTTTTTACCAAATTCTAAATCAGATTTTCTGACTTTATTTATGACTTTATTATCAATTTTACTTATTTGATTATTCCTGTTTACTGAGATTAAGTTAATCATTTAAAAGACTTTTTTTATAAATGACAAAATTGAAGCAATGTTAGCATCATATTTTTTCTGACCCCATAACTTTGCTTGTCACTCTCTAATTTCATAGGACATTATCCCTTAGAAAAAAATAATTCTTTTAATTAAATGCTATTGAGCCATTGCTTTGGCAAGGCATCATCCAGTTGCCTGAATAGAGTTCAAGTTCAAGATAAGGATCTACTAACAGATTGGCTCAGTATTCTCAATCCAGACATGACCTAATGCATAGGCATTTTGTACCTGAGTGATGTTTGGGAGTATTACAAACAGTAATGTTTTGTTGACAGTGCTTTATTCTAGCTGTGAGCCAAAGTACAAATTGTTGGAACACCTTACCTGGGAAAAGTAGGATAAACTAAGAATTACCAAAGATTTTTAATCATTTGTTAAAGAACCTTCCTATTATTTTTTGTTTGTTACTTTAAAAACTTTTACATGTGACAGGCTGAAAAATGTGTCATATTCATTGATTTAAAAAAACACACAACTAGAATGTGTCCAAAAGTGGATTTAGTGTATTTTAGGACTAGGGAAGCAACATATACTAAGACATCTACAAATCATAGTTAACTCAAGTGATAATAATGCTTAGATTCCAATTTGGTAATATGTGACTCAGTAATTGTTATTTGTTGTTTTTATATACTAGGCAGACCTTATACATCTGTCTTAATTGATTAATACAGCCATAACTAATATGCTCTTTTGATCTGTGAAAGTAGATTATTTTTTCTTTCAGAAATAAGAATGATTTAGCACTCTTTTTTCTGGATGAAGACAGATAGGCTAGGTATAAATATATTTCTCCAACTATAGGTTTCAGAACTGACCCAGGACATATAAGATAAGCAAGGCAAGCCAAATAACATGGTATAAGTCATTCTCTATGTCCCTACTTATGCATTGGTCTGTATACAGTCACACAAATTCTGTACCTAGTTTTTGAATTTTCATTTTTACTATGAACTCAATCATCAATAAGCAAAAAAAAATTCAATAGAAGAAAAAGAAAGAGTAGTGTATAAGAAACTATGAACTTCTGAAACATATAGCTTTTTAAAGATGGAGATATACATCTTTTATAGCCATATATAATTATAATATATATTAAATGGATATGTATGTCTATATATGTATTATACATATACATGTACATACCTCTAGGTATAAAATCTATCTATACATATATAAATGTGTGTGAACATATATATAAATATAACGATACTGGAGTAGTTTGCTATTATCTACTCCATCTCATTTTACAGACGAAGAACTAAGGTAAAAAGGGTTAAGTGACTCGTCCAGGTCACACAGCTATTAAGAGTCTGAGGGAAGATTTGAGCTCAGGAAGATGAGTCTTCCAAACTCCAAGCCTGGCAATGTATCCACTGCAGCGCCACCTAGCTACCTGTCTGGTACACAGTAGATGTTTAATAAATGCTTGTGGGTTTCCTATTGGTTGTCAATCAGTCACCAGCTGATTCAGCTGCTTCCTATAGCCCTGGAGCTAGGCTGAACATCTCACCAATGCCTCCCAGATGTCTTCTTCCATTTTGTTTCTGCTCCCAAAACTTTCTTCCTCTCTCTGCTATACCAACATCTATAGTTGATATAAACTCCCCAGAAAAAAAAAAGTCTACCTCATACCTTTTTTAGGTGCTTCCTATTTTAAGCTATTGGTATTGGGACTAATATGTGATGCTTCAACATTAGTCTTAACCTTTACTCAGATATTTTAACAGATTTATGTGTAATAGGTCTCTGTGTAAGATGGATTATTCTAGCAACTGCCCTCAGGATGGGTTAAAGGTTAAAAAGAGTAGAGTCTGGAAAACCTGTTAAAAGACCATTCTGATAGTCCAGGCAGTTGGCAAGGTTTTAGAGAAGTGTCTGTGGGAACCAAAAGAAAGGGACTGATGGAGGAGGTATTCTGCAAACAGAATTTACAAGAGCCAGTAACCAAACTTGTAAAGTGGGGGAGGGAAAGATTCAAAGGTAACCCCAAGAGGCTGAAGATGGGAGAGAGTGTCATTGACAGTGCCACAGACAGCAAAGTTTATATCAGAAGGGAATAGACATAGATAGATAGATAGATAGATAGATAGATAGATAGATAGATAGATAGACAGATGGATGTAGAGACAGAGGAGTGTGTGTGGATATAGATATAGATAGGTATAATATTTTATATACAATATAAACAAAAGGGAAGGATAATACTCAGACATGGCCACTCACGGCCCAGAAGCCTGTGAGTTCAGGTAAGGTACAAAACTGATATTAGGCAAAATTATAGCATCTAGCCCAAAGTACTATTTTTACAAAGCCAGGCATTAGAAAAATAACATTAAAATAATGACATATAAATGTAATAATATATAAATATATTTTATATATAGTATATTTATATATAATGTCATAACATGTGTTACATTATAATATTATAGATCATATAAATATAAAACATATATACATAAGTATAAATAACAGAAATTTTTTAAAACATTAAAAATCAGCATTTCACTATTGCAACAAGTGTGTGTGTGTGTGTGTGTGTGTGTGTGTGTGTGTGTGTACAGGATGTCCCAAAAGACTTAGTGCAGTCTTAAGCCATTAAAGCTTTAATAGGTAAAAGTAATAGGTAAAAAATTAAAGTTGCAATGGCTTAAAACTGCACTCAGATTTTTAGGACACCTTGTATATGAATATATTTCCAAAGGAGACAAGGACGTTTGGATTGGCTGGGAAATTCTTTGTCCATTTAGGTGACATATGCTAATTAGCATTTTCTTTTCATTGACCATTGAGGGTGCCATTTTCTTCATAGTAGTAAAGTACCTCATTATAATAATAACTGTTTTCTCCCAGCCAACACTCGGTAAAAAAAAGAGGTAGCCAGTTGGCCACAGGGTTTCCTTGACTTTGCTTTGGGCAGAGAGATCCCTGGAAGTTTCCACCTTCTGAACTAAATGAAGTTAGGAGTTGGGAAGGAGCCTCAATTCCAGTCGATGGAAATTCCCTTGTGGGACCCTTTGGAAGGTCTAATTACATTTTAAATTAAACTTAACATGTAATGACATTGCCACCCTGGGGAGGCCAAATTAACAAGCCTTTTTCTCAATTCTGAAATTACCACTCTAGTGCCAACGGAAATAATCTTTAAAAATATATAAACATCACTTAATGATAGCTTAGATAATGGTCACTTAACTGATACTTTTAGACAATTGAAAGAACAAGTTGTCAGAGAAAGAGAGAGGCACAGAGTTACATGAATTCTTCAAGAAGAAATAAATAGGAGGGATATCAGGATGCTGCATATATAGGGAAGAATGGCTTGTATGTGCATAAAATTGCAGAGAACTCTAGCTAATGTCAATATTAAATAGATTCAGATTTTAAGTGTGCAAAATAAATGTATCACATATATTTGGGGGGTGGGTCTGGACCTGAGATCTTAATAGCACAGAGAACTCCCAGTGAAGAAACTCTCTACACCAAAGCAGATTGGCCACCCTCTCTTAATATGTTCCTCAGGCATTGAGAAATTAAGTGACTTGCCCAGGGTTACATAAGCAATATGTGGGTCTTGAACATAGGATTTCTATCCTGACTCTAAGGCCAGATTTCAATTCGCTATGCCCTGTCCCCTCTCATGTGCAAATGATATTTGTGTGGGTGTGTGTATGCGTGAAAGAGGGATAATATAGGTAAGTGAAATGTATAGGTAAAGATAGGAGTTCAATCAGTATGCTCTCACTTGAGACAACTAACCAAATACTCTAGTCCTGATACCTTTATCAAATAAAAACATCTTTACTGAACCAACCAATGAAAGGCATTCAACTAATGTAAACCATGGTTATGTTACAAAATAATAACCTAGTTCAGGAACCAGCTTTTGAGGATCTAGAAAGAGGAAAGTCCAGTCAAGTTCCTGAGATGGAATCACTTGGAATGGGGGAGTAGTAAAACCTTTTGCATCCTTCCCTCCCTCATGCTCAGAGAAGGACCTTGTGAACTCTAGAAAGTCAGAGGATTTTTTACTTCTCATCAGTATCCCAATACTGGGAAAAGTAATGAATGATGGCAATGCCATCAGGAGGCAAGAACAAAGTAGACATACCGAAGAAAGGCAGCTTCAAGACTCTACCAAGAGTCTAGCAGGAAGTTCCTAGAAGGATCTTCAAGAGGGACCCACATAGGGGAGAAAAAGACTTCCAGCAAAAGAACTTCCAGGAGTGAACAGTGAGTAGAGCACCGGCCCTGGAGTCAGAAAGACCTAAGTTCAAATCCAGCCTCAGACACTTCACACACTTACTAGCTGTGTGACCTCAAGTCACCTGCCTTCTCCCCCAAAAAAAGAATTAAAAAATAATAATTTGGGCAGCTAGGTGGCACAGTGAGTAGAGCATTAGCCCTGCAGTCAGAAGGACCTGAGTTCAAATCTAGCCTCAGACACTTGACTATCTGCTGGGTCCCTGGTCATTTAAAAAAAAAAAGGATGATTTAAAAAAACACTTCACCCCTTTTACTACATCATTTACTCTAAGCTTGAGTCCATTTTTTATCCTGGACAACATATGTACTAGAAAGAGAGAATGTCTTAGGCTTTTGGGAGGAGTGTTTTGTACCGTGTCATTACTATACCAACTTAGTAAATACCATTTCCTAAAAGACAATTTAAGACTAGTTGCCATCAGTGGATGATCAATGGAAGAAAGCACATGGGTGGGGCTTATGAACTATTTTAAGAAAATTCCTCACTTATTGGCTGCCCCTAGAAAACAGAGGGAAGAAGTAGCAGCTACCTTCTGGGGAGCCTCTGGGGTACCAGCCTTCCGTTGCAGATGGTAGTTTGGGATGGAAGCATGTGCATATTATAATTACAGGTTATTACTTCCCCCAGAGCGTGGGTAACATAAAGATTATTCGGTATCTAGTGTCCATAGGAGGAAAAGTATAAAGGCGAAAGGTGTTGAGGAGCATTTGAAGGAAAAGGAAAAGTTTAGCCCTTAAAAGAAAAGACTCAGAGGAGATATACTGTCTTCAAGTATTCAAAGAGTTGTCTTATAGAAGAGAGAAGATTTATTCTGTTTAGCCTCATGAGGCACAACAAATATAATGGATGACCAAGGTAAATTTAGGCTATATAGAAGGATTGTTTTTCTTTTTTGTTTGTATTTGTTTCCCTAGAGCTTAGCATGGTGCCTGTTACTTAATAGTGCATAATAAAAACTTGTTGACTTGACTGATGATGGGGGTCATTTCCAGTCATCCTGATCTGTATCTTGCCACTGGACCCAGATGGCCCTGGAGGAGAAAGTAAGGCTGGTGACTTTGCACAGCCCTTCCTCACTCAAAAAATTACAAATGTTGGAGCGAATGTGGAAAAATAGGGACACTAAGGCATTGTTGGTGGAGTCATGAACTAATCTAACCCTTCTGGAGAACAATTTGGAACTATACCCAAAAGGCTATGAAACTATACATACCCTTTGATACAGCACTATCACTTCTAAGTCTGCATCCCAAAGAGATCAAAGGAAAAGGAAAAGGACTTATATGTACAAAAATATTTATAGCAGCTCTTTTCTGGTGGCAAAGAATTGGAAATTGAGGGGATGCTCAGCAACTGAAGAATGGCTGAACAAGTTGTAGTCTATGTTTGTGATGGAATGCTGTTGTGCTCTAAGAAATGACGAGGGGGATGATTTCAGAAAACTTAGGAAGACTTACATAAACTGATGCAAAGTGAAGTGGGCAAAACCATGAGAACACTGTACACAATAATAGCAATATTGTAAGAATGATCAACTGAATGACTTAGCTATTCTCAGCAATACAATGATACAAGACAATTCTGAAAAATACTATCCACCTCAGTGAAAAAATTGATGGAGTCTGAATGCTGATTGAAGCATACTTTTTTTACTTTCTTTATTTTCTTGGGGTTTTTTGGTCTGCATTTTCCTTTGCAACATGGCTAATATAGAAAAGTTTTGCATGACTGCACATGTATAGTCTATATCAAAATGCTTGCCTTCTCAAGGAAGGGGGAAAGAAAGGGAGGAAGGGAGAGAATTTAGAACTCAAATTTTTAAAAAATGAATGCTAAAAAAAAGTTTACATGTAATTGAGAAAAAATAAAATGTGTTTTAAAAAAACCAGTAATTTGACAACTTCCAATTGCTCAGATGTACTCACCTTTCTCTATTTCCCTGGACTCTTCCGTTTACATTTCAAGTTTCTACTCAGGCTTGGCCTTTTCATCAAGAATGTTCGAAAGTCCTTTATTCCATGCAATAAGGATACAATAAGATGGTATTTGTAAAACACTTCACAAACACCCATAAATCACTAAAATAAACAGTTACATATACATTATCCCTGAACACTGACAGCTCAAGTGACTTCCTGCACAGTCCATCAGCATATCGGTAGAAGAGATCAAATAAAAAGAGCTTTTTTTTCCTCTTCCTCTTTCCAATCTTTTATCTCTCCCTATCTACTGCTTCCTTCCCTGCTACCTACAGACATACCCAGTCCTTCTCTAGCCTTGAAAAAAACCATCTCATATAGTCATTGTCCTATATCTGTTCTTCTCTTCTTTGCTAAACTTTAAAAAGCAGCCTATACCCAGTACCTCCAATTTATCTCATCACCTTCTTCAGAATCTTCAATCTGGCTTCCAATCTTAGCACTCAGTAGGAACTGCTCTCTCCAAAGTTACCAGTAATCTCTTAATTACCAAATCTGATGTTCCCTTCTCAGGACTCATCCTTCTTGACCTACCTGATACATTTGACACTGGTGACTATCCTCTCTTTCTGGCTCCTTCCCCTTCTCTGTGTTTTTGTGATCTTTCTCTGTCTTGGTTCTTCTCTTATCTATCTGACCATACTGCAGGCTCTTTGGTTGAAACATCATCTACATCTCACTCTCTAACTATGGGTGTAGCTATGGCTAAGACTGTCATTGGCCTTCTTTTCTTTCCTTTCTCTGTCTCTCTGTCTCTCTCTGTGTCTGTCTCTATCTCTCTGTCTCTCTCTCTTCACCAGCTCCCATGGGTTCAATTATCATCTTCATATCAATGACTTTCAAATCTATATATCTAGCCCTAGGCTTTCTCCTACATGCCAACTAGCTATTAGATATCTTCAGCTGTATCTCCCACAGAAATCTCAAATTCAACATGTCCAAAACAAAGGTCATCATCTTCGCCTCCAAATCCAGTCCTCTTCTGAACTTCCCTATTTCTTTTGAGGGCCCCACCATGCTTTTAGTAACCCAGGTTCACAACATCAGATTCATCACTCTCACTCACCCCATACATCTAATTAGTTGCTCAATTTTTTTCAATTCTAGGAGGAGCTAAGTGGGTCAGTAGATAGAGCAGTGACCCTAGAGTCAGGAAGACCTGAGTCCAAATCCAGCTTCATATACTTACTAGCTGTGTGACCCTGGGAAAGTCACTTAACCCCAACAGAGTCCCAAAAAAGACTTTTTTTTTCAATTCTACCTCCACAATATCTCTTACTCATTCCCTGCTCTCTATCACATGGCTACTTGCATTTTTAATAGCCTCCTAATTAACCTCAAGTCTCTCCCCATTCCAATCTATCCTCCACACATTTTCCTATTACCCTCTTACTCCACCACTCAGTAAACTTCCCTAGCTCTACATTACCTGTAGGAGTTTTTTTGAAATTTTAAACCCTTTGCGATGTGGCTCCAACCTCTCTTTCCAGCCTATGACACATTATGCCCCCTTCACACATTCTGTTACAGCCAGTCTGACCTTTACACTTTTCATCATACACAACACTCAACCTCTTTTCTCCATATCTTTGTGCAAGCTGTCCCCTATGCAGGCAAGGAACTTCTTCCTCATCTTCCCTTCTTAGAATCTTTAGTTTTACTCCAAACACCAACTTCTACATGAGAACATTCCTGATGTCTCCAACTCTTATAGTCTTCTCTGAAAAAGGTGTTTTTATCTATTTTATGTATATATATATATAATATATAATGCACATATCATATATATGTATATGTATGTATACATTCCATATATATATATACATATATATAAAGATAAATGGATAAATAGATGTCAGGCATTTCAAATTATAGTATAAAATAAGAAAATTATAGGCAATAAAACTGAAAATAAATTTTATTTTTATTCATTGTTAATACCTGTCTAGCCAAAGTCCTAGTCCATGCCTCACCACATCTTGGATATAATGCTGGTTTATCAAAAAAATGTGCCAACAGAGCACAAATTCTGGCAAATTGTGGCCAAACGATGGTAAAAGAGAAGAGGCTGCTGAAAATCAACCAGTTTTTAGACTGTTCTTAATGCCAACATTAACTTAAGTGTTTACTCTAAATATGGGAGCCTTCTCCAGTGGAAGTATTGCAATGTTGACCTTCGTGCTATAAATGAAATTGGAACATAATGTTGGCAAAAATGGAAAGATAGATCATCAGTAATTCCTCAGGGAGGCAAATTAAGGAGTTATTGGATGTAGTGGGCAACGAGAACAGCATTTCCTCAGATATTTGGTTCTCTTGTATTGCAATGTAGAGAAGCATTTACAGAAAGACCACTGTGAAAAGGTGAGTGATGGTATGTTTGGTGAGTACCAGCACATGGCTATATGCATTTCCACCTGGCTTGTTCCCTTGGGGTTTTGTTTGTTTGGTTGGTTGGTTGGTTGGTTGGTTTTTGTGGAGATTTTTTGTTGTTGTTTTTGTTGTTGTTGTTGTTTTGTTTGTTTGGTTGGTTGGTTGGTTGGTTTTTGCTATGTCATGTGATTAATTCATTCACCAGCTGAGAAATGTAGTATACTACTTAACCACCAGATGGTGCTCCAATTATGTTTGACTCGACTCCCTTCTCCTTCCACCACATGTTTTCTCTTCCAATCCCAGCCATGGTTGAGCTGGCCCCCAGGTTCAGTAGAGGTCTGGATGTGATTTGGAATCGTACTCCACCACCAAATTACCAAGACTATGAAATTCTCATCTCTGCTCTTCGAACCGCCATCTTGTGTTTGAATTCTCTCCATAATATCCCATTCTTAGGATCTTAACATGCATTTGAAGATTCATGTAATGCCCCTAGAATTGAATAAATAAAGATTCATTTATTGAGAGTTAAGTAGCACAGAAACAAACAAGCAAAAAACTTCAAAAAGGCTTCCAAATAGCAAGTTACAGAGTTCATTGTAAGTTGAGTCAATTCTCTTTTCACCATCACCACCCTTGACAGCCAGTAAAAGGGTGTGAAGGTAGTGAAGATGAAAAGGAAATGATTTGACATTTTCTTTAGAACTCACAAACATTTCCTCAGCAAGAGCTCTAAGAGAACAGGTAGAGAGGAACTCTTGTAGCCGGCTCTGCTGAATCTCCCTTTGGCATTGGTTTATGGCACACTTGTTGGATCTTATAAGCCCTAAAACCAGCTCTAGCCTGTTCTAGGTTCATAACTTACCAAGTCTCTGTACAGAACTCCACAGCACTCCAGGGGTGATGTCAGTTCTGATCCCTCTACTTTGCTTGATCCTTGGAAAAGTGAGACAGAGTAATCTCCAACTTACAGCCACTTAGAAAGGAAACTCAAAACTGAGTTCAGAGGACCATCATTTTCTTGCCATGAGGTTGCAAAACAGCCAGGAGCCAAATCCAAGCACCTGCACATGAAATACAGCCCTCCTCCTTCTTCTGCAATCTCTCAACCCATGCCCAAACCCATGCCTGGGAAGCATGAGTAAACCATTGCTACAAAAATAATTGCAAACTTTTATGCCAAAGTCTGCTACAGAAAAATGAGGAATTACGGAAATTCTATGAATAATTTAAGACTGTCCAAACTAAATAAACATATACTTTATTTTTAAATAATTTTTCATTTTCTTCAGTTCCAAACTCTCTCCCTTCCTCCACCCCTTTCCCCACCCATTGAGAAAACAAGAACTATAAAGCCCATTATATACATAAAGGAAAAAAATATGTACTTTAAAGCTTAATGATTTAAACAAAAATGTAGATGTCAAAGATAATGGCAAAAAAAAGTTGAAAAAATTGTTATGCCAAGAAAACTTTAGTATTTAGGATACAAATCAGTAAAAGGCTTTATTCCACATGTAACCCATGGCTCAAAGGCCTTTTTCATAAGATTTTCCTCACTGGTAGAGACTGATCATTCAAAGTTCTATACCTGAGTAAGGGACAAAATTGGAGAGATCCAGTAAGGAGTTGTCCACAGGGCTTCACCAAAGTGCCAAAGGGACCCACAACATATACAAAATAAATAAATAAGAAACCCTGCTTTAAGGTCTGAGACAGTAAGCTATTCAATCAAGCAAATATTTATTACCATATAGATTGGGTATTGATATTATGTAACTACCTATGGGGCCTTTAAGCACAGTTTCCCTACTTAACTCTTTCAATCTTGTCTATTTTATTATTAACATTTCTGAGGCCATAATTACAACCGCCACTTTTTTCAGTTTCCCTTATGTATTATATATGTGTATGAGATATTTATGTGAATGCATATGTATATACATATATAAATTGAGGGCATAGGAAACCTATATAGATATAAATTCAGTTGGAAAGGGGAAAGACTTGAGGTTAAGTAAGAGGCTATTAAAAAATCCACATAGCCACGTGAGTAGAGAGCAGGGGATGAGTAAGAGATATTGTGGATGTACTAAGTCCACAGCTTGTAAACCAATTCATTTTCAGTCTCTTCATCATGACAATTACCTATATCTAGTTTACAACTTCCATATGAAATTATTGTAATTGGTTCTTTCATCTGTTCATCTACCATTGTTCACCATCAGTAACTTGTCGAAATAGATAAAGGTGTCTTCATGTTATGTCTTTTTCTCATTTTTATTATTGCTTATTACTTTGTATGAAGTTTTATATTTGTTCTAAAGAGTGGGTGACCATCTGAACACACATTCAGCTTACTAAGGAATGACTTCCATATCCGGACAAATTGTTTCCTATCTGTTCAAATAGAACAGATACCATTTTAGGTGATATTATTTGGTTGTCTCCCTGCCCACATCTTCCCATTTGTTTCTCAAAGGAAGATTTCACAATGTATAGAAGTAAGGCTTCTATGTAGTCTTCGAGTCTTCAGCCTTTCTCATTCCTTGGTCCTAGAAAGATATTTTTGGCTATCCTCAACTTTTTCTGCTCTTACATTGAGGTCACTATGCTCAAAAAGTGTTGACTTCATTTAATGGTCATACCAAGTTCTTCATCAAATTCTTCTACGTCTTCATCCTCTGCAATAGAAGGGTTATGTTTCTATCATGATAGTCTTTTTGCAAATAATAATGATCAGCACACTGCAGCAAGAGATGACCAAATGCCCATGAAATCAGGTTTTTTTGTTGCCTTTGGATACACAATATAACTAACTCTACTAACTCTGTTATTGTCTTTCCCAGAAAAATCTGCAGACCATCCTTCCATTTAAACACAGTTTTCATCTTCTTGTTTTCGTTTGTGGTGAGAATGCCAAATTTGGCATGATTCAGCTCTTCCAGAATGTCCACTTGTTGCTCATTGGATAAGATTCCACATTTGGAGCATTGATGGCATTTTTTCTTCTTCATTTCCTGTGTTGCCATGGCCAAAGTATTAAATGCTTCCATTCAGCTGTCAAATTCATCTTCCTAAAGAGTAGATCTGATCGTGTTCCCCCTCTCTGGCTTTTCCATTCATTCTAGGATCACTTCCAGGATCAAATATAAAGTATTCTATTTAGCATTTGAAGCCTTTAATAATCACACATACATACACACACACACACACACACACACACACACACACACACACCCCTTTCCAGTCTTCTTAAACCCTTCCCACTCCTCACTGCCATGTACTCTGTGATCCAGTGACACTGGCCTCCTTATCATTCCTACAACATGACACTCAGATCCTGGCATTGGCATTGGCTTGCCAATGCCTAGAATCCTCTTCCTCCTCATGTCCACCTGCTAACTTCCCTGGCTTTCTTCAAATCCCAACTAAAATTCCATTTCTTCTTGGAAGCTCTTCCCAATTCCTGTAAATGCTAGTGCCTTCCCTTTATTGATTATTATCCTGTTTTTATATTGTTTGTACATAGTTTTTGCATGTTGTCTCCCCCATTAGACTGTGAGCACCTTGAGGGCAGGGACTATCTTTTGTCTTTCTTTGCATCCTTAGCTCTTAGCGCAGTGTCTGGTATGTAGTAGGTGCTTAAATGCTTGTCAATTGGCAGTTCTGTTCATAGCTAAGCTTGGCTCTCAGAAAATAAACTGTCTGACTCCTGGACTGTACTTGAAGCTTTTCTAATATGGTAGAACCTGACAGAGCTTGTGTTTCTCTGCTATAATCTTCAAGAACATGAGGTCACCTCCATGCCACAAGCCTTGTAGCAGGACTTTGGGGAGATTACCACTGCATCGTTCCTAAGGTACTTTGTAGTGGGGAAAATTATATCCCGTATATAACTGACCTCGTGGCATCAGTGGACACCAGTAATGTTAACCATTAACAAAGAAGATGCTTCAAAAGCTGTCCTTAGAAACAGGTAGGTGAAAATTTCTCTCTCTTCTTTCATGGTTAATTTGGTTTGCTACTGAAAGAAAGAGCTCCAATCTGGATGTTATAATTGGAGGCATCCTGTAGATTTGAATTCAAACAGAAAAGGATATCCTGGCACCAAAGATTACTGCAGCTCCAAAGATAGCTTCTAGTGGATTTAGCAGTCTAAAAATGGAACTCATCATGTGTCTCCAGTAGCTGTCAAGCATGGACTAAAGCCCGATGAAATAAGGGGAAAAGTTGATCTTGGAGGAATTCAGCCCTTTGAGGGGGAAACCCTTTCATTGTAGTGGTTGTTCTAAAGGACAAAAAGTAGAATAAAGGACATGTCTGAGTTAGCACTCAAACCTAGCTTTTCTTCATTTCCATGAAAGAGAATTTTTTTTCTTTTAAATCAATATCAACATAACAACATTATTCCAGCAATATATATCATTCTTGCTTCATTGCTGGTTGGCTCTGAAGATAGAGCACTGGACCTAGAGTCAGGAAGTTCTGAGTTCAAATCCTGCACTTATTAGCTATGTGACCCTGGGCAAGTCACTTGAAATAGGCAAGTCATGCCTATTTCCTCATCTGTAAAATGAGGATAATACTAGCAGTTGCCTCCTAAGGTGGTTATGGTGGCAAAATGAAATATGTGCCAAGTGTTTTGTAAACCTTAATATATTATTTAAATGCTAGCTATTACCCTAACAAAAAATAATTAATCATAACCACAATCATAGATAGTATTTATATAGTGCCTTCTCTGTGGTAGGCACTACGCTAAGCATTTTACAAATGTCATCTCATTTGATCCTCATGATATCCCCTTTTGGTTATCATTATTGCTATTATTTCTGCTATTACAACTATTATTAATAATATTACAATTATTTTACAGTTATTCTATTATCATTACTATTATTAATGTCATTATTGTTATTATGACTATTATTAATGCTGTTATCATTATTGTCATAATATTATCAATATTGTTGCTGTTGCTGAAGCTCTTTGTTTAAACTCCTCACAGTGGGCAGTGAGTCCTAAGAAAAAAAATCTCACCTGGAGCATCATTAGCTCAGGGGGACAATTCACTTCATTCTACAGTATTGCACACCACTAGAACAACTGTGTATTTCTAATACACAATCATCACAGTTTCATTAGTGAACAACAGACCATCCTGTTCTGAAATAGTCCAAGACCTCTTCTCCAAAGGCACACGTAGGGAGGAACACACACACCAATTAAGTAAATGCCTAAATTAACCCCAGTATTACAGAAATACCCTATGTTGGGACATTTTGACAGCATTACTATTTTTAATGGACCTAACACAAAGCAATAAGTGCACTGACAGAGAAGATGGTTGAAATATGCTGACTTAGCAACCATTATAGAGAGAAAGACCTAAATGAATGGATGAATGAAACCTTGATTAAATGTTTACTACGTGCAAAGCACTGGGGATGCACATAGAAAAAAGGCAGTCTTTGCTCTCAAAGAGCTAATGTTCTAATGAGGGAGACAACGTTTTATATATATATATATATATATATATATATATATATACATACATATACATATATATATATATACTAGAAATATATTTTAAATGAATTTGGTGAGGTATTTCTTTATCCATCCTTTGGAAACATGGGAATGATTCACATAGAATCCTATCAGTCATGCTAGTTAAGAGCCTTCAGGAGGCTAACCATCTATCAATTAATTGAGAAATCTCAGGTTTTTGAGAACCACTTGGTCATTTAGTCATATAAGTAAACTATGCACTTTCATGTGCTAAGTTTTCCTTTGTTGTAAATCATTGCTTTCTCACTTGTCTCAATGATCATTTAGTCCTAAACTTGGCCATTCTTAGAAATGCCAGCAAAGAGGATACATTCAGAAGTATGATTGCACTAGAGTTTGTCATGTTGTGCTTTGTGGTTTGGGGTTGTGGCTGTTTGTTTTTGATAACTTCGTTCGAGCAACAATTCACACACATGTTCCATGTGTTAATTTCCCTTGGGGCATCATGGAAAAGGTCAAAGCTAACCAACAATCCTCCTCACTGAAGGCACAGTCAAACTCAAAAATTGAGTTTCCTCAATTTTGAAATGACCATCAAACACCAGGCAAGTATAATCTCTTAGCAAGTACAAGGGGGAAAAGGCTATGAAATCATAATTTCTCTACTATGAGTAAAGACTGAGATTAATAGAATAGATGTAAGAATATTTTCCCAGAGAATAACATAGCAATAAATAAAACTATCCTTCATTTGAAGAGTAACTTATCATTATGGTAAATTCTCAAATATATACAGAGATCATAGAAGCAAGACCACATGGAAAAAATTAAATTACTCTCAATTTCCATAATACAAGACCATAGTTATGAAATAGTAGCAAATCATACTTTTTAGCATATGTCTGAAAATAATTATTCACTTGAATAGATTTGGGGTGAGGGGAGGTTGAGGTACAAATAGCAAAGAATTCTGCTTTCACTTTTCTTAATCACTCTTAAATTACTTCTTGTGACTAGTTTTATCCCTGTTTAAAAATGTTTTCTTTCTAGCTACTGATCCAGTGTACAGAGACTCCCCACCTTAGCAGGAAGTTGTGTTCCAAAGATCATTTATAATCCAAAGCCAGGTTCATAACTTAGGATGCAGAGGAACTATATTATAGAAGGAAGTCAGGTACAATATCTTTGCAGCAATCCCATGAAGTGCTTCATAGTTCACATTTTTAATTATCAACCTCCTGGTAGAGTCTAATGGGAGAGATGAGTGGGTAAATGGGCATTCACACATACTTGGAACATAAACTATACCTGTGGATAAGATCTCTTAAACAAAGTTTACATTTATTTAAGGTCTGCCCAAAAAGAATGGAAAAGTTCCTTTCTAGAAAGATACTCAATGTACAAAGTACATCAAGCCAAGATATTTATTTCTTTGACCTGCAAAAGAAATGCTTGAAATATAAAAGATTCATTCACATGCATTAGTACATATTTAACACAGAAACTATAACCTATCGCTCCTATTATATGCTCCTGGGAAGTTGATACTGAAACCAGGAAACATGTTAACAACCGGCAGAATTTCTAAATTTCACTTTCACTTTAAATCTGTACTGCTCAAACAACTTATTCAAGGTTTATATTCTGTTCAAGTTGGTATGAGTGGCTAACCCTTCCATCAACGGTCATCTCCTTTGAGAAGGGCACAGCCATAGAAAGAGCACTTCGTACTAGACAACTAGTACCTGGCCCCTCTTGAGCTCGTGAAGTTGCCCCAAAGTCTAGAAATATCCAACTCAGGGTTGCTGTTTGGTCACCTGTGCTCAGGAGAAAAAACAAAACACAAAACAGAAGATGCATCTGGACATCTGAGATCTCACCACCATTGCCCTGTGGAGAGGAAAGACAGATTTTCCTTCTCCCCAGCCCCCATCCCAGTCCCCTCTGGAGTCTAAAGGAGGGAATCAAACATGCTGAGTAGAGGGAAAAGGAAAGAGTGGGAGAAGTTGGAGTCAATGGCTCCTCTTGGTTCTTGGTGCAGCTGTTCCCTCCTCCATCCTGTGGACTAATAAGAGATTGCTGTATTATTTCAAAGCACAAGTCCTTTGGCCTTGAGCCAGAGCACTTAGCCTTCTAGACAAGTGGGTTCCAGTTCAGCAAGAGGCCTCCCCTGATAACCCCTATAACACAGGAACTCATGTGTAACGATACAATGCAGCGTACCAAATGGCTTCGAAGAGTTAATGGTGTCCACTAATAATCAGAGAATTATTTTAAAATTGTAAGGTTGGGGTCGCAATGATTATCCCATCCCTTAAAAATAATAACCTTTCTCAGCTTTAGAACATGTTTTGATTGAATCAAGCAATCAGACCCAAGTGTGAACAAAACCCATACATCTCTTTCAGTCAAAGTCTTTTTGTAAGAGACCATTTATGCCCTAAGATGAGCAAAGTGAGACAGGTGATGTGATTTGCCTAAAGTCACAAGTGTTACATTAGAGGATTCGAACCCAAGACTTCCAATTCTGTTACAGCCTTGAATCACAGTGACTAGATATTAAGGGCTATAGATGTTCAGAGAAAAGAGTTCTCTGTAAGCTGTGGAGCCAGAGAAGATCACATGGAGGTATTGAGATGTAAACTAAAGGATTTTTTGGGCAGTTAGAGATTAGAGGAAAAAACATGGACATAGTGAGTGGATTGGTAAGTGAACAGTGTATGAAGAGCAAATCTGAAAGTAGTTGGATGTGTTATAAATATATTACTGCCCCTTTTCTATGTTAACAGCTTGGTTGTTGAAAGGAGAGGAAGAATTTATCTAAGTAAGGCTGATCAACTCAATCTGCAAAGAAACAGCCTC
The DNA here is from genome assembly GCA_028646595.1 of Phalanger gymnotis. NCBI lineage: Eukaryota > Metazoa > Chordata > Mammalia > Diprotodontia > Phalangeridae > Phalanger > Phalanger gymnotis. Next base: position 307,053,904 of record CM053623.1, read on the forward strand.
TTGTATGAAATGTTGAGGAGAATCATCAATGTTCTGAGGACCAGGCAGACAAACTGCACCACAGATGAACCTACCTGTTTGAAGGAGAAATGGTAGCTGAAGTAACCATGGCAACTAAGCATGGTGGTGGCCCAGCCGCCCATTTGTATGTGACAGTTTTTAGAGTTTTGACATTTAAGATAGAAGCTGTAAATCAACTAACTGCTTAGGGACTGTGGAAAAATTACATAAGGATATACTTGAATGAAAGCTGAATTTCTTGAGTTTTACTTCATAAGGGACGTATGAATCATTGATCACCAGAATGCCTGGCTTTGAGACATGAGTAAATAAAGAAACTAGAGAGAAGATACAGGAAGAGAGAAAAGAAGGTAGATGGAGAATCTTGCAAACGATAAAGTATAGGATTCACAAGAAACCAGGGACAGAAGGCACAGAAGACTATGAAAGAAATTGCTTCCCACTGAGACAGCTGACTCTTCAGCTGCTTTGCTGGAAGCCTGCTGATTGAAAGAGATGTTTTGCTTTGGTGATGAGCTGGAAAATGTCTGGGTCCACTGAGAGAATTCTTCAGCTGCTGCTGCTGCTGTGTACAAAATAGTCTATCTTATTGCTCTCCAGCCTGAGGGAATGGAAAACTTTTCAAGGGTACTTGATTGCCCTCAATCGCCCTATATAATAAAAATAAATCAAAGAAGTTTGACTTATATTGAGTTATTGTGATGTTTGATGATTCCTATTTGCCTTCTTTTGAGGAAAAATCTCTCTCTCTCTCTCTCTCTCTCTCTGTCTCTGTCTGAATCTGTCTCTGTCTTTTCTCTTGATCTGTCTCTGTTTCTGTCTCTCTTTATGTCTCTGTCTCTGTCTCTCTTTCTCTGTCTCTCTCTGTCTCTGTCTCTCTGTCTCTGTCTCTCTCTCTCTCTCTCTCTCTCTCTCTCTCTCTCTCTCTCTCTGTCCCTCTCTAGCTCCCTCCCTCCCCTCCTCTTTCTCCTCCTCCTCCTCCTCTTCATCCTTCTCCTCTAACTTGCCCGTGTAAGGGCAGATTGGGTGAAAGTGAATCCTCTCAGCAAGGGGTGGGTGTAGATGACGGGTGCTATGTCAAAAGCCATGCCCAAGGGCTACATTATCCTTGCACATGGGTCTTATGTCACACCCAGGCTACATATGGATGGTGACATCAACCTAATTAGAAGAGAGTGGCATATTGAAGAATAATGGAAGATAAGATTAATATGGGTTACATTATGGAGGTCATTGAAGGTCATGATGAGGGATCTGGACTTTACCATCTAGGACAGGTCATGGGAAATCACAGCAGGTTTTTTTTTTGGGGGGGGGGGG
>CM053623.1:307055744-307072164 GCA_028646595.1 Phalanger gymnotis
TGTAGGAATAAAGGCTGAAACTATAAGCAATTTGGGAGAGCAAGGAATAGTTTACCTATCAGATTTATGGAAAAGAATTCATGACCCAACAAGATATAGAGAGCATTACAAAATACAAAATGGATAATTTTGATTATGTTAAATTGAAATGTTTTTGTACAAAAAAAGCCAATGCAACAAAGATTAGGAGGGAGGCAGAAAATTGGGAGAAAATCTTTACAACTAGTGTCACTGATAAAGGCCTCATTTCCAAAATATACAGGGAACTGAATCAAATATATAGGAATACAAGTCATTCTCCAATTGAGAAGTGGTCAAAGGATATGAACAGACGGTTTTCAGAGGAAGAAATTAAAGATATCTATAGGCATATGAAAAAATGCATAAAGTCACTACTGATTAGAGAAATGCAAATCAAAACAACTCTTAGCTACCATCTCTCTCCTGTCAGATTGGCTAAAATAACAAACAGGAAAATGATAAATGCTGGAGAGGATGTGGGAAAATTGAAACATTGTTACATTGCTGGTAGAGTTGTGAACCAATCCAGCCATTTTGGAGAGCAATTTGGAACTATGCCCAAAGGGCTATAAAAATGTTCATCCCCTTTGACTCAGCAATACCACTCCTAGGGTTGTATCCCAAAGAGGTCACACAAGTGGCAGAAGGATCCATATGTACAAAAATATTTATAGCTGCTCTTTTTGTGATAACTATCACAAATCAAAGGGATGCCTATCAACTGGGGAATGGCACAACTGAAGCTGTGGTATATGAAGGTAATGGAATACTATTGTGCAATAAGAAATGGGGATGATATGGACTTCATAACAACCTGGAAGAACTTACATGACATAATGCTGAGTGAGCAGAGCAGAGCCAGGAGAACATTATACACAACCACAGATATATGGTTTCTGTGATGACTAACCCTGACATACTTTGCTCTTCTCAGCAACACAATATGCAGAGACAGCTCCAAAGGACTCACAATGGAGAGTGACATCTACACCCAGAGAAAGAACTATGAAGTATGAATGCAGATCGAGGCGCACTTCATGCTTGCCTTTTTCTACCCCCCTTTTTTTCTCTCTTTTGTATTTGTTGTTGGGTTGTGTTTTTTTGGGGGGGGTTCTGTTTCTTCTTTCTCATGATTCACTCCATCGGTCATAATTCTTCTCCACAACTTGACTAGTGTGTAAATTAATTCAATGCCAAGTTATACATGGAAGTTACATGGGATTCCATGCCATCTTGGGAAGGGAGGGAGTAGGGAAGGAAGAAAATCTGGAACTCAAAATTATGTAGAACCGTGTGTTGCAAACTAAAAATAAAAATTAAAAAAAAAGAAAAGAAAAAAATCCCCATGGCAGCTGAGTGAAGGGTGGATTGAAGTTAGGAAAGACATATGAAAAGGAAACCAGTTAGAAGGCTGTTGTAATAGTCCAGGGAAGAGATGCTGAGGGCCTGATCTAGGGTTGTGGCAGCATAGGTAGTTGTTGTTTCAGTAGTTTTCAGTCATATCCAGCTCTTCATGACCTCATTTGGGGTTTTCTTGGGTGGTTTTCCATTTCCTTCTTCAGATCATTTTACAGATGAGGGAAGTGAGGCAAACAGGGTTAAGTAACTTGTCCAGGGTCACACAGCTAGTAAGTGTCTGAGACCAGATTTTAAGTCTCCCTGACTTCAGGTCTGGCCTGATCCACTGTGCCACCTAGCTACATATATTGTATAAGTAGAAAAAGGGATACATATAAAAGAAGTTGTGAAGGTAGAAACAATAAAATTTGGCAAAGGATGGGATATGTGGATTGAATGAGAGTAAGGAGTAAAAGGATGACATTGAAGTTGCAGGCCTGGGTGACTAGAAGGATGATGGTGGCCTCAAAAGTAATAGGGAAGGGGCAGCTAGATGGTGCAGTACACCAGCCTTGGAGTCAGGAGGAGTTGAGTTCAAATTCTGCCCCAGACACTAGCTTGTGACCCTGGGCGAGTCATTTAACACTGATTGCCTCCACACACACCCCCAAAAAAGTAATAGGAATATTCAGAAGAAAGGTTGGGGTGGGGAATATTAAGTTGTGTTTTGGACATGTTGAATTTGAGATGCCTACACAACACGCAGATTGTGATTTCTAAAAGGCAGATAGAAATGCCAGGGCTGGCTATATATAGATCTAAGAAACACATGCAAAGAAATATTAATTGACTCCATGAGTGATTACCACAGAGTGAAGAGAAGGGCACCCAAGACAGAACCTTGAGGAACACTCATGATTAAAGCCCATGAAGTGGATTTAAAAAAAAAAACCTAAAGATTGAGAAGGAGCTGTCCAACAGATAGGAAGAGAGCCAGGAGAAAGTAGTGTTATAAAAGACTAGAGGGGAGAATATCCTGACAGAGAAAATGGTCAACAGTGTCAAAAGCTGCAGAGTTTACTTGTGAGTTTGAGAAATCGATAGTTCCAGGGTCCATCTGTTACAGGTGATTGGGAGCAGGGGACATTTCTGTCTCAGAGAAGATGACTCACAAACCTTGGCCTGCCTTGCCAGAAAACATGGACCTAGAGGGAGTTGTTTGGATGGTGCAGAGATTAGGTTAAAGATAAAATATGGATTCAGCAGTCCTCCCACCAAATACTATGGTTTTAAGTCTCAACTTCCTGGGAAACTAGAACAGTAGTTACTAGTACTGCACATCTTAAGTTTCCATTAACAGGCACTTCTTAGAGTCTTGGATGTTTAGCATTTCTTTTGCATATAGAAAATAAATTGCTCTTTTCTACCTGTTTTGTATTGTATATCAAATACCTTTCTATTCCCCACTTTGGTGAAACCCTGCACATGGGCAAAAGCCAAGCTTTAAATAATGTTTTCCCAAAACACAACAAGCCAAAGAATGGGAGTAGGGGAGAAAGTGCTTGAACCTTTTAGGCGATCAGGATTCCCCAGGCTGGACCATATAAATGGGCTAAGAGCAGACAGAGTCCTTTCAGTGCAGAGAGAGCCCTTTGGGCCCAGAAGTGGTTCTTACTCTTGGAAGAATATGAGAAGGAAGGAAGAGAAAAGTGATACACTCACTCCCCTAACTTCCCCTCTTCTCCTCTCAAATGTCTGTCCAACCTTATATAAACATTCTCAGGGATATTAAAAGTCCATTTTTTATTCTCTTTCAAAGATATGCTCTGTGTTCCCTCTGCTGGCTCTAAAGGAGAAGTTCAGTTTTCTTTTAGACCAAAACCTATTGCCATGTTAGAGATGTTACACAAACATTCCCTCATAATTTGGCCATAATTCCTTCATAATATGCCATTCTGCGTATCAGAAGTTAAAATATTCAGAGCATAAGACATAATCAGCTGCCAAACCTCTTCAGTTCTACCTTCACAATATTTCCTACATCAGACTTCTTCCCTCCACTCAGAGCTACCACCTTAGTTCAGGTCCTCATATTTCTTGCTTACATTATTACAACAGCCTCCTAATTGGCCTCACTTGTCTCAAGTCTCTCCCCACTCCAATTCATCCTACACTTTGCTACTATTTTCCCCATTTTCCTTGACCCCAGATCTGACCATCTGACTCCCCTAAAACAGAAGCCCCTCTCTTTAGCTTTTAGAACCCTACAAAATATGGCCCCAACCTAACTTTCCAGCCTCACTGGACATTATTCCTTCACCCACACTTTTCAATCCAATTGGGAGGCATCTCCAGTCATACTGATCAGTATCTGGCCACTGGACCCAGATAGCTTCGGAGGAGAAAGTGAAACTGATGACCTTGCATAGCTCTCTCTCACTCAAATCCAGTTCGCTTGCAAATCATCTTCCTGATGTCATGGTCCTCTTCGAGAAGGAAGGAAAAACAGCAACAGCAATATAGTCAAACCAGCCTTCTCTCTGTTTATCACATGTGACACTCCATCTTCCATCTCTATGACCTCACCCTGGCTCTCCCCTATGCCTGAAATGTATTCCTTCCTCACCTCTACCTCAAAGGGTCCCTCTTTTCCTTTGACAAGAAATGCACCACTTTCTTCATGAAACTTTTCCTGATCTCCTCAAATGGCAGTGCCCTCCTACTCAAACTACCATATATTTAACATACATACATACATGTATATATATATAAACTTTACATTTGTTTTTCTATATACTTGCCCCCCCCATTAAAATGTAAGCTCATTGAAAGGAAAGATGGTTTCATTTTCTGTAGTTATGTCCATAGCACCTACTAAGTGCCTGGCACATAGTAGGAGCTTCATAAATGCTTGTTGACTAATTGACTGATTTATCGATTACTTGATTGATGCCTTCAAAACCCAAGAAAAGTAATCGCTTTGGGTATGATGCTTATTTTAATGCATGAAAGGGCAGATAGGTGACACAATGGATAGAGTACCAGGCCTAGAGTCAGAAAGATTCATCTTCCTAAGTTCAAATCTGACCTCAGACACTTACTGGCTATGTGACCCTGGGTACTACTAAACCCTGTTTGCCTCAATTTCCTCATTTATAAAATGAGCTGGAGAAGGAAATGGCAAACCATTCTAGTATCTTTGCCAAGAAAACCCCAAATCAAGCCACAGAGAGTCAGACATGACTGTAATAACTGAACAATGAATACCATAAATAAGGAAGTTTTTAAAAGGTTAATCCCAGCAAAGCAAGACATCCCTTTCATCACATGGACTATGTAATTTAAAGAAGAGATATTTCAAACTGAAAAATTCTGAGATTTCTCTCTATACCACTCCTTTTTTCATCCAAAATTTATTAATTTATTATCAAGTACAAGGGGGGAAGGGAGAGAAGGACAGAGGGAGGGAGGCAGAGAGAGGGAGGGAGGGAGGGAGAGAAGGAGAGAGATACGTAGATAGATAAATAGAGAGAGAAAGGGAGGGAGGGAGAGAAGAAGAGAGGGAGATAGGGAAAGAGAGAGATATACATAGATACATAGAGATAGGTAAATAGAGAGAGAGAGAGAGAGAGAGAGAGAGAGAGAGAGAGAGAGAGAGAGAGAGAGAGAGAGAGAGAGCAGGGCACTCCTACAATGATAGCCCAATATTTCCCAGACTGTTTTCTTCTTTGGTGCTGTCTCCTAGGAGGAACTGCAGCAATACCCCAGGACATATGTCTAGTACAAAACTGTCATCTAACTTCCACAAATCACCTGAAATTCTTCTCTGATTGATTCCCAGGATGATGGGTGGTGCTTGCTCTGGCTGACTGCTAGGTAATCAAGTCCAAAAGTAAGATGCACTCTCTGTGGTAGGGGCTGCATCTGTATTACCTGTGTCAAACAGCTTTTTCTTTCAAAGGACAACAAGAAACAATGAGAAATTGGTCCAAGGCACAAAGGTTTGAACCATTTGCACGGCTTCCTAGACACCCAAGGTATAGAAAGCCCAGCCTATGAAGAACTGGGGGTGCCTCAGGCTTGATGGGAATCCCGCCTAGTTCTCTGAGTGAGCATAAACCTCATCTACCTAAATCAACAATGCATCTTTATGGAGCCTTTTATTGTTGTATAAGCATCTTTGTTAGACTTTTTAGCATCTCATTGTATTCTAATCCTGAGCCAGAATTCTTGAACTGTCCTGAGTTATGACTGGCCCAAAGTACGATCTATATTGTGTCTTATATGCATAGAACATTGCTCTGATACATACTTTAGGGGATACCAAAAAGCTATATCAAATTGGGCAGACTGCTTTTCTATCTGGAATGTCAATATTCAATTATGGGGCATTTGGTATCCCAGGCATTTGTTAAGCTCCAGACTATCAGAATGACACACCATAGAATATCTACAGATCTACCACTCACCAATAACACTACTTAAGCATATAGCCCAAAGAGAGAAAAGAGGAAAAAGACGCATATGCTTTAAAAAATTTCATAAGAGTATTTTTGTATAGAAAAAGAGATTCCAAACTATGGTGTCCAAAAATTGAAGAATATCTGGACAAATGTCATGTAAGGATATATTTTTGTTTGTTTGTGTCTATCAGTTCCCTAACTATTTATTAAATGGGGAAAGTATCTTTTTTTTATTCTTTCTTCCTTTGTTGTCATTATCTTGTCCAGGTTGGCATTGGCCATTATAAATCATAAACAAGGCAAAAAACAGACTAGTGCCGTTGGCCAGATATTTGGATTATAGTCATGGATCTTGCTCTCTGAGATCTCTCTCTAGGCCATTATTGATTACTGTAAACTTACACAGCACCTTAGTTCAGGCTCCCACCACTTCTGACCTAGATCATTGCAATAGTCTTAACCTTGACCTAATTGTTCTTCCTGCTTCAAGTCTTTCCCCACTCCAGTCCATCCTACACACTGCTGATAAAATAATTTTCTTTAAGCACAGATGACCATGAGATTCTCCCAAACAACCAACTCTTGAGGCTCTCATTTTCTCTATAATAAAATGTAAATTCCCATTTAGCTTTTAAGGCCCCACACAACCTAGCCACAGTCTATCTTTCCAGCTTCATTGGACACCTCCTCCCCCATCTGTAATCCAGCCAAATTGTTCATCCCTCTGTGCCCTAAACAAAGCTGCCCACCTCCCATCTCCTGCACTGACCTTTCCCTAGGCTTGGAATACTCTCCCTCCTTATTTCCACCTCATAGAAGCATCATCTTCTGCATGAAGCCTTTTGTGATCTCTGTCAAACTTCTAATGTGCTCCCTCCAAACTACCTTGGAAGAGATAGAGAGAGAGAGAGAGAGAGAGAGAGAGAGAGAGAGAGAGAGAGAGATACACATATATGTGTGTGTACACATGCATATACATATATACACATAAATATGTATGTATGTATATATATACCTGTATATATATACATGTGTATGCACACACATATATTAAACATATGTTAACCATATGGTGCATATACATGCCCATTAATTTATTCCCCTTATATTTCTGCTGTTCGTATTTTTATATGCCCTTGTTTCTTCCATTAGAGCATAAGTTCACTGAGCACAGATTGTTTCCTTCTTGGTTCCAGTATCTCTAGCACCTAGCACAGAGCTTAACCTATAGTAAGCACTTAATGAAGGTTCATTAACTCCCAGTTCTGCATCTCCAGCCCTGACCTTTTGATCCAGACGCCTACAGTGTATCTCGACCCAAATGTTCCCAAGCCCTCCAAGTAAATATGCCCAAAACCAGCCTTAATATCTTTCCCCCACTTCTGTCTTTATTTTCAGGCTTTACTGTTTCTGTCTGTTGTATCAACTTGTACCCATGCATCCAATGCCAAAAACCTCAGCATTACGTTAGACACTCTTATCTTATGATCAGTCACCACGCTCTATAAATTCTGTCTGAGTAATTAATATTCCTTATGTCCATTCCCTCTTCTCCCCCTGCCTCCTAACGGACTCTCACACCTCCCTCTCAGACTCATCTTCTATACCAGAACAATCTCCCTTCTCCAATCCAGGCTTTATTCCCAGATATTCTCTTTATGAAAAAATCTGATCAATTTTTCTTCTTCTCAAAAATATCCAGTGGCTAACTATTGCCTACCAATTAAAGTTCAAATTCTTTTGTTGTTTTTGTTCAGTCATGTCCAATTCTCCGTGACCCCATTTGGAGTTTTCTTGGCAGAGATACTGGAGTGGTTTACCATTTCCTTCCCCAGCTCATTTTTACAGATAAGGAAACTAAGGCAAACAGGGTTAAGTGACTCACCCAGGGTCATACAGCTAGGAAGTGTCTGAGGCTGGATTTGAACTCAGGAAGATGAGTCTTCCTGACTCCAGGCCTGGTGCTGTACCCACTGCGCTGCCTAGCTGCCTGCCTGGCATATAGTAGATTTCACCCATACTGTAGAGCCCAAGTCAAATGCCATATCTTCCATAAAGCCTTCCCTGTGCCCTCATTGATAAAGATTTTCTTCTGAGGTAGCCAGCCAGGCAATGGATAATGCACTGAGCCTGGACTCAGGAAGATCTGAATTCAAATCCGGACTCAGGTAGACCTGAATTCAAATCCAGACTCAGGTACTTACTAGTGGTGTGATACTAGTCTCTACCAAAAAGGAGGTATATTTCATTACTCAACCTCCAAATGACTTTTCAATTACTCAGAGTTTGGCTTCCTTTTAGCAGCCTTTTAAAATTTACATTGTTGTAACTATCACCTAGAGTGGTCTGGTTCTGCTTTGTCCACTCTGCATTAGCTAATATGAGCCTTCCTTTGTTTCTTTAAATTCCTCCCGTTCATCATTTCGTACTGCTCAACAACGTTTCATTATATTCACATACCACAGCTTGCTGAGTCACTCCCTTATTATTAATGAACACTCATTTTGGTTCCATTTCTTTGCTAACACACACACACGCACACACACAGTGCTGCTATGAATATATCGGTATATGTTGGAACGTCATTTCTCTCCTTGACTTCGATGCTCTGGTTCTATGTTCATTGGTGGGATTGTAAAGTCAACGAGTTTAAATGGCTTCATGCCTTTTATTGCATAATTCCACATTGCTCTCCAGAAGTGTTACACCTGAAAAAACAGGTGGTGCCTGGAAGCTGGGGAGGCTGAGTTCTCAGTCACTCATTGAGCCAGAAGCCCTACTGAGCATGCTCGTCATCTCTTCCTCTTCTGAGGAGTGTGGCTTTTTTTTTCAAAGCAGGTGGGCACCCAAGAAAAATGGAAAGAAAGCAGAATACCTACCCCTCTTCCTATGCAATCAAATATTCTTTTCAGCTCTCAGTTTTACTTTGAAGAATATCTGAACTTTGAATTCATTGACAAACTTGTACAGTATAATAGTAATAGTGGCCTTTCCACTTTGCCCAGCTGTTTTAAATTAACTCCAAGGCCCCAGTTTAGGCTGAAATATTTATCTCCCTAAAATAAGGACTGTGCTCTCTCTCCCTTCCTCCCTCTCTCTCTCTCTCTTTCCCTCCCTCTCTGACTCACACACACACACTTACACTATCTCACACACATGCACAGTCACACTCACACACACACACTTTCTCACATACACACGCTCTCTCTTACACATACACACCCTCTTTCTCACTCTAACTCTCTCTCTCTCTCACACACACACACACTCACACTCTCAAACTACCACACATACACACACTTACCTCTCTCTTTCTTCCCCTCCTTCTTTTTCCTCTCTTTCTTCCTCTTTGTTTCTTTTCCTCCTCTCTTTCTTTCTCTCTCTGTCTCTCCTTTTTCTTCTCTTTCTTCCTCCCTATCTCCTATGTCTCTCTCCCTCCTGTCTATGTATGTCTTTCTCTATCTCTCACCCCCAATTTGTAAGCATAAAATAAAATATATACAGCATAGCATTTTTGTTGGACAACAAGGTTTTATGGTAGATAAATATATCTAGACTGAAAGCAACAGAGGAAAAACAAGTAAGTTTAGCCTCTCAGCTAACTGAAATAGGAGGTGAGAGGGATCAGAGAATCAGTGCTGTCCTTGGCCACCTTTCATGGACCACACCTTCAGCATCTCTCCTCCTGGCTTCTTCTTCTTCATAACCTTCCTCATCTTCTAACCTTAAGTCCCTTGACCAAAGGAGTGGCCTTAGGAGCCAAGCCTAGCCACTCCCACAGTGGCAGCGGCTACCTCCTCCCCAGCCTCTTGAACCCTTCTCCCCTGTGGGCATGGCCAAGAAGCCTCTTACATACCAGTTCACATTTCCACCAACAGTATATCAGTGTTCTCTCTCAGTCACTCCAACTACTCTTTCTGTCATTTAAAGACTTTCACAATTTGGCTCCAAACCACTTCACTATTCCTTTCTAAAGCTGGTCTATAATCCTCTTTTGTCTGTTTTGAGAATCAGAATCACATTAGTCTCATAAAACCAGTTGAGTAGAGTGTCTTCATATTTTTATTTTTGTGAAGAATTTTTACAATATAGATATTTTTAAATGATAACATTCACTTATAAATCAATCTGGTCAGGGTTTTTTTGGGGGGGGGAGGGGTTGTAGTTCTTTTATTCTTTGCTAGGTTTCGTTTTCTAAGACTGTGTCATGTAAGATCTCTATTTCCTATTTTGGTAGTTTTATATTTTTGTAGATCTCATATACTTTCCTTGAATTTTCAGTTTTCTTGGCATGTAATTATGTATAGTAATTTCTCATAAAGTTCTTTATTTCCTCTCTGTTGTGATCTCACCTGTCCATTTTAAATGTTTCCTCTAACTCTGTCTCTCGTCTCCTCCTCTCCTTTCTCTCAGCTTATAGTTTATCAATTTTCTTAGGGTTTCTTTTTTCAGGAATCAGCTCTTAATTTTGCTTAACATTTCTATACTCATTTTATTTTGAAGTTTATCTCTTCAAATCTTCAAGATACTTTCCTTCATATTGATTTGGAAATCATTAATCTGTTTATTTCTTCTTTTCTAATTGTATGTTCAGTTCATTGATCCTTTCTTTTTCTATTTGTAACACCAATGTTATTAGCAGCTGCTGTGGGGGTGTAAGACCAACAACATCAGCACACAGGAGTGCTGCTAGCATAGGTTCTTTGATCTGCTTTTCTAAGAAAGCAACTTTAAGGGGTTTACAATCTCACTTAAATAAACATACGTATATCATTCACTTAGTTCAGGAGGAAAAGTCAGAACCCTGAACTTCAGAAAAAACACAAACAGAAATTGCAAGCAGAAATTATACAAACGGAGCAAATAACACAAATCAGCGTATGGGGGCTTCAGTCTGTCCATAGCGATACATACGTAGTTACCAGAGAGAGAAGCACCAACACCTGGCTTTTCAAAGGCGAGGGTGGGGGGGTGGCCTCCTTAATGGCTACCCAGAGCCTCATCTGGCCAAGTCACATGAACACTCTTCCAATGAGTGAGCCCCAAAGCAAAATGCTAACCTCCAAGTATATATACACTTCTTCAGGGTCAGAGGGCATTACAACCATGTGACTCAAACTCATGTGACTTAGGCTTTCTTGTGACTTAAGTAGTTCATCAAAGACTCTTGATTCAATCAAAGGCGAAGCTCAATCAAAGGTGCTTGGTTGCCTCAGTGCTGAGAAGCCCTCCTAAAGAAAAAACAGTGGAAAGTCCCACTTTGCTTACCATTACACTATTTTGTATTAAAAATGTTTTCAGAGATATAATTCTTTTTCTTTGAGGACTGCCTTAGCTATATCATTTTGGTTTGAGTATATAATTCTTATACTCTTTAACATTATTTATTGTTTTTATCATTTGTTATTTGACCTACTTATTATTCAGGATGTCTCTAATCTCTCCACTTAGGTCAGAACTTAGTGTTCATATTCCCTTTTTAATTATTATTTTATGGTGTCATAGTCTCAAACTGAATTGTTTCCATTGACTGTATATAGACAGCTAACTCAGGAATGACTCCCACATTAGTAATGAGTCATTTTCTATCTGTGAAAATATAATCAATTTCCATTTTTATCACATTATCCCATGCTTACCATGTCCAGTATCTATTGATTCTTTTCTTGTATCCTAGGATGATAGGATCATAAATTTAGAACTAGAATGCACTGCAGAGGTCATCTGGTCCAACTCCTTCATTTTACAAATATGGAAACCACCTATGGTCACACAGCCAGTAAAGTGTGAGTGTCAGAATTTGAAACCAAGACTTCCTAACTTCAAGTCCTGTACCCTATACCATGGTTGCTTCTCTTCTTTCTTACAAAAAAAAAGTATTCATCACCTATTGGCATGGACTCTCTGGAGTCCACGAGTCTTTGGCCTCTCTCATTCCTTATTTCTGAATCATATTTACCAGTATGTTTTGTTATATATTTGTTTTGTTTTATTTTTGTTCTGAATTTAGCAAACACTGAATAAAATAAGCATTTCCAGGTACATTATAGAAAAGAGAGGATAGCACATGAAACTGTGATTCTGTTACTTATGTGTAACTGGGCTCCCAAGCAAGGCTGGCGCATTTTGTGTGTTAACTGGTGTTAAGAAGGAGACATCACATGAAATTCATAGAATACTGAGACCATAATGCTTACTTTCAGAAAAGATGAAGTTGGTACTGAGTTACTGAGTTTCTTGGGAGAGGGAGATGCATGTGTCCAGAGACTCTTCAGGAGAGACACATGGAGAATAAGAAAAACTTTGGAAGCCACACATACGTAGAAAAGGCTGTCTCCTCAACATGACAATGATTTCTGCTTTGTCTTCCTACAGACCAGGGACTTTTGCTTGAGGCTTGAGATCAAAACCTCTCTCTTAGTGTGAACAGAGATTTCATCCTGCTCCCAGCAAAAGAGATAATTTGCTTTTCTGGTATATTCTAATCTATACAAGTGCTCTGGTCTCTGTTTGCTCATTTTTCTTGAATAAATGGATTTACTCAGTATTCACTACTTGCGATAGCCTTTTATGTAACCAGCCTTTGATGGTAAAAGATAACCTCCCCTGTGCCCAAAAGCCATCAGGGAAATGGCTCTCCTGAATCCGTAAAGATCATACTCCTATGCCAGAGGTATAGTTGAGGGGGACAAATATGTAATATATTATGTAATATAACGTATTAATATGTGTATATAACATATAAACCAATATTTATATATACTATATAAATATATCTGTATATAATATAAATGTATTAATATAATATATTAAAATGTATTTATATATCATATATAACTATAGTTACGTATTATGTGAATATTTTATATAATATGCATATATGTGTATATATTCATTATATTATATATGTGTGTTATCATATCACATATTATATATACATATAGCATATGAATATATTTATATATAAATTCTAGCACGCTATCCTTTCTGAAAAAAACAAGGGAGATTGCTTGTTTGGAAACAAGCAAGAGCACCTATCGATAGCCCTTCTCCTTCTTCTTCAAGACATAAATAACAGTCTCCCTCAGAGAAGGGTAGGCCAGATTGCATAGATATCTAAAAATGCCTCTCATAAGCTGTGTCTATACATTTAGACAATTCATGTGGACACAGATCTCTTACATTTGTTAAAAAAAAAAGGGGGGGGACCGGGAGTAAAGAGAGGAAAAAGTATAATGGATAGGAAGGAAGAAATTATATAACTGATAATCATAATTACATATACAAGTGAGATTAATTCACCCCTAAAATGAAAGAACATAGCAGAATGAATTTAAAAGCAAAATCCAACAGTATGTTGTATATCAGAAACTTACTTGAAATGTAAAGATTCACATAAAGTTCAAATAAGGGACTGGAGAATAATTTATTATGCTTCAGGTAAAATCAGAAAGGCAGAGGTTTCAGACAAGGTTACAAAAAAATACACATGATTTTTTAAAAATTAAGCACAGAAGAGTCTGAACTCATTATCTCTCTCCCCCAAGCCTTCCCTTCTTACTATATTTTATATTACTATTCCTATGTATTCTTCCAATCTTGTTGCCTTTTAATTCTGCTCAATTTTCCTCTTCTATAGTTTTGCATTTCAATTCTGTCTCTTTTTCAGAGAATATTTAACATCTTAGTGAATATTTGTCTTTTGTTCCAAATTCTCTATGCTCATATTAGATATTAATTTCTTCTTCAAGATTTCTAATTTCTGTCACTTTTTAAATATATTCTCTTAATTCTTTTAATTCTCTTCTGAAACATTGTGGAGTTTCTTGGAATAGTTTCATGTTATTTTGGGGCCTCCCAATATTTATTGTAACCCCAGCTTCAATGGAATCTCCCCAGATAATAGTTTAACTGTGAGTCTACCACAGTAATGTCAAACTCAAGTAGAAATGGAGGCCACTAATCCATACATAGGGATCTCTGAGGGTCAAGGGTTGACTTAGTTTTAAAATGCAATATTACATATGGTTTATTGTATTTTACAATGTATTATTTAAATATTGATGCTTAAATATTTATTTAAATTTTATATTAATATTTAAATATTTCCCAATTGTATTTTTTTTAATCTGGTTTAGACTTCACCCAAGAGTGCAACAGGCTGCATGTTGGACACCTCTGCTCTATGAGATTATATGCTAAACGCCACTGGTGTCCATTTTCACCCAAATCTCAAAAAAAAAAAAAAAAGCTGTATCATGCACAGCGGCCAAATCCCAGGAAAACTCACTGGTCAGACTCAATAAATCAGGTTCAGGGTAACTGGCAAGCCTCAACTCTGTTGGTTGAGTTAGGTGGGTGTCTACGCCAAGCATGTGAAGACTTCCCCAAGGTGAATGGGCACATGAGAACAATTTGTTCCAAAAGCCAGGAAGGCAGCTGAAGTAAACGATGCTGGCACTTAGAGACTGGTCAGACATCAAAGATACCAAGGTCATCCACCGAATCCGGACCATCCAGTGGTCCTGACTTTTATCCTGCCCTGGACTTCAATAACTCTGGAAAAGAGAGTGAAGGAGATGATTTTGTGAAACTCTGCCTCACTTAAACCTGGTTCACCGCAAGTGAAGAAATCACCCCGTCCTGTCATTGGTCCTCTTAGGAAAGAAAGGATGGACAACAACAAGATCCTACTCTCTCTCTCTCTCTCTCTCTCTCTCTCTCTCTCTCTCTCTCTGAAAATTACAGTAATAATGTGCAGGTCTTTATTTAAATTAGGGCTACATTATTATAAGCCCTTTACTTCCCTTGCATCTTTTATTGATTTTCTTTTACTTTGAAGTACACATTTGTTATAACGGCTCTTTCCTCCAGTTATTGGTGGTTCCCCCGCCCCACCCCCACCCCGCATCTCCGGCTTTGCATTTCCGGACCTCTGTCTCCGCCACAGCCCCAGATTTTCTCCAATTCTTAGGCTCCCTTCTAGAGCTGATTCAGTTAACAAGGTCCCGAGCCACTGAAACGGAGTGAAAGGATCTGGCTGGACCAGCGGCAAGGTTGGAGCTCTATAGTTGAGACTCTTCTCTACGTGGGCTCGCTGTCCTCCCCAGGAAACACACCTTTCTCTCCTCCGGAACTTCAGAGGCTAATCTAATTCATAGACTTCAGTGCCTGCCCAGGAGTGGGGTCCTCCATGACTCTGATTCTAAAAGGGGGTGCTTATATCCGCCACTTCTTCAAGGGTCAGGATTCCTTGGGTCAAAGCGGCTTTGTGTTTGGAAGGCTGAGAGCAGGAGGGAGCGAAGTAGGGGTGTCAGGAGCAGTACGTAGTTACATCAATTTCAGCTCTTTTTTTTTAATTACCCCTTTCATTTCTTCTATTCCTGTTTTCGTCGCATCACTGGGTGCCTTTCTCTTTGGTTGGAGACCGTAACTGGGAAGCCAAGCCATTTTACCTGGAATTCCCAGGTCCCACGCTCTTCTATTCAACATTTTAAGCACCTGCTATATGACAGGCACTGTGCTAAGCACTGAGCATACAAAGAAACTCCAAAGTCAGTCCCTGCCCTCAAGAAACGTACATTCTATTGGGAGGAAGACAACACACAAAAGGAAGCTGAAAAGTGGGGTGGGCAAGGGAAAGGGAAGGCCCCCAGCAGGGAGAGGGGATGATGGACAGAAGAATCCAGAAGAGCGCGGCCCCCTGGGAAAAGATTGCAGTTATCCTGGTTTGGGTCTTATCTCCGTATGAGACTCTGAGCCGCATGAGTGAAGGTATCGCGTCTTATCTAAAGTTTGCATCTCGTCCAATACCTAGTACAGTTCTTTATATATAGTATACTCCTAAATAACGCTGAAAAAGACCAGGAGAAAGGAGAGAGACACAGAGACAGAGACAGAGAGACAGACAGAGACAAAGAGAGAGACTGAGGGAGACAGAGACACAGAGACAGACTAAGACAGAGACAGAGAGACAAAGACTGAGAGAGACAGAGAGAAAAAGAGACAGAGAGAGACAGAAACAGAGAAAGAGACTGAGAGACAAAGAGACAGAAACCGAGAGAGAGATTGACAGAGACAGAGAGAGGCACAGAGAGAAACAGATAAAGAGAGAGAGAGAGCAGAGACAGAAACAGACAGGTTGAAGTAGATAAAGATAGATAAGGTAGAACATTTAGTAAGCTAATAATAATGACAGCTCTTTAAGCTTAATAGCGCTTTAAGGTTTGCAAGCACTTAACGAACATTATTTGATTATTTTCTTCATTTTACAGATGACATTTTTAGGTGCCAAGCACTGAATAAGCACAGCACCCAGAAAAACGGCCTAATGCTTTTTTTTTATTGCCACCTGCAATTATGCCTCCTGACGCAGGTTGACCCTCAGAGAGAAGCCCCGCCCCTCACAGTGAAACTCCGCCCCTTACAGTGAAGCCCTTCTGCGTATAGCCCCGCCCCTCAAGCAGATGGTCCGCCCCCTTCCTGGCCTCACTGTCCCACCACCCAGGGCCCCACCTATGCCCCCTCACTGCAGCACTGCGCCTGCGCTAGAGTCGCCGCAGCAGTTGAAGGCAGTTGGCTAGGCTGAAGGGCCCTGA
>CM053623.1:307072264-307084320 GCA_028646595.1 Phalanger gymnotis
CTTCTTCTGTGTCTGTCTTCCCCCCCCCCCCCCCCCCCCCCCCCCCGTCCAGCTTCAGGGAAAGACTTTGTTGCTAAACGCAGAGCCTCGAGGGAAAATGGAACCCACAATGATAAAGTACTGATTGAAGGGAGAAGTGAATCTCCCTTAACCCCCACTCCCAGGCCTTTGATAAATCCTGACTTAAAAAAAAATTAAGACTCTAACTTACATTTTAATTACATTAAATATATTTTATTGTGTAGCTATATAGCTAATAAACATTTTATCGTATATTACATGAGATCCACCCAACTCCTGCCCTCACCTTGTATTTTGTTAGACTTTCATGTCCCAAAAGTCTTAGTGCAGTTTTAAGTCTCTAGGCCCCAGCATTGGGGAGGGAGGGAGAGAGGAAGAAAAGAAGGAAACTAGCATTTATTAAGCACCTACTGTGTGCATGCCACTGGACAAATGCTTTACAGACAGTATCTCATTTAGCATCCTGTGCATGAAGCTTCAACCAAGAAAGACCAGGGTTCTGTCACTTCTAGGGGAAGCTAGATTTCACAGTGAGTAGAGCACTGGCCCTGGAGTCAGGAGGACCTGAGTTCAAATCCAGCCTCAGACACTTGACGCACTTACTAGCTGTGTGAGTCACTTAACTCCAATTGCCCTGCCTTCCTTCCTCAAAAAAAAAAAATGTCACTTCTGACCCATCCTGGCTGAGTGACTTCAACTCCCAGGGCCCTGTGCTGTTCCACAAGATGATCAGTTGCAGAGAAAGTGGGGCCTGCCATGGTTAAGGGGGTGTTTGCTCCCCAAAAAGGGGGGATGTATGAATCAAGAGAATGAAAGCACAAGCCTTCTCCCTATTTCTAGTGTGGGAGAGGAAGTCTAGGAAAGAGCTGACCTGGAGAAAAGCCCTGCCCTCTGACTTGCAATGGGCTGGGATGCTCCCTAAGACTGCAGTATAGTGCATGACTACCCATGTAGAACCTAGGTCAAATTGCTTGCCTTCTCAAGGAGGGGGAGTAGAAGGAGGCGGGGAGAGAATCTGAAATTCAATTTTTTTTTAATTTAGAATGTTAATATAATTGGAAAATATATATTTTCACTTGGGGGAAAAAAGAAACTATAATATATTCCAGAGGAGGTAACAAGATGACAATAAAAGAAGTTCCCCATGCAAGTTTGGTCCAAAATAAATTTTTTGGGCGGGGAAGAGAGGGGTTCTTTGGCTCTATAAACCTTGAGCGATGGCATAATGAGGGCAAAGATTTACCAACCAGTATAAAACTTACAGGAATAAGGACATGAAAATCCATGAAGATCCCCTAGGAAACATCCACTAGCTGTGTGGCCCTGGAAAAGTCATTTCACCTCTGTTTGCCTCAGTTTCCCTATCTATAAAACAGGGATCACCATAGCATGTATCTCCTGGGGTTATTGTGAGGATCTAATGAGATGTTTGTAAAGCTCTTAGCACGTAAATGGTAGCTTTTATAAGGGCTTAGCATATTCTGGTACATAGTATAAACTTTATATAAAGTTAGTTATTATTATTGTTATTATCATAAAAAGCAATAGTTCTGACTCTTTAATTTTGAAATTTTAAAAAAAATTAAGTTAATTAATTAACTTTAAAAAAAAAGCTTTAAGTCCCACCCTCTTGGCACTATTTTTGTGACCTCACAACCTTCCTAGGTCTCAGTTTCCTCATCTGTAAAATGAGAGGGTTAGACTAGTTGGCCTCTGAGGTCCTTTCAAATTTTGGCTCCATGAAGCTGGCAATTCCATTTGTAAAAAGGCATTGCTGTTTCTCACTGCCCCTCCCCCCTTCCCATTTTCCTAACAATGACCCAGGATTTTCCAGTGTTACTTTCTAGAGTATTAAGCTGTAGTTTCCTCCTGAGGTTTGGGAGGTGGAAGAAGGGTGTGATTAATCCGTTCCAATGGCTAAACACCCTAAGTGGTGGTAGGGCCCCGCCATGAGCCTGCAGAGGCTGTTGTTTGTCCTTCATTCTCAAAGAGGACCACGACATCATGGAGGTGATGCCATGGCATGCAAGTGAATTGGATCTCAGTGAAGGAGGCTGTACAAAGTCACAAGCCTCACTCTCTCCTCTGGAGCCATCTGGGCGCAGTGGCCAGATTACCATGAGCCTGCAAGGCACCAGACAAAATTGGAGGCTTTTTTTGAAAGGCAAATGCCCACAGAGCCCTGCCAACTGACACTAAATTCAGTGTGCAGAATTCTTCAGGGCATTTGTTGAGACAAAAAGGTTCAGGGACCACTGACTAGTATAAATATGATTGATATTTAAATTTGAAAAAGAGAAATAGGGAAGGCACTTGGCAATCTTTCCTCTTTCTAGAAGAAAACAATGAATCAGTATAAAGTTTTTGGGGTTTTTTTGTTTTGTTTTGTTTGGGTTTTTTTTTTTTTGCTGAGTTTAGTTGAATCCTTGAGGCTGGACAGAGATAGAGCCCGACATATCCGATGATAATTCCATGAAAATGATGTGCCCCAATCTAAATTGGGCCCCTGGTGACAGGTGCTGATGAGAAGCCTCAGTGTGCCTAGGTAGTCCTGTCCATGGCAGACGCTGTATCAAGACACGGTTCTGATGCTCTTGCGTGGATTGCGCAGCTATGATTTATATCCTTTTCTCTCCCAGCGGACATGAATATTTATAATGAACATGACATTTATTACTCACAAACCAGGCTAAACTTACCATGGTCCAGTTCGTGTATTAGGGGAGAACGAGTGTGTATTTATACATCTTCTATTTGTTTCTCTACAACAGACTGAACATTAATAGTTTATTTTTAGGACGCAGTTTCATCAGTGCTAAAGCTAGTACTTCTAAAAGCTGAGAAAAAGACCACAGCCCGAATTGGAAGGTAAGGGGGGGAGGGTCCCCGGAGTTGTGGTCTGCACAGATTACTTTTTAGCAGCTCTCCCTTAACGATCGTACTGCTCAAAAATAGGGCACATAGTAGATGATACTGTGAAATGACTTTAATTAGGCCAATTGTAGCTTTACTCGGCTGTATGAAAGACATTTGAACTATCGAGCTCTTTCTTTCATATCATGCCAGCGACTGGCGCTAACGACCACCTGGAAAAAAATAGGAATTGTTTTCTCAACAAACATCCAGATTTAGAAATAAAGATATTGGGGCAGCTAGGGGGCTCAGTGAGCAGAGCACCAGCCCTGGAGTCAGGAGGACCTGAGTTCAAATCAGGTCTCAGATGCTTGACATACTTACTGGCTGTGTGACCTTGGGCAAGTCACTTAACCCCAATTGTCCTGCCCTCCCCCTCCAAAAAAAAAGAAATAAAGATGTTTTAGAGGGAAAGAGTTACACATATTATTCACTGTCAATAAAAATCAAGTGAACCATGTGTACGGTTATCCCCTCCCCATTGAAGGAGTTCAGGGAGCGGTGCCCCTGCAATCTGGGAAATCCACGTAAAATCTTTGGGCCTTCCCTTTGTATCAGAGAAGAAGAAATTGTATATATTTATGGTATTCAAAGACAAAATACGTCGATATCATACAATACGTATATTTTATGCATTTCTGAGTTTCTAAACTTCTCTGTCATCTGCAGCTTCTGCAAAACTCACAAAAAAATTCCCATTTAATTTCTCATGCCGACCCATGATATATCAAAACTGTGATGGGGAAAGTTGTGACGTGGAAGGGATAACTGTATATTGTAATGCTTCAGCACTGACTACTGAGAATTTATATATGGAAAGGATATATTTGTCATTTCTACTTTCTCCTGGCCCATATATGTGACTCTAGAGTTTGCTCCTTCATATGCAATGGCTGGTCCTGCCTAGGCCAGACTTAAAACTAAGACCACCACTTAACAACTTTGTTCCTAAATTATCTGGGCAGCCTTCCACCCTCCTAGATTGGGGAATCTATCAAAAACCAGAATGTAATTAAAAGACTGAATGGTTGGGTAGACAGAGACATAGGGGATGTGCCAAAGGGGGCTCCCTCTAGTTTTCCCACATCCATCACGGTAAAGTGCCAAAAATGTAAGCTGCTAGTCCACAAGCCCACGTCAAGTACCTGCTGTGTGTCAAGACCCTGTGCTAATGCCAGGGACCTGCCCCTCCAAAAGTAGAGAGATGCTCAAGCAAATGAACATTTTTCCCTAACAGCCAGCACAATACGTGACTCCACCCCTACCAAAGGCAAAAGCATCTGGCCAGGCTATTTTGAAATGTATACTTAGATTGAGATGGCATTTGGGGTAGAACATAAATGCTTTATTTTCAAATAAATAAATTTAATTTCAACAAAGATTTGTTAGGCACCATGCTAAGAACCTACAGAAACAAAAGAAGTAGTCCTGCCTTCAAGAAGCTTATGATCTATGGAGGAGTGGGGAGGGCGGAATGGAGGAGATAATGGGGAAGATAGAATATCTGCACAGCTAAATAAAAAAGTAATTTCAAGAAAAATAGAAAACGTCTCATGTCAGAGGTGACGCCTGAGCTATGCTTTGGGGCAAGCTAAAAGTTCTGTGCCGACGATGCCGCGAAGTCCATGTCCCATTGGGGGTTAACTAGGAAAACCGTCCACTATTTCACAGCTAGAGTTTCCTAGATAGAGACAGCTCAATTAAGCTACATGCCTCTCTCTTAATTTTGTTAATTATACATATATATATATATATATATATATTAGGTAGACGAATTTCTGCAAAATGATAATGGAAATGTATGTATCTTTTCAAAGCTATGTCTACCATACTCTCCTTATCAATGGAATCACCTACTTGTGTGCCACAGACAATCCCTTGGATGTTATTTCGCCATTTGCATTTCTGGATGAGGTAAGGAATTTTTTAAGCTAGTTAAGAACTTTATATCAGTTACCAAATTTCTGTAGGATTTCTGTGTTCTGATTCGTATGTGAAATAAGCAGGCTAGCCTCAGAGATCAAAGTCACAAATACTTAAAGAGACTGACTGACTATAAAAACTAGCGTTGAGTAGATGGAGAACAGTGCATTCATAGGCTACAGAGATTTCAGGCCATTCTCAATATTATAGGCAATATTCACAACAGTCGCGATTGTTGTAAGTATGCTGGCATGGTTCTGAAACACAAAATATAACAAGCAAAATATTTATTCGGACACTAGACCAGAAAACCCAATCCCAAAACCAGTAAGTCCAATCTATCCAACATAGAGGTTAATACACATTATCACAGCAGAGAGCCTCTCCATCCTATAACCTTCTCCCTCCCGCCCCCCTGCCACCCTTCACTTTTTCCCCTTCTTTTGTATCTCTCTTCCTTGGGAAATATTTCTGAAAAAGGCAATTTGACTCAATTACCCTGGGTGAATGAAAAAAAAGATCAAGGAATGACAACTTTTAGGAAAATCAGGATACTTTTCAATTGGAAAATTGGCTAAGGATGCATTACATGGCAAGCCTTCCTACAGTACTATAAGGTTTGCAAAGTGTTTCACAACTATTAATGTTTATATATATATATGTATATATATATATACACACACATACACACGTATATATAATGTATATATATATATATAATGTGCATGTCTGTGTGTGTATGTGTGTGTGTGTTTGTGTGTGTGTGTGTGTGTATGAGAGATGGTACAGTGTAGCAGATGCAGAGTGGCCTACACATGAGGAAGACCTCATTCAAGTCCTCATTGAGACGTACAGCTTTTGATCCCAGGCAGGGCATTTAACGTCTCATTCCCCAGTCCACTTTAGAAGATTCTAATCAGGCACTGAAGTCTGTTGGGTAGAAGGAGAATCATGATAAGAAGGTGTCTTCACCAATGAAATCTTAGATCTGAGGGGGAGAGGGTGTGTGTATGTTTGTGTGTAGCTGTGTCTGTGTGTGTATCTGTGTGGGAAAGGTAGATCTATAACAAATCCTATATATACCAAGCTAGAAAGGCTTTGAATATGAACCAGGCAGTGGTGGTTGTCCAGTCGTGTCCGACTCTTTGTCACCCCATTTGGGGTCTTCTTAGCAAAGATACTGGAATGGGTTGCCATTTCCTTCTCCAGCTAAGGCAAGCAGGGTGAAGTGACTTATTCAAGGTCACACAGTTAGTAGGTGTCTGAGGATGGATTTGAATTCAAGAAGATGAGTCTTCCTGACTCCAGGCCCAGTGCACTATGTACTGTACACTATGGCACCACCTAGCTGCCCCCGTGTATTTGTCATCCAAGAAGCTAAATTCAGAATGGCGCATACCTAAAGGACTGGCTACCACGTGGCATCTTTTGGCTACACTGAAGCATGGGGGGATTGTGATCTCCACCGACAGAGAGTGTACCCAAACAGATGAAATCACATACATCTTTTCACCTATTGAAATAAGTGCGTGTACACACACACACACACACACACACACACACACGCACACACGCATAAACACAAACACCTGAAACTTAACAAGTGGGTATCATATAGGATAACTTCCTTATAAGTAGATTAGAACCTTCATCATTTTAATAGCTGTTTCATGTTTGTTGTTAGTTCGAAGTATCTTGGCAGTTGGCTGGGAGGAAAGCATTAATAGACCGTAAATCACTAATTGTTATGTGTTATTTGTGAGCCAGAAAGAAAGAGGCAGAGCAGAGCACCCGATCTTGGCCTCCCAATGGTTCAGGGCGGTGGCTCAAATGTTGTGTGGTTCCCTTGTAAGAGATAGGAAATGAACAAGCTCAGTCTTCATTTTTATTGACAAATGTACAATTCAAATTAGAGATTTCAACAAATGTGAATTTATACAAATATCAATAAGCTCGACTGTCGTGACTCACAAGTTGCATCCACGAGTCATTGCACTGATCCTCGTGTTTTGTTGTCCAGCTCCTATTAAGTGGAGGGCAATTAGGTGGTGCAATAGACAGAGTTTGGGGTGTGAAATCAGGAAGATTTATCTTCCTAAGTTCAAATCCAGCCTCAGACACTTACTAGCTGTGTGACCCTGGGCAAGTCACTTAACCCTCTTTGCCTCAGTTTCCCCATCTGTAAAATGAGCTGGAAAAGAAAATGACAAACCACTCCAGTAACTCTGCCAAGAAAACCCCAAATGGTGTCTCAAAGAGGTGGATACGACTAAACAACAAAAATCTATTAAATCCTCATGCTGATCATGCTGGTCTACATGTGCTAAAGTTTTGGTTATATGGCTTAATTTCTAAATCAAACAGATGCAGAATCAACATTCACGTGGCAAATTTACTGGTCGAACCTGTACAGTAACCAATCTACAAACATGATTAAGTTTCAACTATGTGCCAAGCACCCCATGGGACAGGCCCTTAGGGATATGGAGACAGCAACGAAACCATGTCTGACCTCAAGGAGCTTACAGGGGGAGGGGAGGGGGGGAAGGCTGCTCCATTTACATAAATAAGCATAACAAAACAGTTAAAAGATAACTCCAAAGTCCACAGGTTGCCAGGGAGAGTCTTAGGAAAGGGGCATCTGGAAAGCTTGGCTTACCTTGTATTGAGTATGGAGTGTGTCAGCCAAACCAGAACCGGCCTCTAACCTGGGAATGGAGGGAACAGAACAGAGCAGGCTAGAGACAGGAGAGTCAGGAATCGAACAGAAGTTTAATTTCATAAAGAGGGAAATAGCTTACAAGCAAGGACACATGTGCGGGGGCTTGCCCCTAGTGGGGGGACCCACTTTAGTGTGGGGAGATCTCAATACCTATATCTATGGCTATGCAGTCAGCTGTAGCCCTGACAACAAGAGTTAACAGCGACTATGTGACAAGTTTGATTCATAGCAGGGCTTCATGACCAGAAACGATTCTGGGATTTTGCTGCGGCTGAGTTCTTCCAGGGGATGAGCGTGGGTTCAGTGTGAGCATTTATGCCTCAGAAATTAGGAAACTGCCAAGCAGGGCTTGATTTAACATTTTGTTAATTGTCTAGATGTAAGAAAGTGATGGGGAAAAGATTAATAATGCAGATTAAACTGAAAAGTGGGCAGTGTGTACATTTTTTTCCAGAGAGCCCGTTGTTAAACATTGCCCAGCCTTCCTTCCAACTTGAAAATTCTATGATTAAAAGAGATTCAGATGTGAAGAGTTCTTATTTCTGGAGGGAACTGCAGCCTGCTAGAGACAAAAGGGAGACCAGAGAGCATTTAGTCTGCTTCTCTCACTTTACAGAGCTGGGAGAGCCAAGACTGGGACAAAGGCGATCTGGAGACATTTTTAAATACCAGGGACACTATGCTTCTAAAGGGTTAGAAATCCTGTATCGTTAGGCCTTTGCTAGGCACCTGAAATGTGCTTTAATTTTTTTTGGTAATTTTTCAGTTATTTTTCAATAGATATAATTATAGATTGGTGTTTTCATTGCCTTCTCTAGGTGAGCAGAACTTGTTCTGAAAATCTCTTCTTGTTCCAAGAACCCTTTCCTCCTTCAAATGCAACCGTGGCAGACGTTCAACAAGTGCTGGGGAAATGCATGGTAAGCAGTCTGGGCACTGGATGACTCTGTTGGGTGCAGTGGCTGCCATGGTCCTTGGAGTTATGAAAAGGTAACAAGACGGCAGTGCTCTGACACATTGGTGTCAATCTACTCCTATTCAAAAGACCTAAAGGAAGAGTAGATTTACCTGAGACCTCTGAGACCAGCAGTATGGGTGGATCCTCCACCATGCAGATTAAAATGTTTCTGAGCCTTCTTGAAAAGCTGCAGCAAAAAAAAAAAAAAAATCCAGCACTGCCCACCATCTACTAATGAGCCTGTCACTCAGCAGCCCAGTTGGTCCTGGGCCAGGCACCATGCCATCCATTGTCGGACCCACACTCCACACTTCTCCCCCTTGGTAGAATCTGTCACCGTTGGTGCTCACCTGGCAAGCCTTCCAGAGCTCCACATTAAGCCTTTGCCATGAGGGGTTGGGCTAGGATTTTAGTAGAGTTAATAATAATCAGAGCTGGTATTTCTGTTGTGCTAAGACTTCACCAAAGGTTGGACCAGCCCTGTGTCGTGATTTTCATACTGTTGTCATACAGCTCTATGTTGTAAGAGCTGCCAGTATTATTACCTCCACTTAGAAAGATGAAGCTGTGGTGATTTCCCCAGGGTCACATGGCTAGGTGTGGAGAAGGCAAAATCTCCAAGTCTTGGCAGTTCACTGGATGGGAGAGGTGAGAGAAGAGGAGAGAGTTAAAAATAATTCTCTGGATTGTGAACCTGGTGACAGGAAGGTGTGCCATGAAGTACGGAGTAGGAATTTAGTAGAAATAATAATAACATTTATATGGTGCTTTAAGGACTTACAAAGCACTTTACATACATTACCTCATTTGACCCCCACACCAGTAAGACATAGTAATATAGTAATACACATAATCCATAATTGTAATACAGCCGTGGAAAATTGTAAAAAAAAAAAATAGGGAAGACCGAAAAGAGGAGATAATCATTTCTGTCTGAACAGCCTATGGGACTTCCAGAAAGTACTTGATACCATATAACTAGAGTCATGGAAAGGCTAGATGTAAAAATTTGGGAGTCACTCACACAGAAATGATTGTTGGACCCACAGGAGATGATGAGCTCTTTGAACTGAAAGAATTGGGCCCAGGACAAAGGTTTTGGAAGTCTTTATTGTAAGAGGGCAGGAACTGCATTATGATCCGCCTAAGGAGACTGAGGGGTCGACAAGGAAGGGGAAAGGCAGCGTCACAGAAGGAAGCCGAGGGAGGCCGGAGTGTCCACTGGGAGGAGGTTGTGGTATCTGTGAGCATCACTGTGTAGAGAGAGCCAACAGGAGAGGGCTGAGAAAAGCCCACTGCACTTAGCACTGAAATCCTTGATAATCCTGGAGAGTAAGTAATGAAAACGGAATGAATGAAAAAGAATTTACCAAACAGTAACTGCCCCAAAACAAGTGAGCAAGGCAATCCCTGCCCACAAGGGACTTACATTCTAATGGGAAAGGCAATACATAAAGGAAGCCAGGGAGTGGGGACATGGTCCGGCTCTGGGAAAGGCACAGTCGAAGCTCAGCTGTCAGAGCCCGAGGCTCCTTGGAGAGAGCAGTCTACACTGAATGGAAGGGTGAGAAGCCAGATTATAGAGGTCAGGGAAATGCGTGGGTGCTAAGACGGTACAGGCAGTGGTTTTAGATGATTCCTTCTATCCCTGTAGGGCCTCCCTGGAACATAGGCTTCAGGGGGAGGATCTCTGAATCAGAGAATATGGACATTTTAATGATTCATTGCCTAACTCCAAGTTATTTTCCACGATGATTAGACCGATTTATAGCTCCACTAACAATGTATTACTATGCTTGTCTTAGCCCTGGGCATCTCCAACAAAATATATAATATATCTGGGAGTCAACCTACTAAGACACACTCAGGACCATAAATGTGTATGTGCATATATATACACATACATGCATGCATATACATGTACACATAACTAAACATATATACATGTGTGTGTTTACACATGTGTGTGTGCATGTACATATATTGTGTATATCTGTATGCCATGTATAAATATACAATTACAAAACACTCTTTACAGAAATGTATAAACACAAATGATTGGAGAGCTACTCATTGCTCATAGGTAGGCTATGTCAATGTAAAAATTATAAAACTACCTAAATTACTAAATTAATTTATATGTGTTACTATTAATAATTCCCAAATCGAGTACGTTAGTAAAGAAAAGATGGAGATGGTCACATGGCAAAAGTGAGACATGACAGGTAGCCAGTGTCCCACTGGTACCCTCGCAAGCTTTGGGGAGAACCATGGCTACACTTCATGGCCTGGAAGCTCCTTCATCCTTGAAGCTCCCACCAGCCCTGGAACTCACCCACTGGAAGTCCCTACAGTCCTTGGGGTCCTCCTTCTGAATGGATGGCTTCTCTCAGAACTGCCATTTAGGAGGGTATCCAGGCCAGGCATGTCTCATTCCTCTCCAGTCTGGACTCAGGATTTTCTCTACCATCCCCCAATACACCCTGGGCATCTTCACCCCCAACGCTTTTCAGCTTCCTTTTACGTGTTGTCTTCCCCCATTAGAAGGTAAGCTCCTTGTGAGTAGGCACTATGTTTCTGATTGTATTTGTATTGCCAGTGCTTAACGCTGTGCCTGGCACATGGTGAGTTCTTACTGTTGATTGTTGACAGAGAACACGGACAAAAGCTAAACAGAATGGGGAGTCAGTCAGTAAGCATTTGTTAAGCACCTAGGCACTGAGCTAAGCACAGGGGATACAAAGGCAGACAGAAGGCAGTCCCTGCCCTCAAGGAACTCATTGTATTCTGAGTTCTTGACAAACTCCAGATTTATGACTCCAAGCCTCTACAAATGCTGGACCCAACTGCCAAAGGACCACTTTATAACAAAATTTATTCAGAGGAACAAAAAGCCTAGACTCTCCAGGGAAATAATGGGGGGAAAGTTGGAACAAAGAGGGAACAGCACTTTCAGACTGAAAATTGCATCACATAGCACTTATCAACAAAACCACTTGGCACTCTGCATGCTTGTCTTGGTTTTTTTAAGTTGACCGATGGAACAGAACAAATTATCAGACTCAGAAAACACCCTAATCCCCTAGTCAAAGGCATCGATGAAGCCACATGGACACTTTTCTGGTGTTCATTAATGAGGCCTCTAACAAATATTAAGGGAGTCAAAGACAAGGTTGATCTCTACATTACAGACTGCCCTCTGGTTCCCTTTATAAGGGACAATAGCTGGGACAATCCTGGCCCCCTCACCTGTGCGTTGGCACCCTTCCTGTGCTCTTTTACAGATTGGGTCGACAGTGGATCCCAGCCCAGGCCTGGTGAGCTAACTCCTCAAAGGGTTTCTTCCTTCTCCTAGATAACGGTCTACATTTCTCAGCCCAAATAGTAGTCTCCTTCAAAAAGGAAACCAAGGCAAAAGGAAAACTGAGCTGACTTTGAGTCTTCTTTTTTCCCAAACAGAATTTTATAAAACAAAACAAAACCACCTTTTTGTGATGCTTTGCATTCCTCACAGGCCTC
>CM053623.1:307084420-307123124 GCA_028646595.1 Phalanger gymnotis
ATTTCCACATTAGTCATGTTGTAAGAGAAGAATCAGAACAAAAGAGGAAAACTATGAGAAACAAAAAACAAAAAAAAAGTGAAAATAGTATGCTTCGATCTACAGTCAAGACTCCATAGTTCTTTCTCTGGATGTTGATAGCATTTTCCATGATGAGTCTTTTGGAATTGTCTTGGTCCTTGTTTTTTTGAGAAGAGTTAAGTATATCAAAGTTGATCTTGGTACTTTTGTGTCTATCCCCCGTTGCCTGCCCTGGCTCCCACCTTCATCCCCACTGTCATCACCAACTCTTGACCAACTGCCACTGACAAGCAGGTAAGCTCCAAGGCCCTGGGAGTATCCGCATCCCCAGAGTAGCAGCCCTGCATCTAGCCTGGCTCCCCACAGCTATAGCACAGGGAGACAAGACTGATGGTTGAATTTTCACTGTGAGTGTTTACACATCAGAGGTCAGCCAACACAACAAATCCAAGTTCAAGTTGTTGTTTAGTTGATTGTCTAGAATTAAGAAAGTGGTGGAGGAAGATGTTAATGATGCAAATTCAACCTAAAAATGTATCATGCTGCCTCTTTTTTTTTTTCAATGAGCCGTTGGTTAAACATTTACCAACCCAACCTGGAGAAGCAGTCCTTGTGAAGAGACCTGGCAAGTTTCTCCCAGGTGGTGTGCCCCCCCCCCAACAACCCTCAACAGCCACAGCTAATGAAGACACCCCCCAAGAACGCTGCTGATGTCAAAGTCCTTGGCGTTGTGAAAAAAGCCAGGATAGTTATATTTGTGTCAGTGATACTCAAGAGGGGAACTTTTCAGCTGCCCGTTTCCATCCAACATGTAACTAAAACCTCCTAAATGAAGTGTCTCCTCCATTCAAATGGGAGCTCCCAAGAGCAAGGATTGTTTCTGCTCTTATTTATATCTCCAGAGCTCAGCACAAACACTTTGCATGTAGTAAGCAAGAAATAAATGCTATTGCATTTGTGTGGGGTGAGACCACCCACCAGCAATTAATTTAAAAAGTCATAGGTCTCTCAAATTTAGAAACAGAAAACTTCTTTATTACAATTTCGAGAGAAAGGGCTGTCTCCCTACCATCAGTAGAGAAAAGCAGGGCCCAGAAGGCAGAACTTTAGCTTTATACTCTAAAGTAAACAACCCCCACCCTGCCACTGGCCTTGGTGGAGTTCAGGCTTACAATCTAAACGTGGAAATCTACTACGCCAGGTACAATTTAACCAATGCCAAACTCTTAAAAACACTTTTTTTCCTTATTTGGTGAGGTTCGCTGGTGGGGAGGGGAGGGTGTTCAGTCTGCTCTAAGTTTCGATTCCTACAGGTCAGGTGATTTGAAACTTAGGCCTAGCTGACAATCAGAAGCCCTGAGCCACGCTGAAAAGTCCCCACCCCCATTCATTCCTCTCAACTCGAAGAAAGGCTGAGACCCAGATTCCATGAGAGGGCTTTACCATCCCACTCACATTCAATCGGAGTCTTTATAAAATGTAATTTGGTCATTACATTCCCTCTGAATACATACCAGTCCCTCTCCTTTTCCCTCCTCTCAGGAATTACTTCCCTTTCATCTTCAGAATTCCATTCATTCTTTCATCCTTTTTGGGCCGACTTCCCCTAGAGTCAAAATACATCGGATCCTGCTTATTCTTCCTTTGATGTTTTGCAGTCCCTTCTCCCCCTATCCCTAACTCAGGGGTGAATCTCAGGGCTTGCCTGGCTTTCCCATCTTTCACTACCATCATTGAAGAGTATTCATTTCCTCCACAGTTTCCAATATTTCCACTTGATGAACCGGTTCCTCCTTGTGGAGTAGAATCAGATTCAGAAGAGCAAACCCCTTCTCATTTCCTCCACCTTTTGAAGGATGGAGTTATCATTAGTTTGTTCAATCACCAAGTGGCACTGCTGCCACTAACCTGATCCAATTCACCAAAAGAACCAGACTTTGCTAAGTCCCTGTCTCACCCTGGGATCGTGTGCTCCACCCAACAAGTAAGTGTGAGCATCTCTCTGGTTCCCAGAAACCAAGGACCTTTGAGTCCCTAACTCAGGGATAGCCCTATCTGGGTAGCAGCTCCTCCTCATTTGGTCTAGAGGGTGTGAGAAACACGATTTTGGGGACCACTGGACTTCTTCAAATTGTGAGAACATGGGGCTTTGGGGATCACTGGGCTTCTTAGGCAGGGCCAAAGTCTTGAGGAAGAACTCTGTGATAATCCCTAGGGAAGGCTGTACAGACCACAGGACTTTCAGAAGAAGACCAAGCAGTAGCCACCCCCCCTCTTAATCTATGGGGATCACAGGGCCTCCTAGTGGTCAAACCCTAAGGAGGACCCAAGTGATAGCCCCTTAAGACGGCAGTAAGATCACAAGGAATCACAGGACACACCAAGACAAGATCTAGCTTCCACTGTTCATTGCTTCACTTTGACCTTAGGAAGATCCATGTGATTTGCCCTTTCTCACCCAAAAAACTCAAGATCAGAGCAGGCAGAAGAAAGATATCTTATTTCACACTTCCAGAGAGCAGGTGTAATGCTTACTAGAACACTCATACTGCTGCAGGAGCAGGGGTAACCATTCCCTCCACTCCTGCTAGAGTTATGGTTAGTTTACAATCCTTATTTTTTTTACATAGTTTCCCTAGGTTATACAGTTTGTATAGGTAGGATAATAAGGATACAGAAGCAAAAGTGAAGTTAATTGGATTTTACTTGTCTTAGTTTAGGATTAAACTACATTCTTTTACTTTCCCTCTTTAACATATGCAAATTATGCAAATCAGTAGGCCTGGACTCTTGACCAAGACCAGACCCTAGATAAGCTTGAGCCGGTTCAACCGGGTTTGGCCTCTCTAATTCCCCTGTCTTCTCAAAAGGCATGCTCATGTGTGCAAGCTTCTGACCTCTCACCTGATCAACCTTGAGGCCTGGTTTCTGCTAAAGCTGGAGTGGGGGAGGGGAGGGAGTACACCTTTAGTTCTGTGGAAACAAAACTCCTCCTCTCATTTCTTACAAGGGTAAATGCAGTTCAAATTCATCCAATCAGACTAGCTCTCAAGTGTCTGGTATCACTCAGAAAATACCTCCCTCCTCATTGGGTCAGCTGTGTTTCATTAAGCTCTTATTAAAAGAGCCAACAGTGGCTCAGCTTTAAAAAGAAACATACTTGTATTCAGTTTTTACTCCAAGGTACAGATTCAACAAAAGGAATAAATCATTATATGATAGAAGACCTCCTGCCCCAGAAATCCTGAGGGTCTTCCCCTCCTAGATGGTTTGTTTTTTTTTTTTTAACTAGGTAAAGAGGCCATTCTCTGCCTCATTTCTTAGTCAGCCTTAATCACTGACGACAAACTGAGACCTGGGAAAGAGCATAGCTCAAAAAGACCAAGGTCTCCCACTGCATCTGGGCCATCTGCAGTTGTCCTGATCTATATCTGGCCACTGGACCCAGATGGCTCTGGAGGAGAAAGTGAGGCTGGTGACTTTGCACAGCCCTCCCTTGCTTAAATCCAATTGGCTTGCCAGTCATGGTCCTCTTCTAGAACAAAGGACAAGCAACAAGAAGTCTCTATATAAAGCCAAGACCCAGCATTATCTGTAATGGAAAAGCACTAGAGACCTTTCCAACAAGATCAAAAATAAGCAGGCATATCTATTGTCACCGTTGTTATTTTATGTAGTGTCAGGAATGCTCGCTGTAGCTATAAAACAAGGAAATTGAGACAATAAGCACAAAGAGTCAAGTCAAATCAACAAGTACTTATTAAGCACCTACTATTTTCTGGGCACTGTGAGAAACACCCAGATGCCAAGAAAGCCAAAAAAACAAACAAAAACAAAAACTGTCTGTGCTCTCAAGAATGGAAGTGACAACACACAGAGTACTAGGTAATAACAAGATCTAGACAGAGTAAATTGGGAGTAATCTCGGAGGGAAGGCACTAAGACAAACAGAGATTGTAGGAGATCTTAACAACCAATAAAACAAGGAAACCATTGGCTAATCTGATTAAAGGGAGAGGAAAACCAAGCTGCCAATTCCCCACATGAAAAAGAATTCACAACTGAAAAAATCGAGGAAACTACCAGAAATTGTCTGATCCAATTCTACCCAACGCAACTCATAACCTAAATGACATTAATGAATAGTTGAGAAACAGAAACTCCCAGATGAGCAGGGCCAAAGAGAGAATTTAGAGAACCCAGCCTGCCTGGTGTGGAGTTGCACACTCATGATCCCTCTGGAGCTTGGTCGTTGAGCTGCAGCGGCTAAGCAGCCAGGTATTCCAACTAAGTTCGACATTATAATGAGCAGATAGAGATGAGGGAGAGAAATCCAAGCCGGAGAGACAGCCACAAGAAGGGCAGGGTCACAGAGTACATGGAGGTGAGAAAGAGACACCTGGAAAGGTAGGAAGGGGCCAGGTTATGAAGGGCTTTAAAAGCGAAACAAGACTTGATATTGGATCGTGGAGGTCAGAGGGAGCCCCTGGAATTGATTGAATAAGGGGGTCATAGGGTCTTTTAGGAGGATCAACTTGATAGCTGATTTGAGGATGGATTAAAGTGGGGAGCAGGCTTGAGATGGGAACCACCAAGCTGGCCAGTGCAGCAGTCCAAGTGTGAAAGGATGAAGACGTGTGTGAGGGTGGGGACAGAGTAAGCAGAGAGAAGGGGGCACACACAAGAGACATTCTGAAAGGAGAAACAACAGGACTTGGCAACAGATTGGGCATGGAGGGTTGAGGATGATGCCTTAGTGTTGAGCCTGTGTGACTGGGAAGATAGGGATCCTTTGGACATGTGGAGTTTAAGATGTCTACCAGACATCCAGTTCAAGATGTGAATAGGCATTTGCAGATGTGAGACTTGAGGTCAGGAGAGAGGTCCAAGCTGAACAAAGAGATCTTGGAGTCATCCGTTCAGAGATGATCGTTGAAGCCAGTAGCTGATAAAATCACTAAATGAAAGAGCGTAGATGGAGAAGAGGGCCCAGATCAGAGGCTTGTGGACATCCACGTTTAGTGGGAATGACCTATGAAGATCCAGCCAAGAATAGAGAACAAGGAGAGTGCAGTGTCATGAAAAGCCATTATCAAGAGATTGTCAAGGAAGAGAGGAAGATCCACGGTTCCAGAGGCTGAAGAGCCATCAAGAAGGATGAGAACTGAGGAAAGGCCAGTAGATTGGGTAGTAAAAGAACATTGGTATCTTTGGTGAGGGCAGTTTTAGTTGAATGAGGAGGTCAGAAGCCAGCTTGCAAAGAGTTAAGAGAGTGAGAAGATAAGAAGTGGAGGCACTGATTGTAAATGCTTTAATTATCACCTTCTCCAAATAATATTTTGGTTAACTTAGAGCAGTACTGTCCAAAATGCGGCCCACAGGCTGCATGTACCCACAGTGCTATTTATGAGGCAGCCTACAAGCATGGAAATTTACGTAAATGCTTTAGTAAAGGAAGCCGAGCTACCACAGAGCTCTCACTAAAATGGCAAATCAAAATATATTGTCTGTTGTTTCAATAAAAACCTAAGGTTAGACAGCCCTGTCTTAGAGGACTAGAGATCCAAGCAAAGAAATCGAAAAAAAAAATAATGACCTTTGTAAAGTATCAAAATATAAAACAAACCTGTCAGCTTTTCTATGTATATTTCTATATATTACCAGCAAAACCTAGCAGGAAGAGATAAATTCCACTCAAAATAACTGCATAATAAATGTGATATTTGAGGCATACATAGCAACTATATAAATAGAACTACAAAACACACTTTACAGAAACAAAAAGCAGACCTAAATAATTAGGGAAGCACTAATTGCTCATGGGTTTACTGAGCCAATATAATAAAAATGACATTGTTAGCTAAATTCAATTATGAAGTGCCATATCAGTCAAACTACCAAAAGACCAATTTATAGAGCCCCCCAAAAATAATAAATTTACCTGGAGGAACAAAAGAACAAAAATATCAAGGAAAATAACGAAAAATAAAGAAGGAAAGAGACCTAGCAGCACCAAACCTCAAACTTTACTAAAAAAGATTAATCAAAATTCTCTGGAGCTTCTTTAAAAATAGAAATATCAATCAGTAGAAAAATCAAAATGTAGCCTGGTGTTCATTATACCCAAAGATCCCACCTGCTGGGGTAGAGAGTTACCCTTTAACAAATCTCCTAGGAAAACTAAAAAAGCAATCTGGCAAAATTTAGAGTTAGGCCAATATATTACATCATATGATATAGTAAGTTCCAAGTTGATATGACCTAAATATGAAAAGGTCATATCGCAAATGAATTTGAGGAGCAGAGGAAATATTTGTCACAATTACAGATGAATAAATATCCAAGCATATAAAATGGATAAATTTGGTTTCATAAAATTGAAAAGCTTCAGCATAAGCAAAATTAATGCAAATAAAATTAGAAGGAAAACGTGAAAACATGGATGAAAAGCTGGGGAGAGTTCCTGGGTAATTAATAATTTTATTAATTATGTCTAGAAGATAATTAATAAAATGATCATTTAGCTTTCTCTCCTAAACCAAAGGAAAATCATGGAGGCCTCTCAATGCTTATATGCCTTTGGAAGAGTGGGCGTTCCTGACAGGTGGAAATCAACTCAGATTGGTTAACAATTAATGAAAGAATGAATGTTATAATGAGAGGTGGAGATATTCTAATGAGGGGTTGGGGGACATGACTGATTATATCACTCTTACTCATCTCTGCGCAGACCACCCTGCCTTGGGCAGTCTAGACAAAGGGATTTGCCTCTACCCAAGCCTGCCTGGGTGGCACACAAGTCACAAGTCAGATTTCCTCTAGAGTAGATTCTCTTTGTAAGGTTTCTCATTGGGAAGGGTCCCACCCAAGATGGTATAAGCATATATCCCAAGGATATGGGTGATGAATGTATATGTATATACATATGTATTAGGGGAGGGAATAGATAGTATGTACTGGGCACTACCCTGAAACCCAGAGCCCAACTATCATGATCTGGGGACAGGCTGGGTACCTCCTTCCTACCTGAGGCACCCACAGCCAGAGAAGGCCATCCATGGAAAGGTACAGGGTGGATTGAGGAGTGCTGAAGTAGGACATGTGGGAAACAAGCCTTGAACTGGCCACAGAGGGAGAGAGGGGGCGTGCAACCCATCTTCCCACCCCCGTCAATGGGGTCAAGCTCCAGCTTCCTTGGGGCTTCTTCCTCAGCTCCAACTTTGAAGACCAGCAGTCTAATAATGAATACCCCCTCAGAGCCTGCCTTAATGTCACCTACGTGAAGATGACAAGGGTAGTTGACACATACAAACTCGATCCAACATTTATTGAAGATGCTCTTATTAATCCCAGGTTATAAAAACACTCAAAATCAGTATCTTTTAGAGGTTTGGGTGGGGGCGGGGGGGGCCAAGTCAATCCAATGCTTTTGTACTTGTTTGGCATGGAATGTTTGCTGGCTGCCTTGCACCCCGTGGGGGTCTCGCTCACCGGAGACAAGTTTTCTGCACCTTCACTTTATGGGCACAGGGCACTATAATGAGTAATATTTGTGCAAAATAAACCTAAGGCACTCTTCTTTTTCCTACAGATGAAGTACAATCAAAGTCAAGGTGAATTTATGATTTCCAATCTGAAAAGTCAAGTGACCGATGTCAAAAATTCGATGTCACAGAATATTGACAAAATGTTGAAAAGAGAAGAAAAACTGAATGCACTTATGGACAGAACGGACGATCTTCAAGTAGCTGTAAGTCGGCTCCTGCCCTCCATGCTAGTGCCCACAGGTCATTTGCCTCCCAGGAGTGCTTTTAAGGGCATTTTGGTGAAAGTAAAGGTGAGGGATGTTCTATAAGCCCTTTGCATTGCTGTCAGTCTCCTTTATCTCAGAACACCGAAGATGCCTCTGCAGTTGTCAGAAAATCTAATTTTAAGAGTCCAGAAAAATAAGACCTGTAAATTAGAGGGTGATCATTTGTATTACAGAGGAATTTTTCACTTTAGGATCCATCCATGTTTCTTTAAATAGCAGTCTCTTTATTTATTGTGTCTGAAATATGACTTGATCCCTTTTCAGTAACAGGATAGGGGCCAGGACAGGGATGGACCTGGGATTTCACTGACAGAGGAAACTCTCAGGAGAGTTAAGGGCCTCTGCCAATGGAAGCTGGCACCCTCTGGGAGCTGCCCAGAGCTGAACAGCTCCAGCGATGCTTGTTGTTCAAAGCAGTGCCCTAGAACATGGGAGGTGGGGCAGGAAAGTGAGGGCACAGTGGCCTTGGGCGCACCCCTTCCCACCCCAACCCTCTCAAGTGCCACTCTTTGAAGGGGAGCTACAAGACCCCAAAGCCCTGGGGGCCAAGCAAGGCTCCGCACTCCCCTGCCTGGTGCCCCCGCCTCCACCACCCCATCTTTTGTGGGGGTCTGGGGTTTGGCACTTAAGGGGTCGTTATTAACTTTGGAGGAATGAGGTCTGAAGGCAGACTGAGAGGGGAGGCAGTGTAGACACCCAGTGTTGAAGGCCACCTTGAGGAGTTCAGACCCAAAGGCCAGGAGGAGGCATTTCCTCATTCATCTTCTGCCCAATGTGTGGGTAAGAATCCGGGAAGAGGGGAGAGGGGAGAGGGCAGACCCTGGCAAGACCTGCTCTCAGACCCGCTATGCAGCTGCTTGTCTGGCCCCGCCCCCGCCATCCGGTCATCACTCCCCCTCCATCCCCTGTCGGGCCACTGCTTCCAGCCGGTCACCCCCACCGTCCGGAACCACCCCTCCGGTCACTCTTGCCAGCCGGGTCATCCCAGCCATCTGGTCACCCACTGCGCCCTGCTCTGGGTCACCCTCACCATCTGGTCACCTCCACGGCCTAGCCGATCAGGCCCTCTGGCCAGCGCTGCTGTATGGTTCTTTCTCTTCCCCCCTCCCTACAGCGGTCTTCTGTCGTCCTGACTGAGGAGGAGGAGGGGGAGTGTCCGTGATTCTGATCTTTTTTCCCTTTATTTGGTGGGCATGCAGGCGCTGTTTCCTTGGGGTGTTCATTCTTAGTACCCAGAACCAGGGTCTGGGTCCTTGATGGTACACTGTGGTTCCAGTCCCAGCGAGGTCTGGCCTGGCCTTGAGCACAGAGGAGCCCTTTGTCATGGAAACCTGGAAGCCAGGGACCAAAGGCACTGAGACCTGCTCTTTGCTGAACCCTATATAAACCATTGTCAGGACTGCCTGTCGATTTATGGACCTGATGGATTTTTTATTCCCATGTGTTTTTTATCATTGATCTCCATTTGGTCCCAGATAGGAACCTGCTGGACCACATCTGTCTATGTCCTGCAGAGTGCTTGTAATTAGTAACGTTTGCCTTGTTTTTACTTTCTACCTCCTTGACTCAGCTTCTGGCATGCACTGTGAGAAATGGTTGTGATAAGAATGATAACCCCAGAAAGGGGCCTCAGAAGTACCAGTCAGAGGTGGGGGAGGAAAACCAAGCAAGCAGAAAGACCCAGAGACGGGATCTCCCAGAGAAGAGACACCCCTTATGAAGGGCCATGTGTGGGAGGGGAGGCAGAGGCCTTTGTATAATAAGCCTCTGAGAGAATGTAAAAAATGTCTATGATCAACTGTGTCAGATGCTTCAGAGAGTTCAAGAAGGAGGAGGATCGATCCTGCTATCTCTGAAGAGATAACTGGTGACTTTGGAGGGAGTCCTTTCAGTTGATTGATAAGCTAAGAAGCCAGATTACAAAGGATTGAGGACAGAGAGAAGTAGAGGCAGCCAGTCCAGATAGCTCTTAGCACAGAGGCTGGCACATAGTAGAAAGCCTGGCACATAACACAAAGGCTCCTTGATTAACTAGGTAGTCCAGTAGTGGTTATTCCTTCCATAAGCATTCACAAGTCTACAAATAACTTCCAGTTTTTCAGGGATTGTGTGATTATAATTTGTATAATTATCTAAGCCCCATTCCACTTCTGTTAGAAAGCATCCCAGTTATCTGTTATCTCCTCATCCAAACCTTGATATCTTTGACTTTTTCTCTCTCACTTCCAATAGATCATATCTAATCTACCTATTTCTTATCCTTAACATCTAGCTCCTCCTCTTTATTCCAGGTGGCTACCACCCTAGACAAGAATTTATGTTTGTCTCCATTGAATTTCATCTTATTAGATTCAGCCTTGTGCTCTAGCTTGTTAAGATCTTTTTGGATGGATCCTGACCCTTTCATCCAATGTCTTAGCTCTTCCTTCCAACTTTGAATCATCTTCAGATTTGATGAGCGTATTTCCTATGCTTTTATCTGTGTCATTGATAAAAATATCGCACAGCACAGATTCCTGTGGAACTCCACTGAAGACATCCTACCGAATTGATGTTGAGCCATTAACAGCAGCTGTTGGAGTCTGGCCAGTCCAAGCAGTTCTGCATCCATCTGATTGTGTCATCTTCTCATTCGTGTCTTCATCTTTTCCACAAAACAGGAGCATGAGATAATTCATCAAAACCTCTGCTAAAGTCTAGGTAAACTACATCCACAACATTCCACCCCAAGTCTTCCTCCGTCAGAAGAGGAAATGAGTCTACACTGGCACTACCTGTTCCCGACAAAGCCACACTAAATGTCGCTTTCAAAATCCTGCTCGTGCCCTGCTGATAGCCTCATCGAGGGGGCCTGCATCCTCGTGCGGACGGAGATGACTCCTAAAGCTTTTGAGCAGATGGGAGAGTAGGCACATAGGCCAGTAGTTACCGGCGTTCTCAGTGCTTAGAAGCTGCTGGTGGGGAAATAGAGCTCCAGGCTTGGAGTCAGGAAGAATGGGGTTCACATTCAGCATCAGACGCTCAGGAGCCATGTGACTGTAAGCAAGTCACTTTACATCTGCCTGCCTTAGTTTCCCCAACAACAAAGTAGGGATAATAATAGCACATACTTCAGAGGGTTGTTGTGAGGAAAAAATGCGATCGTTATTAGCACAATTCCTGGAACATACGCTTATTCTCTTCCCTTTTTCAAGGTCTCTCTCTGGTCTGGGGTTTATTTAGGGTTTTTTTATTAATAAGGTCCTACATTTTTTCCAAAACTCTGTTATCTTTCTCCCCTTCAGATACTTTACATTTTAAGACAAAAATTAATATTACCTTCGGTTTGTGCTGTATGGATTTCTACTGTATTGATTCTACAACATAATTGATTTTTATGCTGTATTAATTTTATAATTGAGTCTGCATCTGCCTAAAGCCACCTTTCAATGTCCTTGAGTTGAGTTCAGAAATTCTATTTTCCATCGGAGTTAGCTTACAGTTAGTTTAAATGAAAAGTCGTTATTGTGCAAACCATTGCCCCCTGGGATGCTTCCTTGGTATCTGTTTGTTAAGGCCAGCAAGTTAACTTGGTGCCATCCCCAAAAGATATTTTGTCAGTCCTTGCTTGTCTTTGTGTAATAAAGGGAGTTTTTCCATCTCTTCCAAGGAGACAGCAAGTCTGGTGGTTGGGATCCCTTAGCAAAGACTGCAAGATTCCGCTGGGACCCATAAAACAATTAAAATTCTGTAATTGTTAGAGAGGGTCAAGATCACCCTCGTCTTTCTCAGTATAGCTAATTGTAATGTTCCTAGCCCAGCCTCAAAACCTAGCACCTTTTCTCCATGCCTACCAAGACCCCTTCTTTGTCATGTGTTAATAAAAAGGGGTCTCCTCCTCCTTGGGGTCACTGGTTTTATAAAGGTGGCCAGGCTTTGTCAGGGTGGTGGCCAATTAAATCAGTCACTTTGTGGGATGCTCTTTGTCCCATCCACACCTTTTTCAGCAGCTCTATTGAATCAATCAAAGGCATTAAACTAGGGGTGAAAAGTCCTTAATTAGTTTGGAAGCAGCTAAGGGTTCCAGCCACTAGAATTAAAGAAAGGACAGGGAAGGTAGATTACATCTGGTTGGAGAGTAGTTGCACTTTTATTGACATCTTGCATAAAAATAGCAAGCGAGTTAGACCTTTATAGTCATAGGGCAGCCTGGAAGGGCAGCTGCAGTCAGGGCCTTCAGAGGGAACTGCTTGTGGGGAGCTCAGGGAGAGGAGAAGGGAGCCTGGATCCCATAGTTTACAGACTGCTCAAACCCTGGACCTGTTTCCTTTCTCCTTTGTGAAAAGACCAGGGGGCCAGAAAGACACCATAGCTTTACTTGGAGAGAATTGGGAGATCCGGGTTCTCAGGGGGCCTCCAAACCTAACCTCTGGGGGAAGCAACAAGCAAGGGGTCCCCTCATTGCAAAGCAGGCCTAGAGAAGGGCCCTGCCTCCCTCACTAGCTCCTCCTGGTGGTTAGAATTACTTTTAAAATTTTAAATCAAAAATCAAAAAAGAACTTAAGTTTTACAAGCATTAACTTTTAATGGAACAAAATTAGAAGAAGGAAAATTGGTGTACCCCCACAAAATTTAATGCTATACCTTAGGACCATAGATCTAGAACCTTAGAGATAGAAACCTTAGAGACAACGCCGCTCCCTCATTTTAAAGAGGCGGAAACAGGGCTAAGCAAGCTAACTACGGCAACTTGAATAACATTTGCTGCACAAGTAATTTATGGAATGGTCAGGACCCAAACCCAGCGATCCCTCCCCCACGGCTCACTGCTGCAGAAACGATTTTGTAAACCCTTAAAGCGCTTGTATTGTTGGTGGGGGTGTGGTCATCATCATCATCATCATCATCACCACCAAGCCTCATGGATCACATCTCTCACTGCTCACAGTGCCCTACCCTAGTTCAAGCCTTCACGCCTGTAACCTGGGCTGTTGCAATCACTTCCTAATTGGCATCCCTGCTTGCAGGCATATCACTAAGGTGCAGTGGAGAGTACTGGCCTTGAAGTCAGCAAAAGCTGGCTTCGAATCCTGCCTCATAAGGATCCCATGAGCCATATCTAATTTATCCTTCACACGACCGGCACACTGATGTCCCTCAGACACGACTCTGACCCTGTCTTTCTGTCTGCTCTATAATCTTCACTACTGCCCATTTATTAAGCACCAAGCAGTATGCCAGTCACTGAGATGACCAGGACACAAGATAAAGGTCCCCCACACACACGGATCTTACATTCTAATAAGGGGAGACAGCACATACATACATACATACATACATATATGTATGCATATGCAAAAAAATGAATGATCAAAGCCTTTATTAAGCACTTCCTGTGTGCCAGCACTGCCCTGAGCTCTGAGACTACAAATGGAGGAGTCAGCTGGTCACTGCCCTCCAGGACATTCTAAAGAGGAGACAGCACATAGGGATGGTTCGGCCCCCAGTCAGATGATCACACTTCTTCTGTGATGCCATTTCTGCTGATAGAATCAATCAGTTTCTGATGTTGAGCTGTTTGACAGCAGTTTGATAAAAAGAAGTCTCTGGGTCTTGGGCACAAAGGTGCCAAAACTGGGGGTACAAAGGTGCCAGAATTGGAGGGGGTACAGAGGTGCCAGAACTGGAGGGGGGCACAGAGGTGCCAAACTCAAACAGCAACGAGACCGCATAGATCCATGGCCTGGGGATCCCTGCAGGAAGCATATTGACTTGCAGTTTTATTCTACTTTTAGTTTTTGTTGTTAAATATTTCCCAATCACATCTTAATCTAATTCTGGCCATACTGGAGAGTGTTGCAGGCCGCATGCAGGTTGTTTCCCACAATGACTGGCAGTGGGCAACAGGCTGGAAGCAAACATACAAAATATACAAGATAATTGAGGGGAGGGTGTCAACTAGTACCTGAGGGGAAGGAAATCAGTCAACAAGCATTTAAGTGTTTACTATGTGCCAGCTGCAGGGGATACAAAAAAAAAAAGCAAAAAAGTCCTTGTTTTGAAGAAGCCCACAGGCTAATGGCAGTAGGGGGATTCCAGGAGACAATACGCAAATAGCTATGTATAAACAAGATACTTACAGCCTATGTGTTGAACATGCAGCATGCAAGTGCAGCCTGAACTAGATTAAAATGCAACTGGGAAATATTTAACTAAATAAAATACAACAGAACATAGGTGACGTTAATATTAGTAATATGTAAGACTATGTTATTATGTTTTTCTAAGCCAACATGTGACCTACAGGGATCCTGATGTACAGTTCCCCTGTTTCTGCTGTAATTTGAAATCACTGATATAGAAGATAAAACCTGGGCAGTCTCAGAAGAAAGGCACTAAAATTAAGGAGGACTAGGAAAGGCTTCTTGAGGAATCTGGGGCTTTAGCTGAGTCTTGAAAGAAGCCAGGGAAGCTAAGATGTGAGGCAGAAAGGAGGTGAAGGAGAGTAAGGTGTAAGAAGACTGGAAAGGTAGGAAGGGGCCAGGTTATAAAGGACTTTAAAAACTAAACAGAAGATTGTATATTTGATCCTGGATGTAATAGGGAGCCATGGAGTTGATCGCATGAGGGAGGTGGGGAGAGAGGTCAGACTTGCCTTTTAAGAAGTTTGAGGGCTGAGTGGAAGATGAATTGTAGTGGGGAGAGACCTGAAGCAGGGAGATGAGCCAGCAGGCCATTGCAGGAGTTTAAGCCTGAGGTGAAGAGGGCCTACACCAGGGTGGTATCAATGTCAGAGGAGAGAAGGGGAAATGTACAAGGGACGTTAGCAAGGCAGAAACCACAGGATTTGGCA
Organism: Phalanger gymnotis; assembly: GCA_028646595.1. Lineage (NCBI taxonomy): Eukaryota > Metazoa > Chordata > Mammalia > Diprotodontia > Phalangeridae > Phalanger > Phalanger gymnotis. Next base: position 307,099,087 of record CM053623.1, read on the forward strand.
ACAGATTGGCTATGGGGGTGAGAGAAAGTAAGGAGTCATGACACCTAGGATGTGAGGCTGAGGCGATAACAGAGCCCTGGAGAGTAATAGGGAAATCAGAAAGATAAGAGGGTTGGGGGGAGGGGGAGGGAATGAGTACAGTTTTAGACATAGTGAATTTAAAATGTCTAAGGGGCATCCAGTCTGAGACATCCAATAGGCAGTTGGAGATGTGAGAATGAAAATCGGCAAAGAGGTTAAGCCAGGACCAGTACATCTTAGAAACATCTGCATAAAGATCATTGAATCCAAGGCGGCTGATGAGATCACCAAGTGAAATCATGGAGAAAGAGAAGAGAAAAGTTCCCAAGACCAAGTCTCTAAAGGACAGCCCTGGTTAGTGATGGTGATGTGGGTGAAGATCTGGCAGAGGAGACCGAGAAAGAGTAGTCAGATGGGGAGGAGGAGAACTGGGAGAGAGCGGTGTGTCACAGCTATCAAGAAGAGAACGATTGACAGTTGCAACGCCTTAAGAGAAGTCAAAAAGATTGAGGATTTGAGAAACGTTCATTCATTTGGGCAATTAAGGTGATTAGTAACTTTGGAGAGAACAGTAGAACTCTCACCAAGAAGAGATGTGAGTGAAAGTGCAATCAGAGTTGGAAAGGGTATCCAGAGGGCCATGCCCTCGCAAATGATGAGATTAAAGCCAGCTACAAAGAGAATGAAAGGAAAGGGAAGGGTGGCACCAGATGTAGACTTTCCTCCTGGAGGTTAGCTACAAAAGCCAGGAGAAATGTAGAGAGACGACCAGCTAGTGGGGAAGGGTGGATGGGGGCCGGCTTTATGAGGATTGAGGAGACTGTTCTAGGCCAGGGGAAGTAGCCCAAGGACAGGCAATGGGCAATGACTGAAGATTAGTGAGACAAAGGAGATATTGAATGAGATCACTTGTGCACATAAGAGCCTGGGGTGAAGGAGACATGGCAGAAGGCAGCTGAGCCATGGGACGTGAGAGGGGAGCTCACAACAAGTCGCCTCCGATTTTTAGATGAAGTATGATGCAAAGTTCTCAGCTGAGGGGGTGGGTAAATAGGAGCCATGGAAGGCGTGAGGAAGGATGCAGAGCTATAGAAGGAATGCTTCCGTGAGTGAGGTGACTGTGAGCTGACTGGGAAGGTTTGAAAGGATGGCCTTGCTGCCTTGGGGTCCAGGTGAGCTGATGTAGCCTAAACTTGTAGTAGACCAGTCATGGCTTGGTGATTTTCTCTAGCCTCCTTCAGCAGAGCATGAGCATGAGTGGAGGCAGTGGACGACCAGATTAACTCAAGGTTTGGGTTTGGAAGGGCCACAATCTACAATAAGGAAAGGGGACAAAGGACTCAAGAGACAGCATAGAGTTGAACTAGTTCACCAAGGGGTCAAGATGGGGAAAGGAAGAGAGTGTAGCCAGGGAAGGAATCATTATTCCTGGAAGAGAAATTATATGTAGAGGGATTGGAAGTCATAGTAAGGAAGAACAGGGTTAAGGCTTGCAAGGCAGAGGAAGAGGTAGACTGACCACAGATTATGATCAGAAAAAAAGTGTTTCAGAGTTCATGAACAGGGATGTGCAACATTTATGTGTGATGGCAAGATCAAGGGTATGCCCATCTCTGTAAGTAGATGTGGAGTAAATTGAGAAATTGAGAGATTATAGTATTGAAGGGAGCATAAGTATGCATTTTGAAGTCCCCTAGTATGAGGACAGGAGTTAGGCAGGAGATAAAGAATGTGAGCCAGGCCCTGAGGAAAAAAAGGCAAGTGTCCTGGAGGCCTATAAACCTATACTGAGTGAGCTTCAATGAAGAAGAGGTTACTGAATGATGCTGGCAGAGGGAGAGCCTGGAAGTGGCAATGGGGAGCCAGGAATAACCCAACACTCTCACCAGGACAGAGTCAGGGGATGTGAGTGAAAGTGCAATCAGTGTGGGAGAGGGCAGCCATGCCCTCAGGACAGGGCCAGTTCTCAGTGAGTGCGAGAAGATAGAGGGACCAAGAAAGAGAAGGGTTAAAGATGAAATCCCATTTGTTAGCTATGGAGCAGGCATTCCAGAGAGCACTGTGGAAGGGGTGGATCGCTCTAGAGGAGGACTGAGTAGGGGTCCAGGTGGGGTGGAGGAATGAGGGGGCTGTCAGTGGGGAATGGAGAATGAAGTTTGAACAACGGCAATGAGGGGTTCAGAACTACTGAGATGAGATGCATATGACAGGATGGAAATAATGTTTATCATTAAGGCATGAGCTCAGGAATGTTATTATAGTCCCCGGGGTTCATTGCAGGGGTATGTAGAGTGCTAGGGGTGGGGTCAGGAGGAGGTGGGGAATAGGTGTGGAGCTCTAGTACCTGGAGCCCATGGAACCAGGAAAGCAGTGAGGAAGCAGCATCGGCTCGAAACAGTAGCTCACGACCTCCCATCAGTATGTTTACGTTTGTCTCTAGTGAGCCAAAACCAATTAGTGCAAAGCAGAGGCACTGAGTGAAATAACAGTAAGAAAATTCACAATTTTTAAAAATCACAACTCCACCTTGGGCACAGCCTCCCACAGGTACACATACCGCAGGGCATATAATTAATTGCATGAGCAACCCATCTTTCCCCCCACCCTCATCCCACCAGACACAAAGTCACTAGCAGTGGTTTCCAGTGACATCATCGGGCCATTCTTGCTGGACCTGCTTACTTGGTGCAGTGTCTGCGCCTGTATTCTTTGCTTCACTGGCCATCCCTGGGGGCAGAGAGCCTCAGCTAGAAAAGGCTCTTCTGGTCTGTCCTGGGAATGGCCAGGCATTCAGTCTATGCTGGGCACTGTTTCTACTACCAGAACCATCTAGCTCAGCTCCCGGTACCCAGGCAGAGGGACCTCAGGCTCAAACAAAGTCTTCTTCTTGTCTCCTATGTCTGCCTTCTAATCACAGCCCTTTAAGATCTGCACTTAGGGTTAAATGTATCCAGATGCTCTCTGGGATAGAATATGGATGATTTTTGAGCCAGAACAAGAAGTAAACTGAAGCAAGGTCATTGCTGTCTACCACCCAACCTGCATTCCCACCTTTATTCTGAGCATCTGACAGCAGCCAGCAAGGGCTCTCCTTGCTTTGGTCCTGTATTTTGACCAACAAAAAACCCCACTGTCTCCCTACATATTTTCCCAGTGAATAAATCTCAGTCCCGGCAAATTATGTGGAATACCAATGAAAATCCACTCCTATGACGTGGGCAAATCACAGCTCCTCGTATACAAAGAAGAGGTCAGACCAAACTTGTTCTAAGATCCCATACAGCTCTAAGTCTGTGATCTGATAGATGAATATTTACGCAACGTCCATTGGCATAACATTCCTTTGCATAGTACCATGAATATGCAAGTACCTAATCTCTGCCATTCACACTAGAACTTTATGCAGCAAGAAGTGATGTATTCAAGAACATGAAACACTAGGAATCGCCAATAATATATACGACATCATAATATACACTAAACTAAAGACGAAAGTCAACAAGCATTTTATTAAGCACTGACGCTGTGTTTAGTGCTTGGGTTACTAATGCGTGCAAAAAGAAAAACAGTCCCTGCCCTCACAAGCTTACATTCTAATGGGGAAAGACAGAACACAAAAGGGAGATGGAAAAAAGGGGGAGGGGAGCAGGGGAAGAAGATGGCCACAGAAGAGAAGGATGTCAGGAGGGGAACCCAGAGGCCAATGAAGGAGTAAACAGGGCTGGCCTAACAGTGGATACTTTCCTTAATATGAAGGCTCCAGAAAAAAATGGAAGAGGCAGAGGAATGGATTACAGGGGCAGAATGGTCTTCCTGGGTGAGAAATTTAGGGCACAAAGCTCAGTACAGTTCAGCATGCATAAGCTCACATAAGAGTGACCATACACCTCTCGAGGGTGAGGATCCTATGGCCTCGAGGCCACATGTGGCCCTCTAGGTCTTTGACTGATTCAAAGGGCCGCACTTGAGGACCCCCGATCCTAGATCATATGGAGAAATAGACAATGTGCCCCTACTGCCCTCTAGCTTATACAGGGTGTTCCTAAAGTCTGGACACATAGGCGAAAATGCATACTTTCAAGAAATGAAATGAATGAAATTTTCAACAATATTTTATTTAATTGGAATATTAACAAATAACATTTTCAATATGATTTCCATCATTCGTGATGCAAAGATTCACGTGAACTCGATGCAGTAATTCCACATTGCTGTGAATTTTAGCACATTCACTCTTTTTGCATTCAATCAAGAGTGTTAGTGTGTTGCATCTGTGATTTTCATTGAGTACACCTCCTCCTTTAGCATACCTCAGAAAAAGAAGTCACTGAACAACACATTGTCTTCAGTGAAACAGTTAAGGAGATGTTAATGAGATTTCCTATGTGTCCAGGTTTTAGGGACACCCTGTACAATGATGACACTGAAAAAGCATGCTGCCTAGCAGACAAACGTGATAGCACATGTTGCAATTGTAGACAAAACAAACTTTACTGCGCACTCAATATCATAGGACTGCAGAGGAAGCAGCATCTGTTAGCCTGACCTAATAAGCTTGCCCAATAAGTCTGCTGTGACCTCCTCAGTTTGTGCCTGGTCCAAGCTGCCCCACAGTGTTCTCACATCCCCGGTTCTGAGGCTCTGTCACTGTCCCCAAGCAATATCACTGGATACCCCTTCTGTTCCCTAGATGTGTCTGCAATTCGAGGATTAGAAAGAGAAAGTGGTACCCCCAGGGTCAGTCTTTCTCTTTTGTCCCAATAGAGGTCTTCCCAGGGTCAACCAGATTTGGTTGATTCCCAGACCTTCCATCTGGGACCAACACCCAACTGCATCACCCTCTGAACTGTTTTCTCTAGCTCTGAGAGAGTCTGTGCCATTGATGAGAAGGCCCTCCTCAATCTGGCAAGGAGTCTCTTTGAATGACCCTCTCTTGCTCCCTCCTCCTACTCACAAGGTAGTCAGACTGACTCCTCACGAGGGAAGGTATGGCTGTGATGGATTTTCTTTGCAGGCTCCTGAGTGTTCTCTGGGTCTATGGCTCCCTGCACACCAAGATTCCATAGCAGAACTCAAACATCTTGACTATGAGACAGACTATCACTTCTTTCTGTCAGCTTCTCAGAGCCCAGTGTGGTGGGGGCGGGGAGTGGAGGGGGGAGCTGCTCTCAAGCCAGGAAGAGCTGGGGTCAAGCCCAGCTTGACACATACCAGCTGAGGATCCCCAGTGCTCTAGGGGTGATTGCTTACCCAGAACTTCCCCATACCAATGAAGTCGCTGCTGAAGTCTTCTGCCGAGACATCAAAGCACCAATTGTTATGGCTCCTTCCTCAATAAGCTATTCTACAGCGCCGCGCCCCAACCCTTTACATTTTCCTTCTATATATTAAAATATCTACATCTGCTTCCCCAAGGTTTAGTCCAAGTAACCTTAAGGGGTTAATGCCCATTAAACAATAATACATTTTACATGTCATGCTCATATTTTCATAATATTCATCTATAATGACAATATTTGAGCAACCATAGTGTAAACAGCAATTAGCTATGCTACACTTTATGTCACAATGATACTGTGTAAAGTAGTGTCCTGTACCCTCGAAAGACATGGTAAGTAGCAGCGAAGCTGGTCAGTGTGAATGACAGAGCGAATTCCACTTGCACCAGCACAGGCACCTAAAGCTCACTTAATGAATGTCAGCAGCAGCAGAAATAGCGGACAGCAAGCTTTCTGGTGCAGACGAAACTAACTGACATAGAGAGGGGTGGGGTAGACCAGGTGCAGAGGAGGCAGCTACCAGGTGCTAGGAGGGGCAGAAAGAAAACAAATACTAGAGAAAAAATACAAAAGAAAGGCAAAAGAACACAAAAATGGAATTGAAAACAAAAATTAAACTGAAAACTTCACTGAGAAAGAAAATTAAAATGGCATCCAAAGGAACCAAGTATACTTACAAAGGGAATAGAATTGTGAGTCAATTATAAAATTCAACGAACAGCAAACTGTCCTGAAAATTACTCAGAATAAGATTTTCTTAGGATGGGTTTTCCCCAATGCTTGTTGCAGTCATGCTGGAAAACTCTACTTAAAAGAAACAGGAATAAAGACTTGAATCAGTATTTAAACTCTCAAGCAGAGAAAAAAAAAGTTTATATATACAAATATGTATGTAGTATATATGTGTATATAAACTTTTTTATGTGTGTATATACATATAGCTCATCTCAAGAGACATACATTTCCTGAGGTGAGCTCCCACTTCCAACAGTACTGTTTTGGAGGATTTGGTTTAGTGGAATTAGTCTCTCTCTCTCTCTCCCTCTCCCTCCCTCTCTCCCTCCATCCCTCCCTCTTGGTCTAGGTAGCAGCAGCCACAGTAGCAATCAGTCTGTCATGAGACATCTATTAAGTGCCTACTATGTGCCAGGCACTATACTAAGAGCTGGGAATACAAAGAAAGGCCATATAGTTGCTGCCCTCCAGGAGTTCACAATCTAATGTGAGATGCAAACAATTATCTACAAACAAGCTATATACAAGAGAAAAAGTAAATAAGCAAGAGAGGGAAGGTACTAGAATTAAAAGGGATTGGAAAAGGCTTCTGATAGGTGAGATTTTTAGCTGAGACTTGCAAGAATCCAGGGCAGCCAGGAGGTGGAGGTGAGGAGGGAAGGCATTCCAGGCATGAGGGAGAACCAATGAGAAGGCCCAGAGCTGGTAGATAGAATGTGCTGTAAGATATAAGAAGATTGAAAGGGGGATGGGGGCAGGTTATGCAGGGCTTTGAATGCCACAGTTTATATTTGATCCTAGGGGTGACAGGAAGCCCCTAGAGTTTATTGAGTAAGGAGGTGACATAGAAGTCACCTCCATAGAAGATGAGGTCTTGCTCCAGGGCGTTGGCACTGTGAGAGGAGAGGAGTGTTCGAGAGAGGGTACGAAGGCAAAATTGACTGGTCTTGGCAACAGATTGGTTATGGTGGTCATGGGGTGGGAGTGAGGTGAGAGAGAGTGAGGAATGGAGAATGGCACCTAAGTGGTAAGCCTGGGAAAATATTGGAGCCCTTGACTGTAATGGGGAAGATTAAGTTTGGTTCTGGACACGTTGAGTCTAAGATGTCTACAGGACATCTAGTTCAAGGTGCAAGATTGCCAGCCAGAAGAGAGATTAGGGCTGGATAAGCAAACGTGAGAGTCATCAGTAGAGAGAAGACAGATGGATCCCTGGGAGCTGGTGAGAGCACCAACTGAAATAGTATAGAACGAGGAGAAAAGAAGACTCGGGACAGATCCCTGTGGGACCCCCAGAGTGTGATCCAGCAAAGCAGACTGAGGAGGAGTGGTCAGAGAAGCAGGAGAGCCAGGAGACAGCAACGTCCCAAAAACCCAGGGAGAAGAGAGTGCCAAAGGCTGCAGAGAGGGCAAGGATAAGGATTGAGGAAGGGCCACTGAGGAGGCAAGGCCAGCTGCCAGTCTCCCCTCCTGGTCATACCTATACTGAGCTCCTGGAGACTCTTGTTCTCCCCTCCATATACATGCTCACTTCCTGTTTCTCCTGACATTTCAGCTCTCCCCTTTCTCTAGGAAAAGGAGACTGTCATTTTTACTCATGGGCCCAGCCCCAGTCCTTGGATCAGAATACACTGAAGATTTCTAGTCTACTCTTCAATCATCTATCTCAACTCTGCTCCAATTTCTTGGGCAAGAAGGTACTCCGTAATAAGTATGTGAAGCACCCTTTCTGGGCTCATTCTCCCAATTCCCATTCAAATTGGCATGTTGAGTCATGAGAGAGGGGTTGACTAGGTATCTCCTCATGGTTATAGGGTTTTTTCCTCATACCATTGTTCACAAATCTTCATTCATCATGTTCTCCATTAATTACCAGCTAACCAGACAGACTTAATTTGCTTTTAGAAAGGGTAAAGTGAGAGTAGTTGGTACAAAAACATCTCTTTCCCATAAGTATATATGAAGACCAGGGCAAAGTGGGCTCCAGCTTAGAGGGCCCCTGTGGGAAAGAGCTAATGTGCACAGTTCCTAATTGGATGGAAGTCCTTTTCTCCCTTCCCATAGTCCTGAAACTGCTCTGGAGTGTAGAGCCCTTTGCTGGGCTCAGAGGGTCAGAACCTTTGTGAAGTGGCCTTTCCTTGTGTCTCCTTTGTCCTTGGCATGGCCCTCAATCCCTGATACAAACACTGCCCTTAGCCACCATGCTGCGCCATCATTACTCCCTCTACTAGTAGGGAATCCTCTGATAGAAAGGTACAGAAGTGAGAGAGGGTCCTGAGCCCCCCTACCCTTCCCCCTCAGGGGACTGACTTCAACTACTTGACCAATGGCTGGTGTGCCTTTGGCCTGCTGCTTATCTGAGCCCCATAGGGTCTGACCGATTGTCTTCAGTCATGAGACATTTCTTATTTGATGTTATTTACTTTCATTCAAAGACTGAGGACTTCACTTCTCCTACATTGAACGTGGACTTACTTGTACCTAGTTTTAGTTGATTCAGTAACTCAATGAAAGACACTTTCTCACTTGATCAAAGTATCGGGACCTTGAGCATCTTTTTAGTTCCATTGATTGGGGTTGAGGGTGTGGGACACATACGAGGTAACTTGAGGAAGACGGCCCTAAAATGGGGAGTCGAAGAGGGAATCAGGGAAGCCTTCATGCCTAGGGCAGAGTTTGAGCAAAGTATTGAAGGAACCAAGGGCTTCTAGGAGCAGAGGTGAGCAGCGGACGCTCCAGGCAAGAGGAGACTGTGCAAAAGGGCAGAGACAAGAGATAGGGAGCATCATGTGTAAGTAACAGCAGGAAGGGCCGTCAGGCTTGGCTGCAGAGGAAGGAGAAATGTTGGAAAAGTAGGTTGTAACCAGGGTGTAAAGGGTTTTAAAAGCCAACAAAAGAGTTGATATTTACTCCTAAAGACCACAGGGGCCATTGAAGTTGATTGTCAGTCCTTGGTAAACGTTTATTAAGCACCTATTATGTGCCAGGCACTGTGCTAAGCACTTGAGAGAGAAAAAGAGGCAAAAGACAGTCCCTAGCCTCAAGGAGCTCGCTGTCTAAAGGAGGAGAAAGACAAAAATGTATAAAACAAGCTATATACAAGATAAATATGTCATTAGAAGAGGGAAGGCACTAAGCTTACACTGGATGTGGAAAGGCTTCTGTAGAAGATGGAATTTTACTTAAAATTTAAGAGTAGCAAGTGAACAGAGATGAGGAAAGGGAGGGTTCGAGGCATGGGACCTGTATTTGCTCCTGCAGGCAATAGGGAGCCACTGGGGTTCACTGAGTAGTGGATGACAAGATCAGACATGTATTTTAGGAAAATCACTTTAGTGGCATCTAAGATAATGTCAAAGTTGACGATCGAAAGGATGGTGATACTATTGAGATAAATATGGAAGTTCAGAAGAGTGATGGATTTTGGAAAAGTAATTCAATCTGCTAAAGAGTTCTGTTTTGGATATGTTGAGTGTGAGATGCCTCTAGGACATCTGATTTGAAATGTACAGTTCGCAGTTGATGCTGTGACCAGAGTTCGGAAGAGATGCTCGCAATAAATATACATACATGTAGGAGTCCTCTGCACTGAGACGCCTGGAGGCTGACAAGGCTATCAAGTGAGAGAGTATACTGAGGAAGGAAGAGGAGGCTGGGGACAGAGGCTGGAGAACATCCACTCTGGAGAGTATGACCCAGAGGCTGAGAGGCAAAAGGGACTGAGAAAAGGAACCAAACAGGTAGGAGAAGAACCTTAGAGAGCAGCATCGCAAAACCCAAGGAGGAGAGAGTATCCAGGAGGAAGGAGTGCTTGGCAATGCCAAATGATGCAGAGGGCAAGAAGGGTGCAGACTGAGAAAAGGCCACCTCCCCTTAAGGTCGCCATCATCTCCACTCTTAGGAACTAGGCTCTTCCATGTTGGTAATACAGAGGAGATCCAGAATAGAATCTCCCTTTGTGGTCCCTCCATCTTTTTGAAGGATGTAATTTTCACTAAGGGAAATAAATAAAGGGATTACTAGCTGCACTGACTTTGGCAGAAGGAGATTGGTATCACACGTCTGGACTGAACTTCCTCATTAAGACTATATCATGTCTCCATTGGGATGTTTGCTGAACTCCACATGGATTTACTGTTTCCGTCTGTGAGTTCTGTGGTATATTCCAATGACAACATCTCTTTTATTGGATACTTCATTGATCTTCACCCAAATGCTCCCCCTTCCTATATTTCCTAACAAATTCTCCTTAATTTACATTGCTACTTCACCCATTAACAATCCTGATTTCTTTTGCATTAGGTTTAGCATCTAAAGCCGTATGCCGCTCATGAGCTTCATCCCACCAAGTCTATGATATCTATGATGTCAGCTTTGCTTCTTTGCATCAATATCTCTCACTCATCTTGCTTGTTGCTTTGCACATTTCTGTCCAGACAATATGAGACAATGAGATTTATTGCTGGCTTCTCTTGATTTTTGTCTCTTGTGAACTTTAGGGCATCTCTTCTGTTAGTCTTTCTATACTTTAGCTACCTGCTACTGAATATGCAGTCATTTTTCTCCATGTCCTTTCCCTTTCCATTTAATTTCCTTTTATTTAGATTACAAAGATTCTGGACAAACATTTTATTTGCCCTTGTTAGGTGTCCTCTATCTGTAGCTAAGAATTCTTATATTTTAAGCTACAGTTAAGAAATCTAAATTCTATTCTCTGATAACTTCTTACCCAGCTATTTCTTCACTTCCTAGATCTCTGTCTTTTCAAAGTCCCTGTATTCTATGAACAGCAATGATTTGAAAAAAAAGACAAAACCTATACCCCTAAAGTCTTCAGCCCAAGGTTATGTAAATATTATCATCATTTTCTAGCTTCCTTCTGATAGTGTCTTTCATACCCTTGTGAATCATAAATGGGCAGCAATCAGTCAATATTACAAGCCTTGTGGAATACAATCTATCACTGAGGATTTACTTAACCTCTTTCCAGTTTGGTAGAATTTGTACTATAATGCCTTTGAGAACCCAGGATCACCTCCACACAAAGCCTTCATGGAGGATGAATTCATTAACACTGCAAAATGAAGTGCCTTCACTCCATTATTTTCATGTATCAGCTTACATTCAAAAGTTTGCCCAACCTGCTGTAATCCAAAGCATGATCTTTCATTAACTTAACACTGTACGGTATAACCGTCATAAACAGACTTTGTCTGGAATGTAGTAGGCTTAATACAGGCTCGTTGACTTGACTGAAAAGTTAATCAGATAGGTCAGGGTTCAAAAGGGTACAGAACTTAGTTCTCCTTTGAGAGAATTAAGATTTTGCATTACTTATGAACACATAAAAATAAGGATTGCTACCAATACATACTCCATTTCTCTTTCTCTAAGGATTTTTTCATGTCCCTGCAGAATTGCTTAATATTTCAATCATATTTGATATTTCTCTTCCTGATGTGGAAGAAATCATTTCAGCAAAATAATAATGGACCTTTGTTCTGAAAGGAACAGGTACAGTTGAGATGTGAAACAAAAGCATGCTTAATGTTTAACAGGGTTGCTCATAACAGCTTTGTATTGATACAGCAATTTGACAAAAGCTCAAGATTTTAAAATACTGGCAAAACTTTGTAATAATCCTGATGTACACATAGGAGCAGGTCAAACCTTCAGCAAGAAGAGTTCTAAGAGCTAAGTGTGTTTTTTTTCATTTTTTTTCTTATGAGCTTAGTCAACATCAAAAGCATGAACCTTTTTATATACAAAGAAGAGAAGGGATTATATCTGAGTCATTAACTTCTATTATGTGTAGCTTGTTTTTAGTATATGTTAAATATAACAGGATAGCAACAAAACTGCTTTGCATATATGTGCTCCCTTTTGAATTCCCTTCTCTCTTCTGTATGTTTTTAATAGTTCACTGAAACTTTTTTCTTTTGTCTTGCATCACTGCCACTACTGATCTGCTTTGGCCCCCTCTATCCCTACTTCTAAAGAGAAAAGTACTCCCTTCTAGATAATAAGTACAGTCAATCCTCAGCTTTCCCAGTAATGTTCCCTAAAAATGGCTAGAAAGTAAAAAACATAAATGTTGACACATTGAACCTATGAGTAATAGGGGGTTAGGTTCCCACGACCACCAAAAACTATAATCTTTCACTAGAGATTGCTGAAAATACATTTTCTGCATACAATTCTTTATAACAAAATATTCTGATAATATGTGCTTTTCCTAACACAGTAACCATGAAATAACCCATAAAATGCAGTATGCAAAATAAATTGATAACATGAAAAACCTTTTTCTTGCTAGTAATTCCCTAGAATTCTGTGACCTTTTGCACTAACATTTTCTCCTTTTTTTCTCATTCTTTTGACTTTGTTTTATTGTTTCTTGGCATCTCATATAGTCATTAGCTTCCACTTTCCCGATTCTACTTTTTAAGGAATGATTTTCTTCCATTTGGCCAATTCTGCTTTTTAAGATATTAATTTTCTTCAGTATTTTTGAGGGCATATTTTGCCAGGCTGTTAATTCTCCTTTCATAATTTTCTTGCAACACTCATTTCTTCTCCCAATTTTTTTTCTCTATCACTGTTATCTCTTTCTCTAATTCTTCCAAGAATTCTTGTTGGGTTTGTGTTCGATTTGTATTTTTCTTTGAGGCTTGGCACGTAGCTTATTTTCACATTGTTGTCTTCTGAGTTTGTGTCTTGATCTTCTTTGCCACTCTAGTAACTTTTTGTGGTTGGGTTCAGTTTTTGTTGTTTGCTCATTTTTCCAGTCTATTTGGGCTTTGCTCCCCTTGGAGACCAAAGAGAGCAAAGAGCCCTGTTCTGAGCTTCAGGCTTTTTTGTGCTTTTCAGAACTGGTTTTGAAGATCTGCAGGTTTTTGGTACTACCAAAGTGGTATGGTCACTACTCTACTGGTCTGTGCTCTGCTCTCTACCCAGAAAGGGCCACAGCTCCTCTGCAGCCACAGGTGCTAGCACTCCTCTTGACCCTGGAACTGTGACTAGGTCCTCTGCTCTCCTATGGCCACAAGCGCTAGTGTTCCTCTCTGCCTTGGAATTGTGACCAGGGCCCCTACCCCTTTGTGACCCACCACAAGTTCTCTTCTCTACCCCAGAGCTGTGATCCATAATACCGTGTGGGTAATATGCCAGTCAGCACCAGCTGCACCCAGTACCAGCAAATGTAATCTGTCATCTGTAATCCCTGTAATCTCTTTCTGACCATTTGTCTGATCTCCTTACCATCTCTGGGCTCAGGGCACCCAAAGATGTTGCTGCCACCATTACAACCACCTCCAAGGCCCCTCGTTAGTGCTGCCTCTGGGTGTGCTCAAGGCCAGCTCTAGGCCCTTTGTGTCACAGACTTCTAACTTCCTAAATTGTCTTAGGCTGGAAAAAGTCTCATCCTGGCCTTCTGCTAGCTCTGACTCTCCAAAATTTAATTTGAGGCGCCATGTTAAAGTTGTTTGGAGGGAAATGTTGGGAAGGTTCAGCTGGGTTGCTGCCTCTTCTCTGCTATCTTGACTCTGCCCCAGCACAAGACTTTGAAAAGACTGCTGGCCACTGCTTGGGCCGCTTTTAAAAATATATTTTTGTCTATAAATGCGTGAAAAGTTGTACAAGGGACAAGTGCAGACCACACATTACCAGTGCAGACTTTGTGTCTGAATGTGGCACAAAAGAGATATCAAGGATGTGCATGAATGAAAAAGAATCGCAAGAGAAAAGAATAACCAATTGAATGAATAAATGAATGGATGAAAAGACATGTAGGCATCCCCTCTATGTCAAGCTTACTTATTGGCAGCTTCAATGCTGCATTAATAATCATAGCATACTAAAGGAATCAGAAGATGGCTGTTAGCGTGTTGCATATATTTAGCATATAGCACAGCATTTTAGCATATTTTAGCATATCATCCACACAGAATTTATGGAAAGACTTGGAGAAGGGTCACTTAAGATGAGAGGGCATAGATGGGGTACAGACTGTACCACTGAAGGAACTACCTATGCCATTGAGATCTCAGATCCATGCAACTGTGAAAGTAGGACTTCTATATTAAGATCAAGCTTGAATTATATTCATTGTTTCACATAACATCTCTTTGATAGTGTGTTTATAGAAATGCCCTCTTTAATATGAGGGGATCCCTATTGTCTAGTTACTAGAAAAAAAATCTAACTGTTTATATGATTTTCATTTCAGACTAAAGCATTCCAAAAAACAACAACGAAGACTTCTAAGAAGATGTGGTGGAAAAACTACAAAATCATCATAATTTTATCTTCCATTTTCATAGTCATCATCATCATTCTTTTAAGTACAAAAGTCATTCCAGTTTGAACCTTTAAGAACTACATCTCCCGAGTCACACCCAAATAAATTGCTAAAATACTATCAGAGAGTTTTGTAGCCTAGTGATTAGAGCATCCTTTTCCACTGTGGCTGTTTTAATGTACCATGTTATGGGGCCTTAGAGAAAGGTGAAAGCTCCAAGGTGCCTCCTCCAACCTCCTTGAATGCATCTTTGCGCCTCCTCCATTTCTCTAGTCCCATCTCTAGTACTTTCAAGCCTCCTTTCTCATTTCTTTGATTCATAGAACTTCCAACTTGCCTACTACTTATCTGGAAGAAACTATTTAGCCAACTCCATTATTTGAAATTGTTTTAACCTTTTTCCTTCTTTAGAAAAAGAGTGACCCTCAAGAATCAATACAATTGAAGGCACAATGGATTGTAATTAAAAGATCTAAAATGAAATTCTCTTTTGGCCCCTGACAACAAGTTTCCCCTACCTCCCTGGGTCTCAGTTTCCTCATCTTTAACCTCAAGAGGTTAGCAGGGGTGGAGCCAAGATGGCGGAGTAGAAAAGCACTCAGCAAAGCTCTCCTCTGAAAATAATGCCTCAAATTGAATTCTAGAGTGGCAGAGCCAACAGAATGAGACATCTGTCCAGCACAAGACAACCATAACATGAGAGGGGAAACTGGCCCAGAATCCAAGTAGATTAAACACTACTAGTGGTTCAGAAGCAGCAGAAGCTTCAGGAGCTCTCACGCTAGGACTGCAGAGCTGGTTCAGTATTAGTAAAACTGTCTACACAATTGATCATATCAATAGCAAAAGAACAAAAGTCATATGATTATATCAATAGATGCAGAAAAAGCCTTTGATGAAATACAACACCTATCCCCATTAAAAAACACTAGAATGCATAGAAATCAATGGAGCCTTTCTTAAAATAAGTAGTATTTATCTAAAACCAAGAGCAAGCATTATCTGTAATAGGGATAAACATGAAGGCTTCCCAATAAGGTCAAGAGTGAAGAAAAGATGTCCATTATCACTATTATTCAATATAGTTCTAGAAATGTGCTAGAAATACAATATTGTACTTAAATGCCAGTTATATAGCAATAAGACAAGAAAAAGAAAATGAAGGAGTGAATATAGGCAACAAGGAAACAAAACTATGAGCCCTGGAGAACCAATGAAAAATTAGTTGAAATGATTCACAACTTCAGTAAAGTATCACCATATAATATAAGCCCACATAGATCATCAGCATTTTTATATGCTACCAAAAAAACACAGCAGGAAGAAATAGAGGAATCCCATCTAAAATAACTGCAAACAATATAAAATACTTGGGAGTATACCTGCCAAGACAAACCTAGGGATTATTTGAACACAATTACAAGACACTCTTCACACAAAGTGTGAAAGTTGTTTGGAGGGGAATGTTGAGAGGGTTCAGCTGAGTTGCTGCCTCCTCTCTGCCATCTTCCCCAGCACAAGACTTTGAAAAGACTACTGGCTGCTGCTTGGGCCACTTTTAAAAATATATTTTTTGTCTATAAATGTGTGAAAAGTTGTACAACTAGTACAACACTTTTTGAAGACATCCAAACAATTGAAGAAATAGTCATTACTCCTGTAAGGATGATCTACTGTGAAAGGTTTAGCTCTTCTGATCAACACGGTGATCCAAGTTAATTCCAGAGGACCCATGATGAAAAATGCTATCTACCTCCAGAGAGAGAACTGATGAACTCTGAATGCACAGATTGAAGCATACTTTCTTTAACTTTCTTATCGTTTTATTCATGTTTTCTTTTGTAACATGGCCAACGTGGAAATATGTTTTGCATGACCTCATATGTATCATCAAAATCAAATTGCATCCTCAAGGAGGAGTGAGGGGCAGGAAGGAGGGAGAGAACTTGGAACTCAAAATTTTAAAAAAACAATTGTTTAAAAATTATACACGTAATTGGGAAATACTTATTGATGTAAATAAAAATAATTTAAAATGAAATTAAGAGGTTGAATTAGTTGACCTTGAAGGTCCCAGCAAGTTCTAAATCTGTGATCTTGAGATAGAGACACTTAAGTACATTCAGCAAGGCCATTTGTGCATTCCTCTTTTGCACAAACTTTAAGACCTAAAAATCAAGATACTTGGTTTACTTTAAGCATATTTTCTTTTCTTTGACTATAGGATCTGAAACATCCAAACCCCTTCCTTCTTTCTCTTAATCAACAAACACTCACCCTCTCCTTTAGCACAAATAACAGATTTTTAATTCCTTTAATATTTTCCCTGAGATGGTATTATATCCAAGGTTTCAAAAGTTTCACTAACATTCACTAACATAATAAACCACATCATACAGGCAAGTATACTAGGTCTTGTTAGGCACGTGTCCTATACACAGCAGAGACAAGAATATCATCAAACAGGAAGAAAACTTTGCCCCCTAGGTTTAGTTATGCACCTTTTCATTTTCTAGTCATTTACATGAGAGATGAAAATAACCCTGAGTTTGATACTTGGGAAGCTCCTAAAAAGCCTTTCAGAGTTTGCTGAAAAGGTAGCCTCTAAAATGCTACTGACTGGTGCATCTCAAAAGTTTACCCATTGGACAGGAAATAGAAAGCCACGAGTTTCTAACCCTAAATCGGACTGTGGTTTCTGATTGAAACTCTGAAGGAAGTGAGTGGTAATTTAAGGGACGAGTGAGGGGGGAATAAAGATTTAACACAAAGGCACTTGTTAGCTGGAATATTATATATTCCAAAGAGCTTAAATCCGGAAGTAGGGAATCACCTTTTCTTTGGGAAACATTTATAGGGGAAGGGGACAATGAATAGATGAAAGAATATTCAAATACAGGGTGTTCCTAAAGTCTGGACACATGGGCAAAAAAAAATGCATATTTTCAAGAAATGGAATAAATGAAATTTTCAACATTTTACTGATTGGAATATTAACAAATAATGTCTTCAATATGATTTCCATCATACGTGATGCAAAGGTTGGTGCACTTTGCCAGATTTGGTGAACTCGATGCAATCGTTCCACATTGCCTTCCATTGCCTATGTGTCCAGACTTCAGGAACACCCTGTATTTGAATGTTCTTTCATCTATTCATTGTCCCCTTCCCCTATAAATGTATTTAATTGTCAGGCACTGTGCTAAGTGCTGGGGATGCAAACACAAAAGAGAGTCCGTTCCCTCAAGGAGCTTACATTCTAACCCAGAGCAGACAAGACCCAGAGAGAAAGAGTAGCAATGGCAGTGCTGATCAAGAGGTAGAAAACTGGGGAAGGGGAAGCAGAGAGCACGATTGGGGGTCTGGTGAGGGCGGGGGGGCCTCTCAGAATAGTGTATCCTCGGGGCAAGGAGTTCCAGAAGACGCAGCAAAGTGAGAAAGCACAGAGGAAGCCCCAGTGGGGATTTAGAGCCAGCTTGAAAGAGTTGTTGTTCAGTCATTTATCAGTGGTGACACCACTTGGGATTTTCTTGGCAGAGACACCACAGGGGTTTGCCATTTCCCTCTCCAGCTCATTTTCCAGATGAGGAAACTGAGACCAACAGGGTTAAGTGACTGGCCCAGGGTCACACAGCTAGTAAATGCCTGAGGCCAGACTTGAGCTCCTAAAGATGGGTCTTCCTGACTCCAGGTCTGCGCTCTCTTCTCTGTGCCACTTAGCTGCCCATTTGAGAGTAAAACTATTTTGTTGCTTTTCTTTTTACCATACTCTCTCATATCACTTCTTGGCCTCTTTAACTTGAGTTCAGATGTGCTCTGCTATTTCAAAAGTCTTTGCTTACACTAATTGTGTCTTCTGACTAACAAAAGTAAATTAATCAGTGAGGTCACATAAACTGTTTTTTAAGCAAAGATAAGCCCACAAAGTAGCTTGAACTTGAGGTTGCCTTGGCTAGGGGACCCATATGCAAGTTGGGAGATGCCCCGATGCTCATAGAAATGCAGAATATTGAGTTAGAAAAGGAGCTTGAAGATCTCTACTCTAGCTCTTTCCTTTCACAAATGAAGAAACCAAAGCCCAAGAAGTCAGAGAGTCAGGAACACCTGGACACACACTGGCTGTGTGACCATGGTTAAGTGTGACCTTTTTGTATCTTAAAACCTTGTCCAATCAATCAAAAACTTTTTTCCATTTAATCGTATTTTTTCCAATTACACGTAAAGATAATTTTCAATATTCATTTTTTGAAAGATTTTGAGTTCCAAATCTTTCTCCCTCCTTCCTTCAGTCCTCTCTCCCTCCCTAAGGTGAAAAGCAATCTGATATAAATGATACATGTGCAATAATATAAAATATATTTCCACATAGTCATGTTGCAAAGGAAGAAACAAAACAAAAGAAAAAAAGTGAAAATAGTATGCTTCAATCTGCATTCAGATTCTATCCCTTCTTTCTATGGATGTGGATGAGGGGGAGCCAAGATGGCAGCCAGAAAGCAGGGGCTTATTTAAGCTCTCCCCCAGGTCTCTCCAAGCACCTGTAAAAAATTACTCTGAACAAATTCTAGAGCTGCGGAACCCACGAAATAGCAGAGGAAAGCAGGGCTCTAGCCTAGGACAGCCTGGATGGTCTCTGGGAAGGGTCTATCACATGGAGGTGGGAATGAAGCAGAGCGCTACCCAGCATGGGCCGTACCAGGACCAACCAGACCGGGAGCTGGGCGGAACAGGCCATGGGGCCCTGAATCAGTGAGCTGTGGCAGTTACCAGACTTCTCAACCCACAAACACCAAAGACAACAGAGCAGGTTAGTGGAAAAACTGCTGGATCTTAGTGAGAGGAGTTCACAGTCAGCCACCACCCTAGGGGTGCAGAAGTGGTGCAGCTCTGGGGCTGCTTCCAGAGCTCCAGCTGTGGTTGCTTTCAGCCCCAGGCCCACCTGGTGGGAGGAATTAAGCAGCAGATAAGAGCAGGAGTGCAGAGCCTGCTTTGCCCTGCTTGGATCTGGGTCACAATCCTGGTTGGCGGTTCTTGGGGTAGAGGGGGCACTGGTGTGGCAGAACTTGCTGTATAGAAGTAGCTCTGAAAACAGCAGCACAGCCCCTCAAGCTTGGGATGAAGTACTCTCTACTCTAAAAGCAGTCATACCCTGACAAAAAGCTCGAAGGGCCAAGTAGTTGGCTGGGAACGTGAACAGGCAGTTAAAAAGCTCTCAGATTCAGACTCAGAATTTGGAATCTTTTTTTGGTGACAAAGAAGATCGAAACATACAGTCAGAAGAAGTCAACAAAGTCAAAGAGCCTACATCAAAAGCCTCCAAGAAAAATATGAATTGGTCTCAGGCCATGGAAGAGCTCAAAAAGGATTTGGAAAAGCAAGTAAGAGAAGTAGAGAAAAGAGAAATGAGAGTGATGCCAGAAAATCATGAAAAACAAGTCAATGACTTGCTAAAGGAAACCCAAAAAAATACTGAAGAAAATAACACCTTAAAAAATAGTCTAACCTAAATGGCAAAAGAGCTCCAAAAAGCCAATGAGGAGAAGAATGTCTTGAAAGGCAGAATTAGCCAAATGGAAAAGGAGGTCCAAAAGACTACTGAAGAAAATACTACCTTAAAAATTAGATTGGAGCAAGTAGAAGCTAGTGACTTGATGAGAAATCAAGATATTATAAAACAGAAACAAAGGAATGAAAAAATGGAAGACAATGTGAAATATCTCATTGGAAAAACCACTGACCTGGAAAATAGCTCCAGGAGAGATAATTTAAAAATTATCAGACTACCTGAAAGCCATGATCAAAAAAAGAGCCTAGATATTATCTTTCAAGAAATTATCAAGGAAAACTGCCCTGATATTCTACAGCCAGAGGGTGAAATAGAAATTGAAAGAATCCACCGATTACCTCTTGAAAAAGATTCCAAGAAGATGTGGATAGCATTTTCCATCACGAGCCTTTTGAAATTATCTTGGATCCCTGAGAATCCCAATTCTTGGCCAACACAAAAAGAATGATTATAAATATATTTATACATTTTCGTATGTCCTTTTTTATAATATCTTTGGGATACAGACCTAGAAGTGATATTGCTGGATCAAAGGGTATGCACAGTTTGATTGCCCTTTGGGCATAGTTCCAAATTGCTCTCCAGAATGGTTGGATCAGTTCACAACTCTACCAACAGTGCATTAGTGTTCCAATTCTCCCACATCTTCTCTAACATTTATTATTTATCATTTTCCTTTTCTGGCTAATATGACAAATATTGACTAATAAGCCAATCTGATAGGTGTGAGGTGGTAAAGGTATTTATTAAGCACCTCCATGTGCCAGTCACCATTGGGGGTACAAGCACAAGTATAAGCACAAAAATAAAGCAATCTCTGCTTCTCTAATTATTTCATGACCCCAGCTGTTCACTTTCCATATTCACTTTTCTCCTTTCTAAAATCCCTCCCTTTCCAATAGCTGTGATCAACAACAAAACACCTGTATAAAATCTGTACTTTCTTGACCAGAAACTCTAACTTGAAAAAGCAATCATTTTAAAATGCACACACATGAATAATGCTTTAGAAATTACCTTTGATCCATTTTAAAGTGTTCATTAATATTAACAGAACAAAAAATAGCTGGTAGGTTATAAGAAGATATGGCAAAACTGAGAATAACCAGAAGTCTCAAGTAATGATTTTATTTTTCTATGTACAAAGGTCTATATAGATATAACACTTTTGGAATATGCAAGAAAATCACAGGGTTTCAAATTTTTACTCGAAAGTATATTGTGGGGCAAGAAAAAACATGCATGTGTGTATGTATGTATATGTATGTATCCATATATATTTGTATATGTGTATGTACATATAGATATAATAGCTTTCTACTTAGTTCCATTTTAAAATGTTTCATTTAGTCTCATAGTCTTTCATAGTCTCATTCCCCAATTATTTATTTCTATTTCAGTGCTGCTTAACTCAGCAAAACATGCTTATCAGTAGCAATCTATACAAGTGTACCAGTTTGGGTGGGGGGGGTTGTTGTTGAAATCTTTAAACATGTTAATTATGATAAAAGTTTGCAAAACCTACTGTCAGTGCACCCTTTCCTACTGGTCCTTTGACAAAGACAGGGTTCAGGACGCCCAAACTCTTCTAGTCAGTCTGGGCACCAGGAGCTCAATAAATGCTTTTTGATTGATATGAGATACACAATAATGGTGGTGTTCTATGAGTATTATTGGTTTAAAGGCAAATCTGGCTGAATTTACAAAATTCCAGAGTTCAAGTGGTACAAAAGTTAAGACTCTGAGCATCAATGAATATTTTAGCCAACTTCAAATCTTTACAGACTAGTTAATCATCTTGTATAAAGAAGTAAATGAATAATTCAGGCCTGACCAATGGACCAAATATTGAATCTGAAGATCTATTTCTCCTCTACTTCAAGGCTTTCCATTCCTTATAGGATGTACAAAATGCTGAATATATGCCCATAATTATGCCAGACTTTCAAAGTGAAATTTTAAGAAAAAGATTACTGTGTTTAATATCACCTTGACTTTCAGCTATTCAAATTTAGCTATTCAACATGTCATTAAAACATTCTAAAAGTTATCAAAGCCTAAGCTAAATCCCAGAATATTTAAATTTTATCCATTTCAGGTCAAACTTCTTGAGGCTTTAGATGGTAAGCTCCTTGAGGGCAGGGACTGTCTTTTGCCTCTTTTTGTATCCCCAGCACAGGGCTTAGCAGATAGTAGACAGTTCATAAATACTTCTCAATTGAGTGATTGACTTCACCTTACAGATTAGTTGTCTGAGTCCCATTTAGCTACTTTAAGCTTTAATATAGTAGAGATCTGAGGCAGAGACACCAATAAGAAGGCTATCGCAATTGTCCAGGCGGGGGATGATAAAGGTCTGTATCAGGATAATGGCCATGTGGCTGGAGGGAAAGGGATGTATACAAAAGATATGAAGGTAGAAACTATAAGGGTTGGTAACAGATTGGATATGTCAGTGGGCGTTCCAGTGAGAGAATCCAGGATGACAGCAAGGTTGCGAACTTTGGGAGTGGCACCCTCAACAGCAATAGGAAAGTCTGGAAGGAGGGAAAAGAGAGTGAGTTTAGTATTGGACATGAGATGTCTATGGGAAAACCAGTTCAATACGATCACCAGGCAGTTGTTAATGCAAGACTAGAATTTGGGTGAGAGTTTAAGGCTCAATAAGTAAATTTCATAATAATCCACCTAAGGATGATCAATGAACCCTGGGAGTTTATATAATCACCAACTGAGACAACAGAGAAGAAGAAAATGGGGCCCAAGGCAGTCCCAGCAGAGCTTGTGGCCACAGTGAAGCAGGGTACCCTCCTCATGGTTCCAGGGAAGAAAAGATTGCTTGTGGTCATTCGTAGACCAGGGCACAGGCCAAGAGAGTAGTAAACACACCTGTCCTTAGATCATACCACCTTGGAAGAACTGAAAACTTACGGTTCCCCACTGGTATCTCTGAAAACAGCTGCACAAAACCCCTGAAGCTCGGGACAGTGCACCTTCCACCCTGGAAGCAGAGCCCCACTTTCACAAAGAGTTAAATGTCAAGACATAGACTGGAAAAATGAGCAGACGACAGAAAAAAATTCTGACGATAGAAAGTTACTATGATAACAAGGAAGATCAAAACACACTCATAAGAAGATAACAAAGTCAAATCTCAAACATCCAAGGCCTCCAATAAAAATGTGAATTGGTGTCAGGCCATGGAAGAGTTCAAAAAGGATTTTGAAAATCAAGTAAGAGATAAAGGAAAAATTGGGAAGAAAAATGAGAGTGATGCAAAAAAATCATGAAACAAGAATAGCTTGGGAAACACAGAAATACTGAAGAAAATAACACCCTAAAAATCAGAAAAGGCCAAATTGTAAAAGAGATACAAAAAGCCAATGAGGAGAAGAATGCCTTGAAAAGCAGAATTGGCCAAATGGAAAAAGAGACACAAAAATTCACTGAAGAAAAAACTCCCTAAAAAGTAGAATTGGCCAAATGGAAAAGGAGGTACAAAAGCTCACTGAAGAAAATAATCCCTTAAAAATTAGAATTGAGCAAATGGAAGCTAATGACCTTATGAGAAATCAAGAAACAATAAAAATCAAAAGAAAGGAAAAAGAAAAGACAACATGAAATATCTCATTGGAAACTCAATTGACCTGGAAAATACATCCAGGAGAGATAATTTAAAATTATTGAATAACCTGAAAGCCATGATTGTGTTGGTAAGCAAAATAGGCTCCTTAGCACTTAGTTCAACAAATGCCCTTGAAGAGTTTGGCTTTTGTTTTCATTGAGTAATTCAGTGTATTTCATTGAGTCTTACTAAGTGCTAAGCCCCAGGCCCAAACCCCTATTAGGTGTAAAACCTATGTGGGTGTGGATTGGCAACTAAGATGGGGCCCAAGGTAGGGCTAACTCCAGGGAGGGGCTAGTTTACATGTCTGGTACAGCAGAGGCTTTTAGACCACTTGGGTTTAAGTCCACCTCTTTGTGACAATTCTAGGTCACGTGGGTGAGTCGCATGTGTGACTCACCCCTGACGCTGAAAAAGATATAAAACTAGGGCTTGGCCTCCTCTTCCTTGGAGCTCATTCCCGCAGCAGTGGTGGTTCATGTGACTCTGGGCCAGCTCTTGTTCTGAGCTCCC
>CM053623.1:307123624-307138624 GCA_028646595.1 Phalanger gymnotis
AAAAGATATAAAACTAGGGCTTGGCCTCCTCTTCCTTGGAGCTCATTCCCGCAGCAGTGGTGGTTCATGTGACTCTGGGCCAGCTCTTGTTCTGAGCTCCCAGGCTGAACCTAGATGTTGGTAACTATGAATCTGTATTGGGTCTGTCTGTTGATGTTTGTAATTTGTTTGTATTTTGCTCAGAAGTTCAGGGTGCTGGCTTTTTTCCCTGAACTAAGTGAATGATATTTGTGTGCTGAATTAAAGTAAGCTTGTCAACCCCTTCACCTTACTTTCCTTAGTTAAGCAGATCAAAAGAACCTGTGTTTTCTGGGTGCTGGCAGCTTTCTGGGTGCTGGTTGTTTGTGGATCTTGCACCCCCACAGAAGCTGCTAGCCAGATTGTGGAAACTATGATTTAAAAAAAAAAAGCCTAGACATCATCTTTCAAGAAATTATCAAGGAAAACTGCCTTGACATTCTAGAACCAGAGAGTAAAATAGAAATTGAAAGAATCTACCAATCACCTCCTAAAAGAGATCCCAAGATGAAAATTCCCAGGCATTTTATGTAATTTATATATTTATAGCCAAATTCTATAGGATTTGTCAAGACAAGGAGAAAATATTGCAAGTAGCCAGAAAAAAAATTCAAGTACCATGGAGCCAAAGTAAGAATAACACAAGATTTAGCAACATTAAAGGTTTGGAGGGCTTGAATATGATATCCCAGAGGGCAAAGAAGCTAGGATTACAGCCAACAGTCACCTGTCCAGCAAAACAAAGTATTATCTTTCGGGGGAAAATGGACATTTTCAATGAAATAGAGGACTTCCAAGCATTCTTGATGAAAAGACCAGAGCTTAATATAAAATGTGACCTTCAATACAAGACTCAAAAGAAGCATAAGAAGGTAAACAGGAAAGGGAAATCATAAGGGACTTAAGGTTAAAATGTTTACATTCCTACATGGGAAGATTATCCTTGTAACTCATTAGAACTTTCTCATTATTAGGGCAGTTAGAAGGAGTATATATAGACAGAAGGCACAGGGGTGCATTGAATATAAAGTGATGATATCTAAAAAAATAAAATGGAGGGTTGAGAAAGAGAAATGCACTGGGAGAAAGGGAAGGGTAGAGGTAGAACGGCATAAATTATCTCACATAAATGAGGCAAGAAAAAGCTTTTACAGTAGAGGGGAAGATGGGAGAGGTGGAGGAAAGTGAGTGAACCATCAGAATTGGCTCAAAAAGGGAATAACATACACACTCAATTGTGTATAGAAATCTATCTTACCCTACAGGAAATTAGGGGGGGAAGGGGATAAGAGAAGGAAGTGGGCAGTAATAGAAGGGAGGGCAGGTTGAGGGAGGTGATAGTCAGAAGGAAAACACTTTTGAGGTGGGACATGGTGAAAGGAGAGAGAGAACAGAATCAACCATTCTGCACAGCAGTTTGAAATTATGCCCAACTCTTTGACCTTGCAATACCACTACTAGGTCTATCCAAAAAGAGATAAAAACAAAAAGGAAAAGGACCTAAATGTACAAAAATAGTTATGGAAGTTTTTTTTCTGGTGTCAAAGAATTGGAAATTGAGGGTATGCCCATCATTTGGGGAATGGTTGAACAAATTGTGCTATGTGATTGTGATGGAATACTATTGTGCTACAAGAAATGATGAGCAGGATGCTCTCAGAAAAACCTGACTTGCATGACTTGATGCAAAGTAAAATTTATTGTGTCCAAAGTAACAGCAATATTGTAAGATGATTAGGTGTTGACTTAGCTATGCTCAGCAATATAGTGATCCAAGACAACTTCAGAAGGTCTTAAGATGAAAAATACTATCCATCCCCAGAGAAAGAATGATGGTATCTGAATGCAGATTGAAACACACTTTTTTTTTACTTTATTTTTCTTGAGATTTTTTTTTCGGTCTGTTTTCTTTCACAATATGACTACTGCGGAAATGTTTTGCATGACTACACATGTATAATCTAAATTTTTTTTAAAAAAAAACTCTTTTCTTCTTTTGTTAACTACCTGTCCATATTAGTTGACTATTCTTTTTTTATACATTTATTATTTATTTATTTTTAACATTCATTTTTTTTAAAAATTGGGTTATGAATTCTCTCCCTTCCTCCAACTTCCCAATCACACATTGAAAAGGCAAGAAATATGTCAATTATAAATATGAAATCATGCAAAACATATTTCCACATTAGCAATGTTGCAAAAAAATAAAGCAAGAAAAATCAAGTGAAAAATTATTTTTCAATCTGAACTCAAACTTCACCAGTTCTCCCTCTGGAGATGGATAGCATTGTTCTTCATGAGTCCATCAGTGTTATCTTGGATTATTGTATTGATCACAGCAGCTAAATCTTTCACAGTTGATCATAATTAAAATATTGCTGTTACTGTGCACAATGTTTTCCTGGTTCTGCTCACTTCATTTTATATCAGTTCATAAAAGTCTTCCCAGGTTTTTCTGAAACCATACTGTTCATCATTTCTTATAACACAATAGTATCCAATGACAATCATATGCCAAAAAATGTTCAGATAATTCTCAGATGATGGGCATCCTTTCTGTTTCCATTTCTTTGGTGAGACAAAAAGAGCTGGTATAAATATTTTTGTACAAATAGGTCTTTTTCCTTATCCTTTAATCTCTTTATAGTAGTATTGCTGGGTCAAAGGGTATGCACAGTTCATAGCCCTTTTGCATAGTTCCAAATTCTTCTCCATAATTGTTGGACCAGTTCACAACTCCACCAACAATGATCCCAATTTTCCATCCCCACAAGCATTTTTCATTTTCCTTTTCTTCCATTTTTGCTGATCTGATAGGTGTGAGGTGGCATTTCAGAATTATTTTCATTTGCATTTCTCTAATAAATAGTGGGGTAGGTAGGTGGCACAGTAGATAGAGTTTGATAAACCCAAAGATTCAAGATTTTGGAGGCAAGAACTCACCATTTGACAAAAATTGTTGGGAAAACTAGAAAGTAGTTTCAAAGAAGCTAAGCATAGACCAGTGCTGTCCAACCTTAGGTTATCTTAGGGCCACATTAAAATAAAATAATTATTTGAGGGCTGCACCCAGAATAAAAAAATACAGCACACTAATAGAAAGTGGGAGAACATGTGTCATCAATACGACAGGCTGAGGAGTGAAGTGCAAAAGCAAACACAAAACAACAAAGCAACAACACAACAGTATAAAGGTAGGTGCATACTGACTAGTCTGCATCGTACAGATGGCAGGCATCCCACAAATCGATTGAAAATTCTGTGTGATATATTCTGTCCATAAAACTGCTTAAAAACACCAAAGAAAATTAACATCAATGAGATTATTCATCACTGACAGAATTAAAAAATCTAATATCCATTCCATGCATGTTATTATTTTATTTTTTCACTCTTGAAAATTAAAACCTGCAGGCAGGCCACATAAAGTCACACTTCAGGCCGCATGCAGTCTGTGGGCCGTATTTTGGAAAGCCGTGGCATAGACCAAGTATAAAGTAGATAAGTGACTTAGATGTAAATGGTGATATCATAAGTAAATTAGGGGAGCATGGGAAAATGTATCTGTCAGATCTATGGATAAAAGAAAAGTTTATGACAAAACAAGATATAAAGAGGATCACAGGAAGTAAAATGGATAATTTTGATTACATGAAATTAAAAAGGTTTTGCACAAACAAAGCCAATTCAGCTGAAAATAGAAGGAAAACAAAGAATGGAAAAAAATTTTACAAGTTTCTCTGAATGAGGCCTCATTTCTCAAATACATAAGGAAGTGAAGCAAATTTATAAAAGTAAGAGCCATTCCCAAGTTGGTAAATGGTCAAAGGATATAAACAGGTGGTTTTTAGGGAAAAAATCAAAGCTATCAATAGTCACATGGAAAAGTGCTCTAAATCACTAACAATTAGAGAAATGCAAATGAAAACAACTGAGATGTCACCTCATGCTTCTCAGGCTAACATGGCAGAATGGGGAATGGCTGAACTAGTTGTGGTTATATGATTTTGATGGATTATTATTGTGCTGTAAGAAATGACAAACGAGATGGTTTCAGAAAAACTTGGAAAGAATTATCTGAACTGATGCAACATGAAGTAAGCAAAACCAGGAGAAATTGTGCACAGATATAACAACATTGTAATAATGATTAACTGTGAAAAACTTAGCTACTCTGATCAAGAAAATGATTCAAGATAATTCCAAATGACCTATGATGAAAAATGCTATCAATCTCCAGAGAAAGAACTGATAAACTAGAGTGCAAATGGAAGCATACTTTTTACACTTCCTTTCTTTTTCTTGTTTGTGTGTGTGTGTGTTTTCTTTTGTAATATGACTAATATGGAAATATATTTTGCATGACTTCACATATCTAATCAATGTCATGTTGCTTTCCTTCTCAAGAGATGGTGAAATGCAGGGAGGGAGAACATTTGGAACTCAAATTATTTTTCATTAATTTTTTTATTGGGAAATGTTTAATGAAATAAATAAAGATATATTTTTTAAAATTATCTCTCCTTGATCTGTTTCCCAAGTTAATTGTTTTCCCAATGAGATATTTCACATTTTCTTCTATTTTTTTCATTCTTTTGACTTTGTTTTATTGTTTCTTGATATCTCATGGAATCATTAGCTTCCACATGTTTAATTCTAATTTTTAAGGAATTGTTTTCTTCATTGAGCTTTTGTATCTCTTTTTCCATTTGGCTAGTTCTGCTTTTTAAGGAGTTATTTTCTTCAGTACTTTTTTGTGTATTTTCATCAAGCTGTTAATTCTCTTCATAATTTTCTCACACCACTCTCATTTCTTTTCCCAATTTTTCCTCTACCACTCATCTCTTTCTTCAGTGCTTCCAGGAATTTTTGTTAAGTTTGCGTCCAATTTGAATTCTTTTTCCTTTGAGGCTTTGCTTGTGTCTGTTTTTACATTGTTTTCTGAGCTGTCACCATAGTAGCTTTTTATGGTCAGATCCCTTTTTTGGTTGTTTGCTCATTTTCCCAGCCTATTTCTTGGCTTTTAACTTTATGTTCAGTTTTGGCTCTGTTCCCAGGATGGGGCTGTTATGTTCCCCAACTTCAAGCTTTTCACCCTGCTGTTTTCAGAGCTAGTTCTGGGTGTCTGTAACTTTTTTGGTGTTTCCAAGGTGGTGTGACCTGAGGAGAGGTATTGTCACCTGGTCTGTGTTCTGGTCTTTACCCAGGAAGGACCCATGCTTCCCTGCAGCCACAAGTGTTAGTGATCCCCTCTGCCTTGGCATTATGACCTGGAATTTAGTATGGGCAATGCAACAGAGTCCTGCACCCAGTGCCAGCTCAAGGTTACCAATCATCTCTTTTCGATCAGTTGTCCAACCCTCTTACCCTCTCTGCACTAAGAGTTCCCAAAACTGCTGCCATCTATATCATCTCCAAGGCCCACTACTACCATTGTTGCCACATGCACTACAGGCTAGGCCCCACCTTGGTGTCACAGACATCTCCCACTGACTTCCTAAGTTGTCTTAGGCTGGAAAAATGTGTCACCAGAACATTTTGTTGGCTCTGCCATTCCATAATTTAATTTGATAGGATATTTTAAAGTCGTTTGGAAGAGAATGTAGGGAGAGTTCAACTGCATTGCTGCCTTTACTCTGCCACTTTGACTTCTCCTCTTCTTATCTATTTATTCTATTGGGGAATGACTCCTGTTCTTATGTTTGTAAAAGTTCCCAATTTTTCTTGGACCATTATTAAGGAAACATTAAAACTATTTTTGTAGTTAATTTTTCATTCTATTCATTTTTTAATATTTATTAATTTTTTTCTTATGAATTAGAAAAGCCTCGACACAACATGAACATTTCCTTAACATGTGGAAAAAGGATTGTACATCACAGCATGAAATTCCATTACACTAAACTTGGAGTTGTTTTTACAGTACTCATCCAAAATAGAATGCCTTCTCTTCTCTAAACTTTTGCAAATTTACCCTGCACAGTTAAGGGATGTGTATACTCCTTTCTATTCCCATTTAGTAACATCCAAATGCTATCATATCTAACCTTTTGTTGTTGTTGTTTTTAACATTTTTTAATTTTTAACATTCTTTTTAAATGTTGAGTTCCAAAATCTCTCTTTCCTTCAACCTACCCACTAAGAAGGCAAGTAATATATCAACTATACATGTGAAATCATGTAAAATGTATTTCCATATTAGCAATATTTTTTAAAAGCAAGAAAAGAAAACTGAGAAAATCATACTTTAATTCCCACTCAGAATTCATGGGTTCTCTCTCTAGAGGTGGCTAGCATTTTTCACCATTAATCCTTGGAAATTGTCTCGGATCATCGTATTGATCAAAGTAGCTAAGTCTTTCACATTTGATCATCATTACAACATTGCTGTCACTATGCACAAGGATCTCCTGGTTCTTCTTACTTCACTTCGCATCAGTTCATATAGGTTTTGCCATGTTTTTTTTTTTCTGAATCAACCCCCTCTTGTCATTTCTTATAGCATAATAGTATTCCATCACAATCATATACCACAACTTGTTCAGACATTCCCTAAATGATGGGCATCCCCTCAACTTCCACTTCTTTGCCAAGACGAAAAGAGCTGCTATAAATATTTTTGTACACAAAGGTACTTTTCTTTTTTTTTTTTTTTTGATTTCTTTGGGATACAGACCTAGCGGTGCTTTTGCTGGGCCAAAGGGTACATATGGCCCTTTGGGCATAGTTCCAGATTGTTCTCCAGAATAGTTGAGCCAGCTCGCTACTGGACCAGCAGTTCACTAGTGTGCCTATTTTTCCTTCAATCTCTCCAACATTTGTAATTTCTGATAGGTGTGAGTTGGTAGTTCAAAGTTGTTTCAATTTGCATTTCTCTAAACAATAGTGACTTAGAGCATCTTGTTCATATAACTATAGGTAACTTTAATTTCTTCTTCTGGAAACTGCCTGTTTGTATCCTTTGACCATTTATCAATGGGAAAATGGGTCTCATTTTTATAAATTTGACTCAGTTCTATACTCGTTATCTATTTGAGAAATGAGGCCTTTATCAGAGCAACTTGCTGTAAATGCTTATCTCTTTTAATTGGGTGTATTTTTGCTTTTGCTTCATCTGAGATCATAATTGCTCTCTCTGCCTTTTTTTTTTTACTTAAGCTGAAATATAATAGATTCTGCTCCAGTCCTTTATTTTAACTGCGTGTCTTTCTGTTTCAAGTATCTCTTGTAAACTTATGTATCTTGTAACTTATCTATATTGTTGGAATCTGTTTTCTAATCCACTCTGCTCTCTGCTTCCATTTTATGGGTGAGCTCATCCTATCCACAGTTAAAATTAATGTGTAGTTCCTTCCATCCCATTTTCTTCTCTTTTCTCTCTCCCTCGCTTTCCATCTCCCTCTCTCCCCCTCCCCTATTCCTCCTCAAAAGTCTATTTTGCTTCTAATGACTTCCTCCTTTAATCTACATTCCCTGTCACATACACACACACACACACACACACACACACACACACACTTTTCTTTTTCCCTTCTCCTCCTTATCCTTATTGGATAAGTTGCATTTTTATAGACCACTGAGTATACACATACACACACATACACACACATGTACATATATATGTATGTATGTATGTATGTATGTATGTATATTTCCCTCTCTGAACCAATTCCAGTGAGAGGGAGGTTCAAGCATTGCCTACCATACCACTACCTCCCACCCCATTTTTCTCTCTATTATAAAAGTTCTTCCTTGGATGTCTCTTTTATATGAAAAAGTTTTACCTCTCCTTTCCCCCTTCTTCCAGTGCATCCCTCCTTCTCATGTCTTCATTCTTTTGGGGATCATTCCAACATAATTGACTCACACCGATGTCCTCTATCTATGTAAATTTCTTTCAACTGTCGCAATAATGATTAAGTTTGTGGGCATTATATATATCATCTCCTCATATAAGAATATAAGAAGTATAACTATGTTGAGTCCCTTATGATTATTCTTTCATGTTTACCTTTTTGTGCTTCTCTTGAGTTTTGTGTTTATCAAATTTTCTGTTAAGATCTGGTGTTTTCATCAGAATGCTTGAAAGTCTTCTATTTCATTAAATAACCATTTTTCCCTTGAGAGATTACACTCAGTTTTACTGAATAGGTTATTCTTGATTGTAATGCTAGCTCCTTTGCCTTCCAGAATATCATTTCCTAAGCCCTCCACTCCTTTAATGTGGAAGCTGCTAAAATCTTGTGTGATCCTGACTATGGTATTGGAATTATTTCTTTCTGATTGTTTGCAATATTTTGTCTTTGACCTGAAAGCTCTGGAATTTGGCTACAATATTTCTGGGAGTTTTCATTTTGGAGATCTCTTTCAGGAGGGGATCAGTGGATTCTTTTAATTTCTATTGTACTCCCTGGATCTGATATCAGACCAGTTGTCCTTGATAATTTCTTGAAATATGATGTCTAAGCTCTCTCTCTGATCGTGGTTTTCAGGGAGTACAATAATTCTTAAATTATCTCACCTAGATTTATTTTCCAGGTCAGTTGTTTTTCTAATGAGATATTTCACATTTTCATCTTTTTTTATTCTTTTGACTTTGTTTGAGTGTCATGAAGTCATTAGCTTTCAATCACTCAATTCTAATTTTTAAGGAATTATTTTCTTCAGTAAGTTTTTTTAACCTCTTTTTCCACTTAACTGGTTCTGCTTTTTAAGGAGTTCTTATATTCAGTGAATTTTTATACCTCTTTTTCTATTAGGCCAATTCTGTATTTAAGGTGTTAACTTTCTTCAGTATTTTTTGTGCCTCTTATACCAAGCTATTAATTCTCTTTTCCTAATTTTCTTGCTTCAACCTTATTTCTTTTCCCAAATTCTCTTCTACCACTGTAATCTCTTTCTTTAATTCTTCCAGGAATCCTTGTTGGATTTGGGTCCAGTTGACATTTTTCTTTGAAACTTTCTCGTAGCTGTATTCACATTGTTGACTTCTTCTAAGTTTATATTGTGTTCTTCCTTTGTCACCATAGTCACTTGTTTATGGTCAAATTCTTTTTTATTGTTGCGGTTTGCTCATTTTTCCAGCCTTATTTGTTTTTGTTTTTTTTTTTACTTTGAACTTTATGTTGAAGTTGGGCTCTGCTCACCTGGGGGTGGGGAGGCACTGTCCTAAGCTCATGCTGTTGTTTTCAGAGCTAGCTCTGGGATATCTGCAAGTTTGTCATGCTTCCAAGGTGGTATGATCCTGGAAGAGGTATGGTCACTGCTCTCCTACTCTGCACACTAGTCTTTACCCAGGAAGGGCCCCCACTCCCAACAAGCCACCAGTACTAGTGTTCCTCTTCATCTTAGAAGTGTGACCAGGGCCCCTGCTCCCTTGTGACTGGCCACCAGGACTATTGCTGTCATTTTATAAATTGTTTTTCTGGTTTTATTCACTGTACTCTGCATTAGTTCGTGTAAGATTTCCCAGGTTTCTCTGAAACTATCCCCTTCATCATTTCTTAAAGCACAATAGTATTCTATCACATTTATATATCTTAACTTGTTCAGTCATTCCCCAAATGATGAGTACTCCTTCAGTTTCCAAATCTTTACCACAATAAAGAGCTATAAATGTTTTTGTAGATCCTTAGAGTTTCTTTTGCATAGGGCTGACTAATCCTTTTTACTCTACCCTCCCCTCTAATTCCCCCTTCTTCCTTCTCCCCTTTCCCTCCTATCTCCCCACTGAGTGAAATGTATTTCCATACCTAACTCTGTGTGTGTATATCCTTCTCTCCTTTGACCAATTCATATGAGAGATTTAAGTATCAGCTTAAGGATTAGGTTGGCCTTATTGCTGCTTACTTGATGTATTGGGTGTTATTTTATTCCAGGATCTCAAGGAAAGCTCAGGCTAGGGACCTGCAAGTTATCAGTGCAATCAGAGTGGTTTGATCCAGGGCATAGTCTGATTGCTGGCCTCCAGATCTGACCTCTGCAAATTCCTGACCTGGTTTTCAGCTGTTGGAGAGCAACTGCTCCCTCCACCCCCATCTACTTCTGCTTCTCCATATAGATGTCTACTAAATCATGAGATAACGTTCCCTAACCTGCCTTTTTCTTCCCCCGAATATATTCTTGTTCCCCTCCCTTATCATTCTTCTCTTAAGATCATCAAGACATAACAAAAACATTCCCAAGCCTTCTGTCCCTCATTGGCCCCTGATGATGATAGGGTTCAGTGGGGGCACATCACCCCAAACTAGAATATAAGCAGCTTATCTTTGGTGCTTTGTCATTGCTCATTCATATCTACCTTTTTGTTTCTCTTAATTCCTGCACTTGAACTTCAAAGTTTCTACACAACCCTGGCACTTTCATCAGGAATGCTTGCAATTATTTTATTAAAGGTCAATTTTCCCCCAATAGGATTATATTCAGTTTTGCTGAATAAATTATGCTTGGCTGTAAGCCCATATCCTTTCCCTTCTGGAATATCGTACTCTAAGCTCTCCACTCTTTTATAGTGTTGGTTGCTAAATCATGTGATCCCAACTGTGGCTCTTCAGTATTTGAAATCTTTGTTCCTCAAGGCTTGCAGTATTTTTTGTGAATTTTGGCTATAACCTTCCAGGGAATTTTCATTTTGGCATTTCATTAAAAACTTTACTGGTGAGGGCAGCTAGGTGGCACAGTGAGTAGAGCACCGGCCCTGGAGTCGGGAGGACCTGAGTTCAAATCCAGCCTCAAACACTTGACACTCTTACTAGCTGTGTGACCTTGGGCAAGTCACTTAACCCCAATTGCCCTGCCAAAAAGAAAAAGAAACAAAGAACTTTACTGGTAGATTCTATTTCTACTTCCACTCTGGTTCTAAGAGATCTGAGTCATTTTCTTCTAAGATTTCTTAAAATGAGATATCTAGGCTCTTTTTTTTTTGCTACATTACGTTTTCTTCTGGTTTTTTTTCAGTTGTTTGACTTGGTTTATACACATTTACATACACATATGCACAAACACATGTGGAGGGAGAGGGAGAGAGAGAGAGAGAAAAAGAGAGAGAGAGTCTTTGAAATAATTAGCCTCTATCTGGTCCATTCTAACTTGTAGGAGATTGAGCAAAGTTACCTCTTAGGCTATACTATTAATTCCCTTTCCACCGTCTTTCTTCCATAATCTTCATTCCCTCCCCTCCCCATTTTTTCTTCTAGCACTCATTTTATTGATTAAAAAAAAATTAACTTTTTTTAACTCTTGCTTCATCTCTTCCAGAAATTCTATTTGACTTTTTGCCTATAGATTTTTTTTTGAGGCTTTGTTTGTAAGTATTTTTGGAGATAATTTCTTCCTCTTTGTGTCTTGAGCATCTTTGTCCACATAACAGCTTTTTATGGTGGGCTCCCTTTTTGTTTGTTTACTCATTCTCCCAGCCTACTTCCTGACTTTGGATTTGATGTTAGGACTGGATTGTGTACTACACTGGTCCTACGGCTTCTTTCTTGAGTGTATTATGTATTGTGCTATTCTAGGATCTAATGGACAGCTCACTCTGAGGACCTACAAGTTCTCAGTGTTGTAAAATGTCATGAAATTTGATCTGGGGCAAAGTGCGATTGCTGCCCCACCCCCACCGCAATCTGATCTCTGCAAATTCCGGATGTGACTTTGAATACCCGAGACTCTGCCACTACCAGCCAATTGCAAAGCTGTGTTGGTTCAGAGTGATTGAATTGTAGACTCTTCTGTCATCTGGGATTCTTGCTCTGTAGGTTTCAAACTGGGATAGAAGCTAGAACTGAGACCCTCTCCTACTCTTGGAGTCTGGGCCACCACACTGCTGCTTTTTGCTTCCAAATCTGCTCCTCTTGGTACCCAGCCAAAGACCTGAGACTGTTCTTTACCCCTGGACACAGGTGCCCGTCTCAGTCTGCCCTGGATCTGTGACCCTGAATAGTAGTGGGCAACAACACTGCCAGCTGGCACGTGTTCTCATTGAGGTGCCCTGGTAGAGGTCTGAAGATGCCCCACTTTAGGTCTACACCCTCCTCTGCTGTGGTACACAGCCTCTCCCATGCTAGAGTCCTTTGTCCATGACAAGCTCTCCCCAAACCCTATCCATGGTGTCCACAGTCTTCTATGTCTATGTGGACCT
This sequence comes from Phalanger gymnotis, assembly GCA_028646595.1. Classification (NCBI taxonomy): domain Eukaryota; kingdom Metazoa; phylum Chordata; class Mammalia; order Diprotodontia; family Phalangeridae; genus Phalanger; species Phalanger gymnotis. The sequence continues at coordinate 307,135,782 of CM053623.1, forward strand.
GGGCTGGAAAAAATGACTCTTTCTCTTGGATTTTCACATCAAAATTCAGTCTGGTCTATTTTCCAGATCTGTCTGGAGCTTTGTAGGGGAGCTCACTGAACTTCTTCCTGATACTAGGTCAACTTGGCTTCTGCTTCTTTTCCAGAATGTCCCTCTTTTTATACAGAAGTAAAGAGAATGGATATGATTAGCCTTGCTCCAATTCCTTTGACTCTTCTTTCTTCACCAAACCCTGGTTCTTACTTTTAATCCCATTTAATTTGCACCCTCTGCAATTACAATTTGCTTTTTTACTGCTCCCTCTTACTACTGCACCACTCCCTCCACTTTCCCTGTCCCTTCTCCCTGTTTAGTTTGATATATTCACACTCCAAACTACATGTTCAACTCTCCTTCAGTCCAGATGAGATTGTTCACTCTATCCCACCCCTTCCTCCATGTTTGCATGCCTCTTTTGTACAACCCAATTTTACAAAATAGCTGAGATCTTCCCCCTTGTCTCTTTTCTTCTGCTCTGTATTACTTCTTCCTTTTTCTTTCTTCTCTTAAAAGGAACAAAACCACACCCAGGCCACGTCTCAAAGGACATCACTCTTCCTGTTAAAATGCAACTCCTCCACCAATGTTTTTTCAGTCATCTTTCAGTCATGTTCAACTCTTTGTGACCCCATTTGGGGTTTTCTTGGCAAAGACACTGGAATGGCTTGCCATTTCCTTCTCCAGTTCAGTGTTGCAGGGCAAATTGTTTGGTTTTAAGCCTTTGTCTTTCTTTTGATTTTCCGAAGTTATCTCTACTTTATGGTAGTCCCTTCCAAGTCTTGGGAAACCTTGTTTCCTTGGTTCTTGAATCTTTTTTCTCTCTAATTGCAATTTTTCCTTTGACCTGGCAAGTCTGGATCTTATATTCCTGGGTGTTTTCAGTTTTGGATTTCTAATTTTCATGTTGTTCTCTGGTTAACATATCTGGCCATTTTCTTTTACATCTTATTTCTTGAAACATAGTGTATAGGTTTTTGTTTGGTCATAATTTTCAGAGTCCAGTGATTATTTCTCACGTAAGTTTTCTAGTTTTTATAGTAGATGCCTTACTTTTTCCTTGATCTTATTCTATTTCTGGAGTCATTAAACTGATAAGCTTATTCTTTACTGCATTTGCCACTTGGATAACCTTTTCCACCTTCTGTTTTAAGTTATTTGTTCTCCAACCAATTTTCCCCCCACAGAATTCTTATTTCTTCCCAATTATAGTCTTACTAGACATTTTTTCCTGAGGTTGTAATTTTTGAGGAGTTATCCTCTTCTAGTTTATCTCTTTGGCATCTCTTGACCCATGGTTATTTGTCTTGTTTTCCTTCAGTTTACTATTAGGTCCTCAGAGCTTGGGACCTTGTGCCAGAGCTGGGTCCTGTCTCCTCTAATATTCTAGAATGGGTCAAGTACATAGGACCTATGAGGTCCTGCCCCCTCTGTATTCTGGATGCCAGTATTACTGCCATTCTAGACAGGGTGACTTAAGCCCCATACTTCCTCTCAATCTCTGCCTTGTGCCTCTTGATGAATCACTCATCTTACACAAACCACAATCAGGAGGTGGTTCCATCCCAGCTGTAGCCCTGGCCCCTTTTAGGCACTCTTGCAAGGCACCCTAGCAGACACTAGAGTTGGCCCTAACTCTTATTACTCTCATTAGATGGTCCCTGACTCCCTTGTGCATCTGTGGGGGCCAAATGCCTCCCACTAGAGGCAGCTGGTAGCACAGCAGGTAAGTGCTTGGCCTGGAGTTAGGGAACCTAGCCTCAGAAGGGTGTGACCCTGAGCAACAACTTAACTTTTAAGTTTCCTCAACAGTAAAATGAAGATACTAGCACCCACCTCTGAGTTGTTGTATCAGAGTAAATCTGTAAAAAGCACTTAGTGCTCTCACAGCACACCCACATAATGGGTACTATACAAACACACAATCCCTTCTCTCCCCTTATCAGTTCCAACAGGCCAGGTCTAGGACATGGCTTCATCTTTCCAATTACTAGAGCTCACTAGCTCACAACCTCCCTCCTACCCCCTTCAGAGCTCCAGCTTGTTCCTGGCATACTTAACAAGAGTTCACATTACTTCCCCTGGTGAAACTCCTCCCCTAGTTTCCACGAGCTTCTGTACAAGTCTGGGCCGAAAGTTAACTTCTCTCTCTCTACAGAGCTTAATCATTACTCTACTTGGGGGTCCTTTCCAAGATTATCTGCTAGTGGGTAGGAGTTAGGGAAATCCCACCCCTTAGTTCAGCTCCAACCTGACAACTTGCATACCTGCTATCATCACCTATAAATGGGCAAATGAGTACTTCTATATTAGATAGGATTTTCAGACGAAGACACATTAAAAGAAACTCAAGAGCCATAGGAATAAATTCACAGTAACAAGTCTTTTTGTTATTTATATATAGAAATGTTCATGTTGAGGTTCATTTTTAACTTCAAAAAGCAAGACACAGAGGAAATGGCGTTTGAAGTAGGCTTGCTCTAAAATTAAGGTAGATTGCAGCCTCTAACTAGGACAAAACACATCAGTCTCACCACAATGCTGTCGAGATTACAAATGTTTTTTTTTTTTGCTCGAGTCTTCTTGTACAAAATGATTAATATGGAAATGTTTTACATGGTTGCACATGTGTAAGCTATACCTGATTGTTCGCTGTCTCAGGAAAGGGAGAGGGGAGGGCCAGAGGGATAGATTTGGAACTCAAAATTTTAAAAAAACGTTTAGAAATTGTTTTAAGATGTAATGGGGAAAAAAGTTTTTATTTAAAAAATGTAATGCCTGTACTTGGGGACTGTACTTTTGGGACG
>CM053623.1:307143624-307253687 GCA_028646595.1 Phalanger gymnotis
GGCTGTTATATCCATAGTTGCCATAGCCTTGATTCCAATAGTTACTATATCCCTGGTTCCAGTTTTGACTGGGGCCTGCAGCACATTAATAGGTTCACTAATGTCAGAAGATCAGCAAAGATCTTTACTTCAGGATAATTCAATAGCAGTAAAGCTTAAACAAACTAAGGCACTAGCTTACCACCACCTCTTCCACGAGCTCTTCCTGCAAATCCTCCTCTGGAGCCCCACTGCTGCTGCTGCTGATACTGCTCCTTGGACATGGCTACTTTTATTTCACACTACAAGAGAGAGTCATTATTAAACTGGTTCAGGAAAGCAACTTAAAGTTGCTCAACCATTCAAAATAGGCCCCAATGTTAAAAGGGGGGAAAATCCCACTGGGGTGAACAGGGCTGCCTAAAATGTTTTCTTCAAAATAAAGGCTTGAAGTATCTTCAATTGGTGAGTTGGTATGTTTGGCCTAGCAATACATTTGGCAAGAATGCTCAGACCCACTAACCATCCACTGCCTAAGTATCTCTTTGATAGATGATCCTAGAACTTTACTCTAGGTTCTAGTCTTTCTATCTAAAAAGCAGTGGCTACCTCATCTCTTTCTCTTACCAAAAAAAAAAAACAAAACATACTGGTTTGACTGTTTTCTCCTACAAAAACAACCACTTACAATCTATGCTGTAACAAACATCACTTTTAAGTCCTATTAATTTCTCTCATTTTTTAACTTACTTTACTAAGACCAACGTTGTGATATTTCTTTTCCATTATTTTCTTCACTGGTTCTTCTTCCTTAAAAGTAATAAAGCAGAATCCACGCCTCTTGTTGGTCTTGTTGTCCATGGGGAGCTCTATAGATTCCACCTGATGTCAAGAAATTAGTTTCAGTATTCTTATATATTCTTGAAAATAGAAGCTGAAGAATCTAACTTATGATATATTGTTCCTTTTGCCCTTTTAAAGCTTCTAAATGTTTTGAGAGTCTTGAGGGGATTCTTCAGAAAGATATTCTAAATAAGAATTAGGTTCCTACTCAAAAAGGCTCCCCTTTCATCTGTTGAAACAGAAAGCACTAGAGCCCTCCTGGTATTTGTTCATACAAATAGGCACTAACAAAAACACCCCCTAAAAGATCCTACAGGATGGAGCCAGTGCCCTGAAAAGGCTTAGGTACAAATCGTGTCCTTTACTAGCTGTATGACCGCAAGGAAGTCACTTAGGATCCATGTGCCTCAGGCAACAACCCAGGACTTAAGTAACGGATGGGCAAATTGAGACCCTGCTAAGAGAGAGGAAGTTCCCAAGACAAAGCTCCTCAATCATTCTATACTGGCATATGCCCCAAGTCCTACTTATGCCACAAAAGCATTGAGCAAACACTTGTGTGCCAGGCACTGTGTTAAATACTTGTGTGACAGGCACTGTGCTAAGAAGGGAACCTACAAAGAAAGTCACAAACAGTCCTGGCTCTCAAGCTCACGTTCTAAAAGGGCAGAGAAGTCTTAAATATTGTGGTATCTGTTTGTATTTATGCCTTGGAGCATTTGCATTTAGACCTTTCCTTTTCTTTTCACAGGAGAGAATGGAAATAGAAACTGAGTGCCCTATTCAAATATCCATTCTCTGCTTAAAACGTGAGATGTCTAACCAGATTAAACAGTATTTGGGAAATATTTTAACATAACAAAAATAGAATGTAACATATGATGACATGGGGTTTTTTTCCCCTTAAATCAATATGCAGGATCAGTTGCTATTTGAATGGACCCCAGTGGGCTAAAGAGCAAAGGCTTGCAGACTGCACGTTATCTATCACATCTTTATCCCCAAAATGTTGCGATCAGTCCTCACTTTTAAGTCTAGTTATTCTATTTAGTCCACATGTGACAATTCATACTAATATATTCACACATGTGAAGGAAAAACACTAACTTGAAAATAGGGGTACCACGTGTCACATACCTCACCAAAACCACCAAAGTACTCCCTTATTTTCTCTTCAGGTGTATCTGGAGAAAGGCCACCAACAAAAATTTTTTTAACAGGTTCTTTTGTTTTCATGGCTTTGGCCCTTTTAGGATCAATCACTTTGCCATTCAATTTGTGTTCTTTCTGGTCCATGACCTAAAGAAATTGGAAGCTTTGTTTTAAAAGAGTCTATCTTTTTTTCTAAGTTTTCAGAAGTATTAACTAAAACAGTAAAAGTGAAAAAATATTTAAGCATGACTTAATTGGAGCACTGGCCAAATCAAGGGATGGTACATTGATTCAGATTTTTAAAATTGTACCAATATATTGGGGGAGGCAGGGCCTGGATGAACATCCATCTGTTCAATATTTTACTTTTGCCCCTAATGTCTTATCGTCCCCTCACATTTGAATTTTTTGGAGGGTGAGTCACCTAGAACCCACAAGTTCCTCTAAACATGGCCTACTTTTTTATATGTCCCACATGGAATATAGGCTTCTGTTCCACTCCTGAGAAATGCTGAAACTCAATGTTAGCTACTGCTTAGGTGTCAATGCCTATGAAAGCAAAGACCATGGGGGAGACTAAACAAAAGAGCTATCGCTGCTCACTGGCAGCAATCTGTGTGCATGCTTGTCACTTCACCTTGGTCCATGACCAACAGAGGAAGAATGAAGCACAAGGCTCATCTCCCCAAAGTCTAAAATGAGCACCAATATTGTCAACATACCCTTTTCATGCCCTTTTAATTGGTGACAAGTTATTTTCAGGAGACTGTGGGAGAACTTTGCTTACTTTTAAGCTGGCTGCAACTCAAATTATATTGACAGAAGCTGCTTCTGCTCCCCTCTCCCCAATTATACTTTGCACCCTGTGACCAAAAATAAAAATCTCCAGTGGGCACACACAAGCTATCCAAGTATTTTTAGTGTTTTGTAAATGCCCTGAGACAAAATCAAATCAGGGAACACCCAACATATCCTGTCCATGTTTGGTACTGTCAATTCAAACATTACTAATTGATCAGAGCATATAACACACTACCTTATCTACACTCTCCGATTCTTTAAATAGTACAAAGCCAAAACCCCTTGATCGCCCTGTGATTGGATCTAACTTCAGAGTGCAGTCTACAACTTCACCAAATTTGGAAAAGTAGTCCTTCAGATCTTTCTTTGTAGTGTCCCAGCTAAGGCCTCCTATAAACATTTTCCTGTGAAGACAAAAAGCAATATTAAAATGCTAGAAAAACTTGCCTTAAATATTGTCCATATCGTTAAGTTATTTTTCCCAAACTGCCGGAAAATTGGTTGGGAAGTTTTAAGACACCATTCTCCCTGTACAGTCTCAATTAAAGGACCTTCCTACCTCTAAAAGTTGATTTAACATTACTTTCCCTGGACTGATTGCTGGACACCTGAGCAAATAAAAATCAAAAACCCCTCAATTTGCTATGGTACTTGATGTTTCCTAAATCAGGATCTAAATACTCTTTGTATGACAAGGGCAAAAGCTTCCGATGGATTTAAATCACTAAGAGTTTGAGAACACTGAAAAATTTTCATGCACTTTTCCAAATCTGCCTTTCATTAATTATGTACAACATATATTAGCATCCAATAAAACTCATCAACCGGCCAGCACTCTTTCTTCCTACCAGGATGCAGCTTCCTTCTAGTTCTGAAAGGATTGTCCTCACTAAGAGCTTTTAGCTCAAAGAATTAACAAGACAAAAGAAAAAGGACAAAACTTTTAAATCCTTAATGAAGACACAATAACAATCCATTAAACAATAAAAAGTGTCCCATTAAAGAAAATCTGTTAATTAGCCTAGACAGGCATTAAAAGTTAAACCTCAGTTAACTAAGAGGGAAATGAAGTTTTAACTAAATTTTTTCAAGGGTCAGAGTAGACCATAAATAAGCTGTCATGAAGACCTGAGTGTTTACCAAAGGGGAAGCAAAAGCAGGAGCCCTTTGGTTCCCATCTGAAAGATTTTTACAAAATTAAAAGATGCCTGGAAGCCTATAAACGCATTCTTCCTGGTGTTTTAAAACACACACACACATATATATCAAGATTAAAAAGTGAGGAATGCTAGTATAATCTTTATATAAAGTTGATATATAAAAATCTTAAGAGGTAAAGCTTGTGAAATCCTTTTCCCCTCAATAAAAAAGTAGAAGCATGGGACGAACTTTTTAAAACCAACTCCATCTAGTGGACCTCTAAGTAATGACTATTCAAATTCATTTTTCCAAGTTTAATCCCACTCATCCTTAACTGCCCCTCCTTCCATCATGCCAATTAACTTAGGTGTGATAGTTGCTACCAAATGATAATTTTAATTTCCAGTGGTAGAAAGACAACATTTAATGAAAACAAAAATCTGAGTTACTTTTAATGGTACACCGCATTTCCAAAATCATATTAGGCACTTAAATTTTTATGTTTATGAGATTTCTGTATTCTCCTCACCAACCCAATAAAATGAAACATTAGCAATTTAGTCATTTAAAGAATGAATTCTAGTCAAAGATTTCCATACCTGATTCCCAATTTGCCCAAGAACTGTATACTCTTAGGTAATAGTATTACTACATAATTGTATGTACTATAATAAACTATATATTATGAACAGGAAAAATTGAGTTGAATTGGTTCTCAGTCAAAAGTAGGTAATGGGAACACTACAAATTCCTAGTATCACATTTACTTAATACCAATTCCCTAGAAAAATATTTCATGTGTAGTTTATTTAATTCTAATAATATGCTGGCTTTGTTTCATATAATACAATTATTTTTAACCAAAGACTGTAGACTGCCTTTTTGGCCAAAGATCAGAGTATACGTATTACATATAAATAGAAAAGTCACGACTATCATCTTATGCTCAAAAATCAATGTTGACTTAATTCAGGTTTAGGATAGTTGTAATCGGCTCCGAGTTCAAATTTTGCTATTACAGGATACCATTTCTAATGTATTTTGGCTGCAACTGCTTACCACAATTAATTCAGCAGAAATCATTAGCGGGTAATCCAATTTTCAATGTGGTTTAAGACAGAAAAATAAAGTCAAACATTATTTTAAAAATAGACTGCTCCCTTCTAATAAAATGAGGATAACACCAAGGAAAGAAGCTGTTAAGATGCTGGTCTATCAGAACTGAAAGTGACCAGCTTACTCTGAAATAAGCATAAATTAGAAGTGCCCTTAATTTCAAGGGAAAGTATTAGCCTTCATTATTCGAAAGCAAGGTGTCAGTTCTACCAGCAACAATTTTACTAATCACAAAGCTATTTTTTTCATAGGAAAGGTATTTATCCAATTAAATATGGTCATTCGAGATTCACCTATTATCTAACAACTTCACAGGTTAAAATCCCTCAAAAGGATTTTTTTTACTCTATAATAGAATATTTGATGTAGTCTTCGAGAGTATGATGGTTACTTGAAATATTCAATATATTAACTTTCAAGCTAAGGTGTTTATTTGTATTAATTCCCATTTATCTAGAATGGTTGGTACTTTCTGGTTAAAGAGAATGGTAAACTTAAGGTATATATACGTATGTATATACACACACAGAGAGAATTTTGTTGCATATAAATAATATGGATTTTCAAAAAGCTTAAATATATATTGAAGATCTTAGGAAATGCGTCTTTCTGGGCAGCTTTCTTATACCATTTTGTTTAGAAATCTTTCAAAAAACTATTGCCTGCTCCTCTACCTTTTCAGAGTATTAGATATAACTAAACTCCTTTTTGGTCAGTATTAACTATTCTACCCTCCGAGGGTATTCAAAGGCCTTTTGATACTAAATGGCTCCAGACAATAGTTTCTCTCTTCTCCCAGGCAGTCTGCTGTCCCATCTCCTAGCTGTAACCCCACTCCTACTTTCCTCTGGGATAAGAATCCAAAATAACCAAGCTTGACAAAGCTGTATAATGAAGGGGGGAGGGGGGCTGAGGAGGAGGCTGTCCTATTAGCATAGACACTTTGGAGCATCTATTTTTGGCTGCTCCTATGTCTTATCTTGTCTCCACTTCTTGTTCAGCTGTGCCTCCGCTATATGAGAGGCTATACTTAACCCCAACAATTCTTCTTTTTCCCCTAACAATTTAAGACCTTCCAGGATGCTGTAAGTGCCTCAAGGCCCTCACTGTTACTATCAATGATCATAGTACAGGGTAGGAGGGACCTTGTATAGATTCTTAATTTCTTTTAAAAAGTAGGAGCTGAACCAAGTAATATTCTATCTCACATACTTTCTGTAAACTTCCAAGAATCATGATGTGGCATATAATTAACTACCTACATAAATGGCCTATAATCAACTACCTACATAAACACCATACAAAATAGAAGTACACCTTGCTTAAAAAAAAAAAGCAGAGTATCTATGCTCCTTCCCTTTTCAAATCATCTTACACAAGTACCATTGATGGAAAACACTATGGTGCTCCTACCACTCTTGATGAGAGATCTCATAAGTTAATTCTTTATAAGTACTTTACAAGACTCAGCCTAAGTAACAAATGGGTAAAATCCGTCCCTACTAAAATCTACACCTCACTCCATTTTAATTTGATATTTAGTAATAAAAATAAACTTGAGACTTCAACAATGTTCTGTTTTTTAAAACTAAGAGAATACTACTAACTTCAAGGTAAGGATATTGTATATCCAAAATACAATTAAACACGCAGCACTGAAAAGAGAATCAATGGTTGACCAAATAGACCTAAGAGGGTCACTATACTGAACCTAGTTCAAAACTTCCTTTTTACAGAAGTCAACTGATTTTCCAAAAAGATAAGTGGCTTGCTCAGCACCCCACAGGTAGAATGGCAGAGCCAGGATTTAAAATCTACTACATCACAAATGTAAGACAAGCTGCAGTTATGTGTACCCCAATCTAAAGTGAGTTGAGTCTAAAGTAGTACAAAGACAATACACAAATGACTACTGTACCTCTACTAATTTGGAATGGAAGACAAATTATTTTTACATCTTCAGAGATTTCAATTAAAACCTAGGTTAATATTGTTTCTACAACTCTAAATCTTTTGATTCAAGGATTCAGTAATTTCTGCTCTCTTCAATTGAACTTTTAACAGTCTATAGCTGGTTGGTAGGGGTTGCAGCCAAAAAGTTGGCACTAGATATTTTATCTTAAAGTCATTACTTTTCCCCAATTCTTTTCAAAGAAGATATCAAAAAAGATGACAAGTTTAACCATGATTTAATACGACACTTAAGCAAACAATTACACATCTATACAAATTAGAGAACACCTTAAAAATATCAAGGGTTTTAAGAATTTTCTTCACTATCCTTCAACTTTCAAACTTATGTGCTTAGATATAGGATAGGGGGAGGTAGAGAGGTCATAAACTTTAACTGTGTGCAAAACACTGCCATCAAATGTTAACGAGTTGATGGTGAACATTTTAGGTATGACCAATCACTGTTATCCAAAAATCTATTATATTAAAAGAACTTTCAAAGTAATTAAGTCATTTTACAAAGATTGGGCTATGGGTGAAGGTCTAATGGTGAGCAAATCAAAGCTAGAAGCACATATATACAGAAAAGCATAGAGAGAATGATATGAATTCATGCTAAGTGAAGTGAGAAGAGGAAAATATATAATGACAAGAACAAAGAATAAAAAACCAAAACAACAGCCAACAGCATGCTGCATAATAATGACCCAACTTGAACCCCAAAGAGATGAAAAGATGCCATCCCTCTTTTCATAGCAAAGGTAAAGGGCCAGGGGTTGTAGAAAGCTGCATAAAGACTTTTTTTGATATGTCATTTAGTTTTGAGGAACTTTCTTTTTCTTCCCTTTTTTCCTACCTTGGAGAGAGTGAGGGAAGGATACAGTGGAAAATATAGATGATGTAAAAACCAAAATATCTATTTTTTTAAAAACTAGAACTCTTAAGCTCTCTCCAATTAAAATAAAATAGAAAATTTAGTAATCAAAATACTGGAATAATCTGTAACACTACTTTGAAAACCCATCTCTTTCTATGAAATTGTGGATTATATAAAACCAGTTAACCATAATTGCAAGGCAGAAAAGTACCAGTTAAGTTAAAACTGCCTCACAAAAATTCAGTCCTCTTAGCTAACAGTAAAGATTTTAAGTAGATTTACTGAAAGACATACCATAAAATTCAAAAAAATTAGAGATCCCTTAGGTGTCAAGGGTTAAAAAGTCTAACCTCTTAATCAGATCCACACCATAACAATAGCAATTAATCAATCAACAAGCATTTATTAAAGCTTCAAACCCACAGAAACAAGGGGATAGAAGAACAAAGAACGAAATAATCTCTACTCACAATGAGTTTACATTCTAATGGCAGAGACAATACATATGCAAATGTATCTAGCACAATATAAAGTGAATAAACACAAACATACACAAGGTAGGTTATACAATGTAGTGGGGGAGGCAGAGGGGAGAAGAGACAATAAAGGCCTGGATGTAAAACATGGAAATTAAGGGATGCATTCTAGGCGTGGGGGATGGGAGATGAGGGGTAGAAAAGGTCAGTTCAGCTGGAATGCTAGAAAAGCCAGCTTGAAGCCTGGTGGATTTAAAAGCTCAACACGCATTTCTATTTTATAGTAAAGGCAATAGGGAAATATTAGAGTTAACTGAGTAGGGAAACCACTCATTCAAAAAGGCACTTAAGAAAAATTACCTTGGGGCCAAGTGTTTAAGACAGACTGAAGAATGAGAAAGGAGGTAGAAGACCAAATATCTTTATAAAACTACTTTGAAACTACATAACCCAACCTTATGCTTTTTAGGTTAAAAAAATTTTCCAAAATAATGTCTTATTAAAAAATAAAATTTCGGTTCTATTTCACATCATTAAATAAGAGGTATAAAAGACATTTCAATGGGTTATGGTTTAACATGGCAGTAGAAAAGGACCAATGTTTTTAAAAAAAAAAAGGTTTGGTATTAAAGTACATGTAATTCATTTGGCTAGTGTAATAATTTTCATTACTTCATTATACTACCAGAACAGGCTAATAATTCCCTTTCAACTTTAACAGTCAACTCCCACTACTTTAGAATGGTTAGAAGGAAAAAAGGAAACAAAAACAAGAATTAAGTAACTAACCAAAGGTCACAGAGCAAGTTAGTGGGCAGAGCCAGGCTTTTACCTTGAATTTTATGGTAAATGGATTCTGGGTATTAACAAATTATTCTGGTCAAGTAAGAATTAACAAGCGCCAAAACATAACAACTCAATATTTAAATTGCTCACTTTTAATATTTAACACTAAAAGCTATATTGCATAATTTATCATTTCCTTTTAGAAGCTTACTACACTGTAGCTCAAGATCATGGCAGCTACATGACAGGAATCGTTTGTCTTTCTTACAAGATTAAAATGGAGTAGAGAGAGAAACACACAATAGGCACTGAAGCCACATGTTTCAGCGCTAGCAAGGGCCTCAAGAGATCATCCAATTCTATCCACAATCACTTTACAGATTAAAAAACTGAGGCCCAGAAAGATTAGGCAGCACACCCCATTCTCACATAGACTTAATGGCGAGACAGGATATGTTTCAATTTTAGTGGCAATACCTCGACCAGAGCTCTCTAGATTTTAGGGAACCAAGAGAACCAGAAAGAGATGCTACATTTCCAACCCTACAGGCCACACAGAAGTCATGTCAAATAAAACTTGGGCTTTCATAAGTTTCATTTACACTGTATGATCACATTATGCAAAATCCACAAAAATGTGTCAGAAGTAACAAAATCATTTCTATTATTTCCAGTGAAAAATAAGTTCCTCAAAGGCAGGAACAGGTTTGTATTCTGTCTTTGTACCCTAAGGCACCATATAGTGCCTTGCACCTATTATTCATTTAATAAATGCTTGTCGTTATTTGTTTCTAAGTGTTGTATGGATGATTAAGTGAAGAATGCAAATAATTTTTTTATTGGCTAGAGACTTCAAGAAACAATGGCAGAGTTGTTTCACCAGTTTGCTTCAACTCCAAGGCCAGGCTTGCAGTTCTGTTAGTACCCAGTCTGTCATAAAAAGCAGTTCCTTCCATTAGGAAAACTGTTACACAACTTGAAGAATTGCAATCAAGTTTGTGAACTAACTTTATACTTCCCAAAAATAAAATGAATCAATAGTTTAGATAGCCCTTTCTTCTACTTCACCTGCCTATTTTTTTTAAACTTTGTGCTCAACCAACTCAAAAGGGATCTTCCACAATAGATGACCAGAATCCCAAAATTGAGTTATCCATACAGCAGAACCAAAGAATTAGTTTCACATAGCAAAGAAATCCTGTCATAGATTCTATGAAGTAGATGAGATTACAATACCCATTATAGTTAATACGGAACCCTCCGCAACCAAAAGGTTTAGGTCAATTTTCTCAATTATTTATTCCTATTAGTAATTATACAACTAGATATTCCTAACCAAATTGGGTTTCTTTCACTAACCATCTATAAATAAAATGAAATTATTGTGCTGTGTCTAAATATTTCCAAAGCATATTTGAGGTCTATTGCTTTTTTCCAAAAGAACCAAGAAGCCCTGAAGCGCAAGTCTTCTACCTAAACTTGTTCCAAGGGGTGGGGGTTGAGGGGGGAAGGTTGGAAGGTAGTGGGGTGAATCCCATCTGGCAGAGATATGGTTTCAGAAGAAGCCAAGGGAGGTTGAAAGGAGGAGCGGAGGAAAAGTTTTGTTTCCTGCCAAACATACAAACGAATCCTCCACCTTAGAGGTTTTTGTTCTAAAAGATCAGTCCCAATTAGTCTGTCTCTAAACCATCTCCGTACATGGCCTTTCACCAGCCAGCTAGGAAATGGACATTCTGACTGCTGGATCTCAGACCCCATAGAGATGTAGAATCAATTCTGCTGGTTTACTGGTCCTGCCCATCATCTCTCAGATCAGGTATAACTTTGAGGGGATGAAAGTATCAAAGGAAAGTGACTGACTCTCAAGAATTGTCCTTATAAGCACAGCTCAGTGTTAGCAGAACTGAACAGGAAGGTGTAAGAGCCACCTATGGCAACCTTTTACTAGAAATGCTATTACTCTACTTATATGGGGAAGGCAAGGAGGGTGGTTCAAAACACAATCATTCTTAGTAACCCAATAATCTGTGAGAATACCACAGGCTCATTTTCCAAGTAACTTTCTGGGATAGAAAATTCAAAAAAGTGGCAATCTACCACTTTTGCAGAACTCCATACCACTAAAAGAAACTCATTAAGATACATAAAAAGTATTAGTATTTGGCATTAGATTATTTCACAACACAGCTTTTGGGGCTTGATCTTTAAGCAAGCTCTCTCACCCAAAAGAGCACTTAATGCCTCCTGAGAAGAGCAAAGGGCCAACATAGGGGAGGGGGACCAGAAGGAAGCCCTCCTTACATGACCAAGAGGCAGGGGCAACTATCCCCCACTCTAGGGGAGGAAATCCACTGGGCCTCCCTCCTCCAGTCACAGCTACTATGCATCCAAAACAGGATTTAAACCCAGGTCTCCTGACTCCAAGTTCAGCCCTTTATCTTTTCTTTCACCCTGACTGCTGCCTTTGAACTAATACAGCCTAAAAAAGAATTATTCTGAACAAAAACAAGACTTTAGTCCATGCCAATTATCCATTACAAAATTGATTAAAAGGGTTCCAGAGTGACCTCTTTATGTGGCTGCTTCCACATTAAAATACTTGGGGAGGCGTTGACTCCACACCTCGGGGCTCTACCATGCTGTTTAATCATTTTTTTTTTTAAAAATCATACTAAAGTACTCCTCAGAGCCAGCTCAGTCTCACAGTCCCTAGCTCCAGCAGTTTTATGGGCCATCGTGGAGACAGTAAATTCACCTAGAATATCTCCCCATTACCCAATTTTGTTCCAGTTCTGGTCCAGGAGCTGATCACTTTCCATCGAGCATTGGTCCTTAAACTACCCCCTGGGCTAATGTGTGATCCATAGAATTCTGCTATTTCTCATTTAAAAGACCTAGAGCTATTTTAGTGGGTGGTAAAGGACAATATTTACACTATCATCCTGTAATGAAGAAATAAAATCAACTTCAAAATTCCTGGGAATGGCATGCAAATACAGACTTGTACAAAAGATGTGCATGTCATACTTAAACATACCTACTGCTTTCCAAACTATTTTATACATCTGGCTGGTACCTCAGAAAAATCCTAAACACTCCTCTCTTAAAAGGAGAAAGAAAACATTATTCTGAAGAACAACAAAAGAGAAGACATCCAGATGTGAAGAAATATCAACCAGTTAGGGTCAAACATTCCTGCCCATATAGGACTCCAAAACATAGAACATAATCCCTTTTACATTCCATGAAGGTAGGGAACATGCCTTTTTGTAATTTTAAATAGGCATTTAATGTGTACTTAAGATTAAAGGACAAAGTAAAAAGCCAGTAAATATTTCATATCCAGCTTCTGTAATCTATACTAAGAAACTTATATACAGGAAGTGTGTAAGAAGCCTGATTTGAATACAATGCAGAACTATTTTTGAAATTAAAAATTTACTTTTGCCACTTCCAGAACTTTTTATACTAACATGCAATTTATTTTTAAACATAATCTCTACAACCAATAAACCTCAAGGTCAGCATTTAACATATTATTTCAACAAACACTAACTTCAATGTTTTCCATCTTGCTAGCAAACTATGTAAATCAACTATCATCATCGTATTCATTATTATTTCTTCCCGATAAGGTAATAAAAAACAGTACCACTAGAGATATTTAGCATAATCTTGGCCAACTGCAATTACATGCATTACCACACAGACCAAGAACTACATAGTAGCATCAATGTTTGCCCATGGATTACATTACAAAGGATAAAAAGTTGTTTCTATCCCAGGTAACATCCTATTACCTTAAATAATTAGAATTTCCTGGGGAAAAACAATGGGCAACAAATACACTAATACACGGCCTCTGAATGTTATATGGCTATTGAAACCTTTAAAATACAGAAATAAAATGTAAAAGTTTTACCATTCTTCCCGCTGTGCCGTCGCTGCTTCAGAGTGCCGTGGGGAGGAGTTTGAATGGCTAGGGAATTAACAACCGGTACAGCAACCAATCAAAATTCTAGTTTTAGTTTTCAACATTGTTAGGGTTAAAAAAATTTTAATTTATTTACACTTCAGTTCAACAAACAGTAGATTACTACAAAGGCAGCTGCTTTGCGATAAGAAAACTCACAACTAGTAGAAAGTCTGCCCATACAAATTAATAGTTATCCCTCCCCCAAACAGCAATAGCAAGGCATTAGTCATTTTAGTGCCTTTCCCAAAATCAGAGAAAACAAAAACCAAAATGTTAAAAGGCTTAAGTTTCCGAGTATTTAATTCCTTTCTTACTTTAAAGCACATCACTCAAGATTAGTTTTTTAAGGCTAATCGCCCCCCACCCCCTTCCCACCACGATAGGATCAGCAGAACCAACGGGACCAGAGCCAGACTGGGCCGGGGGAAACAGTTCCGATATCCAACCACTACCCCCCACCCCCCGCCCCCGTGTGGAGCCCCCCTCCCCGCAAAGGGAGCCGCGGTTTCTCTCCTACGGGCTTAAAGCTACACTTCCCGGCTCCTTTGCACGCCCACGAGGGTCGAGCGGGGAAGCTGGAGCCTTCGGCCCAAGGTCACAAGCCGGTAGTGGGGGGTTACTCCCAGGAATACCCTGCCCCCGGGGCGCCTCTGGGGTCTTCTCCTTAGGGGAGTAGCATTAATCAGTCCACAAAACTACGATCTCACTCGGGAAGGGGGCTCAACATTAAAGGGCCGGGAAGCAGCTGTTTCAGCGCCGGCGGCCGCGTAGGCTCAGCCACGAGTGGAAGGGCTGGGGGGGGGACCCCCGCCGGACCCAGGGGAGTGTCTCCCGCGCGGGTATAACTTGCAACGCGGGACAAAAAGGCGGCGGTGCCCATGTGGTCGGCCCAGAGGCCGGGGCCGAGCGCGCGGGAGGCCGCGGCCTAGCGGACATGCCCTGGGCGCCGCCCGCCAAACTTTCAAAAGAGGCCCCGTCGGGGCCTGCGGGGCCTGGCCGGGGGCGCGGCCGTGCCATGTGCTCCGGAGACGCGCCCCCGCCCAGCTCCGCGCCCCCCCCCAGCCCCCAGGGATTTTAAAGGGGGGGGATCCCGGGGATTAAAGGGGGAGGGACCGCGCGGGGGAGGGGGAGGCAAAAATAGCGGGAAAATGAAAAAAGCCCCGGGCGGGAAAACGGCCCGGCCGGAGGAGGGGGAGGGGTTGGGGCCTGGCGGCCCTTTACTCACCCTTCGTCCTCCTCGTTCTTACTGGCGTCGATCTTGGCCCCCTCCGACTCGGCGCCGGGCCCCTCGGTCCCTTCTGCGCCGCTCCCTGCCCCTGCCCCGGCCCCGGCTCCGGTTCCGGCGCCCGCCGCCGGCGCTGCCGCCGGGGCAGCGGGGGCCGCCGTCGCCGCCGCCGCCACCGCGGCCGCCGCCATGGCTCCCTCCTGTTCTGCCGCCGCCGCGCCGCCGCCCGCCTCCGGGGCCGCCGCCGCCGCCGCCCCGTCCCCGCCGAAATGCTCCTCCGACATGCTGCTGCCGCCGCCGCCCCCGAGACTACGCCCGCCGCAGCCGCCTCCGCCGCCGCAGCCGCGAACCGAAACTAGCAGCAAAGTAATCCCAGCCGCCGCCGCGCCGCCGCCGCGCGCTCGATTTAACGCGCCAGGCGCCCCCCCACACGCACACGCACAGGCACACACACGGACACGGACACACACGGACGACGGGCGGGCGGGCGGGCGCGCGCGCGCGCGGCTTCTCGGGCCTCCCTCCCCCCCTCCCCGCTCCTCCCACTCTCGCACGGCGCGCACTCCCGCTCGCCCCGGTAGCGCTGGAAAAAAGATGCAGCAGCGGCGGCCGCTTTCGCCTCCTCCTGGCTTTAATGGCGCCGCCGCGAACCACCTAAAATGGCCGGCGGAAGAGCGGCACGTCCCGGTCACGTGACGCGGGAGCGCGCCCTTTCCGCCTCCTCCCGGCCCTCTCCGCTGTCCGTTCTCTTTCCTCTTCCTCTCTCCTTAACTCTTTCGCGGGCGCGCGGCGGCCGCTCGCCCTCCCTCCCCCTCTCCCTTCTCTCTCTTCCCTCCCTCGCTTGTTCTCGCTTTTCTGTCTCTCTCTTCCCCTCCTCCATTCTTTTCTTCCCCCCTCCCCCCTCGCGCGCTCCGCCCCTAAGAGGAAGCGGAAGTGGCGTCGGTCCGGGCCGCGGGAGGGAGCCACCAAGAACAAGGCGGGCGGCCGGGCGCGGGATAGAGAGGCAACCCCTCGATTTCCCTCCCGCCCGAGTCCGGAGTCCTTAGGCTCGCGTAACTGATCACGACTCGTAAAATACGCCGGGGCCCGTTGGGCCGCCTAGGCGCAGGCGCGCGAGGGCTGGGGCCGGAAGCGCCGAGCCTCCATCCGGGTCCTCAGGGAGGCGTGCTGAGCGGGAGTGTGGCCGGCCCAGGGAGGAGTAGGGGGAGCGCCGGGGGTAAGGCAGACTGCTGCCGCCGCCGGGTGCGCAATTAAGTGCCTCCTGTCCACCCCAGCCTGGGCATACAGAGACCCCGGCGAGCTCGCCTGCTGAGAGAGAGCGGCCCCCGACGGGCCGGACCTCGTGCTGATGCTCACGTTTATGCAAAAACCGGACATATGTATACACTTGGGGGGAGGGACAAACTTGAAACGTTTATGAAACTACGGTCTTTCTAACACTTTAAAAACCAAACTTTTTTTTCCTTTAATGAGTTCATTTTGGCGGGTGAACTGAAGACGGGGGGAGTGGGAGGGCGCGATTCTTTTGTGTTTTAACTAATACCTTCCAAACTCCAGCAATATTAGTACCAAAGGGAAGGCAGAACCTTGGGCTGTGTCCCAGCCTTTGCTTGGTGCGACACTTTTGGTCTGTTTGCTAAGGACCCTCGAAAGGGGGCATTCAGTCTTCCCCGGTCCTCCTTAAAACCTCCCTTTGCTATTGGAGACTGGCTCGGTGACTAAAGGGAAAAGGCTAAGGAGACGGTGACCCCGTGCAACGTGCAGAAAGCAGACCCTTCCTGGACGGAGGAGGAACGGGGCTCCATGGTGCAAAGCCTGGGCAGGGGTTAAAAATCACTACCAACAGGGCTTGGGGTTGGGTTTCCCCCTTTCCCAAAGTTTGCCCTGTGGATTTGTTCCCTCCCTAATTCTAGAAATCTTCGGCATTCCTTACGTGCAAAAGGAAAGGTTGCAAATTCTAAGATCGCTTGTGGCTCTAAAGATCCGGTAAATTGTGTGGAAATGCACCCTCGTTTTACAGATGATACCGAGGCTCGGGTGTGTTTAAATGACTTGACTCATAATTGCAGAACCCATGAAAACTGAATATTGAGTCTCCGCTGCTACACGGTGAAGCCTCTCCGATTTCGCTTTTAGCGTGTGACAGAGCAAAAGGATGGGGAAACACAGATGCATTTATCTAAAGGCCGTACAGATCAGTCACTAACACATGGGTTATTGATTGGCACCATAGGGAATACCTGCATCAGTTAGACCGAAGATGCACTGGAGTATAGGTGTAGTCAGTGTGTATACACACAACTGGCTTGGTCCTTCTAGAAACCAGATTTTAATGGGATTTCTATACGGTTTTACCAGGGTCGGTTGCATTCTGCTTCACTAAAACCCTAATCAGGTCTCATGGCTTGGAGGTGACCCTGAATTCTCTAAGTGGAGTACGAATTCTGGCAAGACCTTTAATGATGAAAAGGCTTCGAATGAAGCTGAAGCGTTCACCTACGAGACAGTCATTTGAGAAACAAGCTGTTGTTTGTCTCTAAGAGGACTCGATGTCATAGAGTGAGGTCTTAACTTACCAGTGAATTAGCAGGAAGTGAAACAAAGTAGTCAGCCTCTCTCTCTTCCAGTCATCAAAGTCCAGTGCAAGACCTTGCCAGTGGTCCATGTCTGACCAAGCTCTAAGTGCTCAGCAAAACCTTCAACCACCTTCATGGCTGTTGGAACAATAATCTTGGCAGATCTTTGTGATTTTTCTTCTATTTGTGCTTCTCTTTCAGTTTTCATTCTTGAATGCCCGTAGGATAATTTAGCTTAGTTGGCTATTGTGTTGGTAAGCAAAATGTGCTCCTTAGCACTTAGTGCCCTTGAAGAGTTTGGCTTTTGTTTGCTTTGAGTAATTCAGTGTATTTCATTGAGCCTTACTAGGTGCTAAGCCCCAGGCCCAAACCCCTATTAGGTGTAAAACCTATGTGGGTGTGGATTGGCACCTAAGGTGGGGCCCAAGGTGGGGCTAACTCCAGGGAGGGCCTAGTTTACATGGCTGGGACAGCTGAAGCTTTTAGACCAGTTGGGTTTAAGTCACCTCTTTGTCACGATTCTAGGTCACGTTCACCCCTGACCCTGAAAAAGATATAAAACCAGGGGTTGGCTTTCTCTCCTTTGGAGCTCTTACCACGGCAGTGGTGGCACATGACTGGGCCAGCCCTTGTTCTGAGCTCCCAGGCTGAACCTAGATGTTGGTAACTATGAATTGTATTGGGTCTGTCTGTTTGTAATTTGTTTAAGGGCTAACGCTCAAGATGGTGTTGGTGCAGAGACTCCAGGCAGCTGTAGCTAAGGGCCCTCCAGCTTGTAACCCGGATGCTGAGACTTTGTTGAACTCTGGTAACTATGTATTGGGGTTTGAATCAGACAAGGTCTTTCTGTTGATGTTTGGCATTTGTTTGTATTTGTTCTGAAGTTCAGGGTGCAGGCTTTTTCCCCTGAACTAAGTGAGTGATATTTGTAGGCTGAATTAAAGTAAGCTTGTCAACCCCTTCACATAGCTTTCCTTAGTTAAGCAGATCAAAAGAACCTGTGCTTTTGCAGGGTGCTGGTAGCGTTCTTGTTGTTGGGCCTTCACTCCCACAACAGCTGCTAGCCGGATTGTTGAAACAGCTATTTGGCCAGGCTTTCTTTAGACAGGTTTAGTCCTCTACTAGTTCTTGTCTCTGCTTTGTGAAATGATGCTGCTCAACCAGCATCTTTTATAATTTTTTACAAATAAATTTACATTCTAATCCAGTGTTTTCTTTGTCTGCCATCTTTATATGGCAAGTAAGTCAAATGTTTCCTGACTGCTGAGCTTTCTGTCTCCTTATTGCAATTCATTTGCTTGGTTTGACTTCTGGATGAATTATAGTTCGTGTTGATATCATTTCTGTTTCTTTCTCATTTTTTATTTTCAGTCGCTGCCTTAAGTAAGTCAAGATTAAATATTAATTGCATACCATATCTCTTTTTAGTTACTATTCCTGCTTGTTATAAATTCTGGTCTTGGCTGTGATGAATCAATGGTCTAACTGCATGGAGAGCTGATTCAGAAATAACTCCCATGTCCTTCCTTAATCAATCTTTCCCTGTATGTTAAAAAGATAGTTTTATTCCTTGTGATGTTTAGACATACTTGTCATGTCTAGCAAATACCAATTTATGTTTTTTAACCAAAATACATGATCTAGAGGTGTGAGACTTTTGCATAATCTGAAATTCTTTAGTCTATCATTATTTTCTCCTGGACCATACTTTTCTGTATATTTCTCCCCAACCTCACTTTTTCCCACCGTTTGCATTGAAAGTCACCAAATATGAGAGTGTATGTTGATTTGATGTGCAGAGTTAGCAATTTCTTCATAAAATTTCTCTACCATTTCCTCCTTAATAACTAATGGTATGGAAATCATAATTATTTTAAAGGTATTCTTTGTGGGGAGAGTTTCAAATACTTAATAAAATATGTGATAACTATGCAAAATTATATTTCTTTTGCCTTTACAGTAAAGATCGCTCCACCAGCTCCCTTCTTTGCCTCTTAAAGAAGTACCCATGAACCAACTTTCCATTTAATTACAACTTTCTTCTATTTCTATTTATAATAAGAACATAAAGTTTCATATGATTCAACTCCTCCAGCAGTAGGTCCACTTGTTGGTCACTGAACAAATCACCAACAGTCTACCATTTAGAGTATACCAACAGTCAAGTTAAAATTTGTCAACAATCTAAAACATTGAAATCTTTGTCTCCTGCTGCTCCTTTTCCCATCACTGCCCCCATTACTGCAGAAGCAAGGTTTGGGGGACCATTGCTCATTTTTTACTATTACCTGGGTTGCCAAAGCAATAAAAGTTTCCTCACCAAGTGACCAGCTGACTAATAATGTGCCTTTCTGCAATTAATTAGCTAAGCTGGTCCTGAGAAAACAGCCTCTATTTTCAAAGACCATAAGATGATACTAGATGACCAAATATCCCATGGAGTGCTGTTTCTCATTGGCTTTGGACATAGGATAAAGCCAACTCCACCATCTTTTATTTGTTTCTATAAGGAGAACGTCTAAGCAACCCTTCTGTTCAAATGCACCTTTATTTTCTAGTTTCATTGACAGTGAGAATGTCGAGATTGCTATGATTTAGTTCCTTCAGTGGCATGTCTTCTTTGGTCCTTGGTATAGAGAGATGGGAAATTTGTAGAAGGGCAAGGTGAAAGGGTGAAATAAGGAATTCTCAGTGTCAGTTTTACTGTAGTCTGTCCGAACTCAGAGAGCAGAACTTGCTTATCCAGGTAGAGACTAGGGCTTGAAAGCCAATAGTTAGAGAGATCCTCCTTCCTCCATCTGTAATAACTGCCTGGATACCTACCCTGGACAGTCTACATAAGAGAACCAATCTAATTAGGCTTGTAAAATATTCTATCTAGATTGCTGCCCAAACAGACACAGGAACTATATGAACATGAACATAAAACACTTTTTACGTAAATGAACTCGGATCTGAATAATTGAGGTAATGTTTATTCATAGGTAGGTAAAGCCAATGTAATTTTTTAAATGACAATTTTACCTAACTAATCTATTGAATGCCATCCCAATTAAATTCCAAAAAAAAAATTACTGAGTTAAAAAATAACAGTTCATTTGGAAGAGCAAAAGGTCAGGAACTTCAAAGAAAGCAGGAAAAAAAGATGTAAAAGAAGTAGATTCAGCAGTATCTGACTTTATATTATAAGAGAGAACATTGTTGAAGCGTTCAAAGGATAATTTTGATTATTTTGAATTAAAATTTTCTTGTATACATAAAACCTATGTAGCCAAGAATAAAAGGAATATAGAAAATCAGGGGGGAAACTTTCATAGACAGTTTCTCAGATAGGATGTGATTGTGTTGGAATAGTGCTGTAGTAGGAGAAATGGTGAGCTGGCTGATTTAGAAAAACATAGAAAGACTTGGACTTAGGAAGGAAGATGCTATCCACCTTCAGGGAAACAGGTAAAAATAAGCATAGTACAGTCATAGATAATGTGTATCAGTATATGTATATGTGTATTTATGTGTCTGTTTATAGATACATATGTGCATGTATATACATATACAATATATGTAATACATATATTGTAGTGGGGAGGGGAGGGAGAGGGAGGAAAATGCACAGCAGAAAACAAAAACCCAACAGAGAGGCAAAGAAAAGCTGGGCAGCTTTGAAAACAATGTGTAGTATTTATTATACTTGTTTCCTTGAAATGGAAAGTTGTTGTTTTATATTGAATCCTCTCTTAATGGTCTGCTATATACATGGCGATGTTTTTTTTTCTTATTTTGTTTTTAAGTTCAAAATTTTTAAAAATGTAACAAAAAAAATTCTATCTAGGTCAAGGATTGCCCTGTAAGCTGACATTTTACAGGTTATGTACTGCCAATCTCCCCTGTGCCTTCCCTAGAAATATGAGCTTATTCTCATTCAATAAAATTTGTGGAACTTTTGGATGTCATATTTTGATTCTCACTGCCCTGGAGCTCCCACAATTAAAACCTAGGCCTTCCTTGCATTTCTTCAGCAATACTCTTACATTTAAGTACCAACAGCTAAGTTAAAATGTACATAGACTACCTAAAAGCTCTGTTATTCTTAGGATTCGTTGCCCTCTTTCTACCAACCAGGCACTATCACCAGTTGATTGGTTGGTGCCAGCTTCTATGCATACTAGCCCATTCATCCCACCACATCTACTGTGTGTCCCTACATGGCCAGACCATGCCACGCGGCCATCCCCTTACGCTTTCTCACCATTTACCTGCCTCTGTGTCCCCAATCCTTCCATTTTCCCAGGACAGAACTCCCTTCTCTGATCACCTCTCCCCAAATGTGTTGTTTCCCACCATTAGAATGTAAGCTACTTGATAGGGTTATCCTATCCTCTTTGTGTTGCCAGTTCAGCACATCAATGTTTTTTGTTCAAGTAGCAAGCCTATTGGTGAGAAGCCTCTCTGAACTAAACTGGTCTTCGGAAAGCAGACTCAGTCAGTTGCCAGGACCATTCAAAGCCTTTCCGGCAAGATAGACCTTGCCAGAGCGTGTACTTCACTTTAACGCAGAGTTAGAAAGCCCAGCCACTACCACAGCTCCGCAAAGCACTGGAGGTGAGACCTTTGATAAGCTATGGAAAAATAGCTAACAACAACAAAAACCTTTTTGTTGTCAGTATAAAGAGGATTAAGAAAAGTGTCGAAGAGGGTAATTGCCCTGTTTGGGTAAAATATATCAGTGACTTTAACCTTTAAAGATAGAAAATGGATTCATCATTGACTGGCCTCAGCACGGGTGATATCATTTTACTCTGTCTCATGAGCATGGCTATGAGTCTAAAATGAGACAATTGGACAAGGGGAGCTCTCAGGCCCCTTCCAGCCCTTATCCGTGAAACTAACGAGATAATCGGAAGACGAAGAAAATATTAACAACTATAAGGATTAGGAGAGGCTAAGAAGGAGTTGGTATTTCTGAGATAAACTTTGAAGGAAGATAAAAGAGTGTCTGTCAGGTTAAGGAAAAAGTGTTTTCTAGGTAGAAGGGAAGGCTTATGAAAATAGAGAGAGTTAGGAGGTGGAATCTCAGTTTAGAGAACTTCTAGTAGTCCAGTTTAGTTGGAACAGAGATCGTGAGGAACATGTAAAATAGATCTGTAAAGATAGATGGGAACTACCTTGTAGAGAGCCTTAAATGTCAAACAGATTTTATCTTGGAGTCAATAGGGAGCCACGGGAGGTTTTCCAAAAGCAAGGTAGAAAGATTGCTTTGTCATCTGTGCTGAAGATGATTTGAAAAGGAGGAAGACAAAAACCAGGAAAACTAATATAAAACCTCTCTCCAGGGTTCATGGACACCTATTCACTCTTTGGGAGTTCATTCACAGAATATTTTACAAGCCTAATTAGAGTGGTCTTTTTATGTGGACTGCCCAAGGTGCCAGGCTTGAAAGTCAAGTACGTCTCTAAGCATTTATTAAAAATGGGGGCAGGAGAATTCCACTGACCAGTGGAATTCAGGCCCTGGCTTATTCTATCCTGGAGAAGAACTACCCATGCTCAGATTCAGCATCCTAGGAGTAATCTTGTTGCAGGCAAAAACTCTAGGCCTATTCACCACTCCAGCTCTTGGGCTATGCGTTTGTATTTATTCAACCAGCCTTTCAAAACTGACAGGTTTTGATCTTAACCATTTACTTAACTATTACAAAGATGTAGTAGTGGAAGTTGACTGATTAAACCAAGCTTATTTCACTAATCCACTTAAAGCACGTGTGATAAGATACTTTTATTTGGAGGACACATTTCCATTGTTCACTAGGCCTCAGACACTTCCATTGGTGCTACAAGAAGTTCATTCAGATTGTCTGGTCCCCACCTCTAGGGACTATATAAAACCTGGGAGCAAATTGGTCTCAGATATGAGTATATGGAAGCAGAGAGGAGGGACACCCCTGAGAAGGAGTTGCTTATGGGGAGAGGAGAGGAGAGTGCCTTGGCCTCATTCTGTTGTTTTTGTTCAATGGTTTCAGTCATGCCTGACTCTTCACGGCTCCCTTTGGGGTTTTCTTAGCAAAGAGACTGGAGTGCTTTGCCGTTTCCTTCAGCTCATTTTACAGATGAGGAAACTACAGCAAACAGGGTTAAGTGATTTGCCCAAGGTCACACAACTGGTAAGTGTCTTAAGACCAGATTTGAACTCAGTTCTCGGTGTTCTGGCTATAAGTACAAAGAATGAGACAATAGGGAGTCACTGCAGTCTGTTCAGGAGGGGAGTCAAATGGTCAGATCTGCATTTAAAGAAAATTACCTTGTCCACTACTGAAAGTTTTGTTGACTCACTGACCCATTGTTCACAGCCCTGCTTGTCGATCAGCGTTGGGGGAGGTGTTACCCAGTCCCCGGATATTTGTCACTCAGCCAAGTCACCCCCTGCCTGTAACCTTTGTACCGCTACCTACAAATTGTCACATCCTCGCTACCTTGGGGAGCACCTGGGATGCAAAGCCCCAACTTCTTTTGGTGACATTGACCTATCTGAATTGTCTATCTCATTGAGAAAGTTCCCAGTAAAAGCTGGTCCCATCTTGAAGCCAAGGCTGATTTCCAGTGATGAGGCTGTCTGTGTGTTGTTATCTTGATTTACTTATAATAAACTTATTTTAATTCTCTTTTCCTTGAGTTTTGTCTTGGTAATCAGGGTGAAAAGTGAAAAGGAATGAGTGGAATGCTGAAATAGTGAAGCCCCCTCAGTGTGGGACAAGACCTTACCTCTCCTACCATCTACCCCCACCTTGCACCCCTTCTACATTTTTAGAAACTCCTCTGCTGAGAAAGTAGAGATAAGAAATTACATCAGTAGACAGACACCTGCAAGGTCCTCTCTATCTAGCTTTTACTCCCTTTTTGCTGAATACCAGTCCCTGGTCTCATGCCTGTCTTTTTGTTCCTTGTTCTCTATTGCTGGGAAAAGATTCCGCGTTTAGAATGTGAGCTCCAAACCCAGTCAATGGGAAGAGGAGCCAGTAGGCGGTGGGGGAACTCTGCATTAGGGTCTATATAACTTGCTTTGAGCTGTATGCCACACACACACACACTTGCTAGGGTGTGTCCTTTCTCATGAGAAAGTAATAAACTCCTTTTTGCCTTTTCTCAAGAACAGTCTCTATATATTTTTAATGTGAGTAGTGGTCTCTGACCCACACAGGAAGAAGAATTTTGCTTTCAACAAGCAATGTATGAGACAGACTTGGGTTGTATCAAACTTTAGGGAAGGATACCAGTTAGACTTTTGTAATAATCTGGGTGAGAAGTGATGAGATTTTATACTAAGCCTGTAGCTATATGAGTGGAGAGAAGAGATAAGATTTAGGACATGATATATGGGTAAAAATTGTAAGATTTGGCAACTATTTGGTTATGTAGACTAAGGGAAAGTGAGGAGTCCTGAATACTGCTGAAATTATGCACCTTAAACACCAGAAGAACGATGGTACCATCTGCAGAAAGAAGGATATTTTGGAGGAGAGGAGACTTTGGAGGAAAAGATGATGACTTCGGTTTTAGAGATGTTAAGTTTAAGATGTCCCTGGGACATGTACGTTGAAATGTTCAGTAGACGATATAGAAGAGACTTTGGAGGAAAAGATGATGACTTCAGTTTTAGACATGTTAAGCTTAAAATGTCTTTAGGACATCTACTTTAAAATGTTCAGTAGACAATAATCTTGGGATGGAAGCTTGGGGGAGAAATTGGAACTGGTTGTGTAGATCTATGAATCATCTGCATAGAGATGCTGGTTAAACCCATGGGAGCTGATGAGGTTGCCAAAAGAACATGGACAAGAAGGACTGCCTTTTCCCTCAACAGATGGAAAAAAGGAGATGGGTAAAAATGGAAAGGGATTTGGAGGTGTGGCATTGGGTTTGTTAGGGAGCTCAATATAAGTGACTTTGATTTTCTTATTAAAGTAGGAGGTCCGGTTTTTTTGCTGAGGAGCAAAGGGGTTGGAGGGTCTATATCATAGGAGCCTTGAGTAAGAAAAAGTTTTGGAATGGATACAATAGGAAATATGATAGTTCATTGGGGATCAGTGAATGGATTGCCGTACAATGAAGCCCAAATGAGAATAAATAATGTTGGTGGTGATAGTGTTGCAAAGGAAAAAAAAAACAAAATAATCTACGATACTAGATAACATGGGTTCCTAGTGGAACACAATCAGCATAGTTGTGTGACTTCCTCAGTCAGTATTCAGCAGGGTGAGAATGAAACAAAAGAAGCATGAATTTCAATGACCCAGGGCTGAAGATTGGTAGGTGTAAATACCGGTAGCACAAAAGGACACAGGATAATCTCTGGCTGAATTTCATTGGATTGTGAAGTGAGGAAAGTAATATTGAGGAGAACAGAGAAGGATGGGTGGACTGGACGTCACAGTGAGAATGAAGAATAGCCTTAGTAAGAGTGAGGAAAGTTAAAAATCAAAGGATTGTAGGTTATGGTCAGAATGGATAATTTCACAGTGCAGGATCGTAGCGGCAGCATAGTTATAGGTAAGGGTAACTTCATTTAGAAAGAAGTACTGAAAATAAATATTGTTAAAATAATAAATAATTTTATATAATAAATAATTAGTAAATTATCATAACAAATTATATTTAAAATATTTTAATGTTAAAAGATTATTGCAATGAATAACAGAAGCTGCTACTGCTGAGCCATTAAAAAGGAAAAAGGATCTATAAAATTATTACACCCCTTTTGGGATATCTTCCCAACTTATACTCAGGAACTGGATCCCTAGAAAGTGACTGTTACCTCAGGGTTCTAGAGGGACACCCTGTAAGCACTCATTTCTACTTATACACAAGGGAAGCCCACTGGTGTGCTTTCCATTAACATTCAGGCAGTAGACATAATTAGCTTAAAGCAAAGGCATTTACTGAAATGGCATAGCAAAAACAATAACCACAAAATTTCCCTCCCCACCAAAAAAGCCTAACACATAATCACACATAGTTTGAATTAGAGTGAGATGATACACACATGATATACATGTGTTCTCACACATGGCCAAAATACTTAGAGCTGAAATACTTCACAATGCCAATGGCCTTGTTCTCTTCGTAGAGTCTTCACAGCCCTGCCCTAGCTGGAGCCTCTTTCTGGGCTCCTGCGGTCTTCTTTTCTCCATAGTGTATCTCTAGATTGCCCAGATTAGGTCCCTCTTGAATCCATAGCTGACTCCCTTATATGCTTCTAGAGATTCATCTCCTAGAAGCAGCTTCCTTCCTCAAGCAATGCATTTTGATACCTAAATGGTTTGGAGTATGTGTCTCTGCTTGCTTCCAGATGCAGTACCTCTCATAGGTAGTTAATCCCCTTCAAAGTAACATGTCTGGTGGATAAAGGAGAATAGTCTATACTCTGTTATACCTTTATGAAGCTTGAAGAAGTTCCCTTGATGGAATTAGAAGACACCTGGTTATTGGCTGGAAATAGATTGTCACCCCCTTTTGATGACCTTTAAAAATCTTAGATCTTTTAGCCCTGAAAGCAGTGGAGTCAGTTAAAGACAAGAGACAACTTTGTGGAATGTAACCCCAGAGGGCAGAATCTGGAAGAGAGGAATTTCTATTCTTCCATCTACCATTCTCTATGTTGTCTTACAGAAGAGCTACTCATCCATTAGGGGACACCACATCCAGTAAGGAGCAGAGATTGACCAATTCAGAGTCAGGGACAAAAAGCAGCTTCAGAAAGCTTGACTTCTGGCAGCAGAGAAGAAAACTAATTATGAATTCAAAAGATAACTAGCCCTGAAAATCAGGAGAAGGGCTGTGAAAAGAAGCATACCTAAGGTGCCTTGCTGGATAACCCCTAACTCCAGCAGAGAAGTTATGCTTATGGAGGAGCAGTGCAAGGATATCACAAAAAGAGAAAAATATCAGGCTCTTTAGTACTGAAGTCATGAGCCACTTTGGCCACATGTCCCTCACGGTAACAAAATGATGCTCTACATATTTGTGGGAAAGTGTGCCCCAAGTTTATGGGGGTAATGTACAGGTACTTTTCTTTGTAAATATTTTGTATTTATGTATCATATGGGTGTATATTTTATTCCCCTACCCCAAAAAGAGAATATAATCTGCTCAAGCACTGACAATTTTTGTTGTCTTCCTATCAGCCAGCATTATGCCCACTGTTACTATGTTATCTTAATAAATATCTTTGCTTTAAGCTGATTGCATCTACTGGCTGACTATTAAAGTTAAGTTCACCCATGGGGGCTTCTGAGGTATAATTTTAGAACTGAGGACCCACAGAGTACCTTTGTAGTGGGGAGTAGTCATCTCCTTAGAGACCCAATCTGCAAACCTGTGAGGGACTCCTTGGTATGAGGTAGCTCCAGAGTACAATGCTACACAAATAAGGCCTTGGGGGTTAACATGGTATTAAAAAGATTATCTACAAAATATGTGCTCAGAAAAGGAGATGGGTCAGTAGTGTAGAAAACCACACCTCAAGTGCTACTTTTGTTACCCCACAATGTTGCTCTGCATAATATTAATCCACCACTTTGGATATAGCCCCTTTTAAGACTGATAGGAGCACATGAACAAGAGTTGACTAGGATAAGGTATGTATGGGTTGCAATCTGCTCATTTTTATAAAATCACAAATCCATGTAAATATTAACATGTTCTTCTTTGGGCTCACATTTCAACTCTGGCTTAGCTTAGAAAGATGTAAAGTATACTCTGGCTTATCAGATTTGAAGGCAGATGCCAAATCTTCAGCTAAAGCAATTGTCCTATCAATAGCCATATTGCCCAGGTTCTACCTCACATTCATCAGATTGACAAAGTTGACAAAAAAATGGAAATGCCAAATGTTGGAGGGGCTGAAGGAAAATAGGCGCGTGAATGCATTGTTGATGGCTAATGGAGTGCCTATCAATTGAGGAATGGATGAACAAATTATGGTATATGAATGTAATGGAATACTATTGTGCAATAAGACATGACTCAAGGGACCATTTGAGAGAAACCTTGTAGGACTTGCATTTAGAGGGAAGTGAGCAGAGCTAAGTGCTCAATTTATGCAATAACAACATTTTAAAGACAAACAACTTAAGACTTAAAAATTCTGATCGATGAAATAACCAACCACGATTCCAAGACTAATGATGAAGAGCTCCTCCCACCTCCTAACAGAGGTGACAGACTCAAGATGCAATGAGACAAACATTTTTGGACATGACCAATGTGGGATTATATTTTTATTGATTATGCATATGTAATGTTAAGCAAGGTGGGAGTTTTCTTTTTTCTTTTTTTTTTTTTTTTACTGTTTTCTCTTTGAGAATGCTAAAGTAATCAAGTGCCTTTGATTAAGTCTTACTAGGTGCTAAGCCCCAGGCCCACACCCTTTTGCTGATTAGGTATGAAGCCTTCAGGCCCTAAGCAGGGTATATACACTCAGAGGTTAGCATTTTGTTTAGGGCTCTCACTCACCAGAAGACTATTGTGTGATTTGACTGGATGAGACTCTGGGTAACCACTGGAGCCCCCAGCTTTGAACACCCAGATGTTGGTGCCTCTCTCTCTCTCCGGTAATGACGTAATTCTTTGGTCAGGCAGCTAGAGGCCTGTCTGTTGATAATTGTGTGTGTTTGCTCTGTTTGTATTGTCTCTGGTTATAATTTCTGTTTGTGTTTGCTCTGAAATTCAGAGTGCTGGCTTTTCCGCCTGAAGTAAGTGAATGATACATGTATGTTTGATTAAAGTGAGATTGTTAATCCCTTAAGATTGCTTTCCTTAGAAAAGCAGTTCAAAGAACCTGTGCTGGCAGCCCTCCTGTGTGCGCTTGTTGTTGGTTTTTCACCTCCACAGCAGATGCAAGCAACATTGTTGTTACAGCATATTCATAGAAAAGTTTTGTTTTCCTCTTTTTAATAATGGGGCAGGGGAAGGGAGAGGAAGAGAAAATAAATGCTTGTTAATTTCAAATTTAATTTAAATAATTTAAAGCACAGCTGTCCTTCAAAGATATTGTATAAAGGCTACTAAATTGCTAGAAAAACTAGGAAAAATAAAAACAAATCTAAAACATAAAGAAAACACAAATGTTCCAAAATTTATAAATTTATTGAGCATGTACTGTGTACACAGCCTGTATATCAGTATAGAGTGTCTGAGTATGATCCATGTATGTCATGCATGACATGAGCCAAGCTCTCATAGAATGAAGGAAATTAATAGTAACTATGTGATGTGTATGTATGTTTTGGGGACAATAGTAAGTGTCATGGGGGGCAGCTAGGTGGTGCAATGAGTAGGGCGCTGGCCCTGGAGTCAAGAGCGAACCTGAGTTCAAATCTGGCCTCAGACACTTAACACATTTACTAATTGTGTGACCTTGGGCAAGTCACTTAACCCCAATTGCCCTGCCTTCCCCCCTGCAAAAAAAAAAAAGATGTAGTTTAAGTATGTCATGAGCATTCAATAAATCTGGCAATAGGCCATAACAATTAAGATTTCCTTTGCTCTTAGAATCTTGATAATAACCAAACACATAGGGATATTATGGAGAGAAAAAAGATGGTTAGGCTACCAGTCATCTGCAGTTTAGTTTCATTGGTGATATAAAGTCAGTCTACCAAAGAGAAAAGCAAAATGATCTGAAGCAAAAGCAAGTCAGTGTCTTGAATATGTAGATGGTTATTCAATTCTCAGTTTTGTGTTTACAGACTGATTATTAATGGAAAGGAGAGAAAGGAATACCTCGTGAACTATGGTTTTAGAATAACACTGATCCTTGAACCCTGGGATCAGCTTCTAATGATTGTTTATTGAGTCACTCAGTCACATCCAACTCTTCATGACCCCGAGGACCATGGCACGCTGGACCCTTCTATCTTCCGCTGTCTCTCAAAGTCTGTCCAAGTTCATGTTCATTGTTTCCGTGATACTATCTATCCATCTCCTCCTCTGCCTTCCCCTTCTCCTTTCGCCTTCAATCTTTCCCAACACCAGGGGCTTTTTCAGTGAGTCCCATCTTCTCATTACGTGACCAAAGTATTTAAGCTTCAGCCTTAGTATTGGATCTTCCAGCAAACGGCCTGAATTAATTTTCTTTAAGTATTGAGCTATTTGATCTCCTTGCTGTCCCAGAGACTCTCAAGAGTCTTCTCCAACTCCACAATTCCAAAGTGTCCGTTCTGTATTGCTCAGCTTCTCTTACAACCCAACTCTCACAGCCATACATCACTACTAGAAAAACCATAGCTTTGACTATATAGACCTTTGTTGGCAAGGTAATGGTGTCCAAATTTGCCATAGCTTTCCTTCCAAGGAGCAAATATCTTTCAATTTCATGGCTGCAATTGCCATCCACAGTGATCTTTGATCCCTAAAATATAAAATCTGACACTACTTCCATTTCTTCTCCCTCTATTTTGCCAGGAAGTGATGGGACCAGTTGCCCAGATTTTAGTTTTGTTTTTGGTTTTGTGTTAAGTTTCGAGCCAACTTTTACACTCTCCTCTTTCTCCCTCATTGAAGCTTCTTAATTCCTCTCCACTTTCTGTCATCAGAGTGGTATTATCTGCCTATTTGAGATGGTTGATATTTCTCCCAGCGGCCTTGATTCTTGTTTTTGATTCATCCAGCCTGGCATTTCCTATGACGTACTCTGCATACAAATTAAATAAAGTGAAAATATATAACCTTGTCATCCTTTTCCAATCTTAAACCAATCAGCTGTTCCATGTTCAGTTCCAACCATCACTTCTTGGCCCACATACAGTTTCCTCAGGAGACAAGTAAGATGATCTGGTACTCTCACCTCCTTGAAGACTTGACATACTTTGTTTGATACACATAGTCAAAGACTTTAGTGTAGTCAATGAAGCAGAAGTAGATTTTTTTTTGGTTTTTTTTTTCTGGATAATCCAGGGAATGTTGGCACTTTGGTCTATAGTTTCTTTCTGTCTTTGAAAACCAGCCTACTCTTCTGCTAATTCTCAGTTCCCATATTGCTGAAGCCTAGCTTGTAGAATCTTAAGCATAACCTTGCAAGTGTGTGAAATCAATGCAATTGTTCAGTAATTTGAACATTCCTTAGTATTGTTCTTTTTTGGGATTGGGACATAAACTGATCTTTTCCAATCCCGTGGCCACTGTTGTGTTTTCCAAATTTGCTAGCATATTGAGTGTAGCACTTTAACAGCATCATCTTTGAGCTCCGCTGGAATTTCACCACCTCTACTAGCCTCACTGTTAGCTCTGCTTTCCAAGGTCCACTTGACATTCTCTAGGATGTCTGGCTCTATATCAGTAACCACACCATCATGGTTATTGGTGATGTAAAGATGTTTCTTGTATAGTTCTTCTGTGGATTCTTGCTGCCTCTTCTTAATCTCTCCTACTCCTATTAAATCCCTACAATTTTTGTCTTTTATCAGGCCCGTTTTTGCGTGAAACTTTTCCTTGATTTCTCTTACATACTTGGAGAGATCTTTCTGTGCTATTGTTTTCTATTTCTTTGCATTGCTCATTAAAGAAAATCTTCTTATCTCTCCTTACTATTCTCTGGAATTCTGCATTCAGTTGAATGTATCTTTCTCTTTTTCTTTTCCTTTTTACTCTCCTTCTTTCTTCAGCTATTTGTGAAGCCTCCTCAGACAGCCATTTTCCTTTCTTGCTATTCTTTTTTTTTAAAAGGTTTTTTTAGTTGCTGCCTCCTGCACAATATTTCATACCTCTGTAGATAGTTCTTCAGGCACTCTGCCCACCAGATCCAATCTTAAACCTATTTATCGCCTCCATTTCATGTTCATAAGGGATGTTATTTAGGTCATAACTATACAGTCTGATGGTTTTCTCTACTTCCATCAATTGAAGTGTGACTTTTGCAGTAAAAAACTCATGATCTGAGCCACAGTCAGCTTTGGGTCTTGTAGTAACTGTATAGAGCTTCTCCACCTTTGGCTGCTTCTATATTGACCATCTGGTGATGTCCATATATGGGGTGGGGAGTGCTACCTATATAACGTGGAAAGGAAACCAACTTGCTGGCTAGGTAGTTTACACACATTTCCAAAATCCAGAGCTCCTGACCTTTAGCTAGAAGAGGCTTATGAAAAGTAAAGGAGACAGAATTCCAAGAATCATCACATGTGGCTGCTGAAAAGAGCCATCAAAGGGTACCGGCATGATGGCCTGGCATGGGAGCTGACAGAGACATTCCAAACATGAAATATGGGGCTGAAGTGAATTTGCATTGCTGACCTCGCAGATCTGGGAGGAAGAGCGGGTCACTGACTCTCTGACCTTTTCTCTTTCTTCTTGCTCTTTCTCTCTCTGTCTGCGTGTGTGTGTCTGTCTCTTTCCTTCCATTAAAAAAATATATAATAAATATGCTTTGGCCCACTATCTCAGGACCAGGGGGTTACATTTTCCCCATCAGGGTTCTAAGGAACTCTGAGGGGCTTGGGGGTGTCCCTTTTCTAATGCTCTTGGCTCAAGCTCCCAGTTCACACACGCTGTAAGGTGCCAGGTACTAGCACCACTGCTGCATTCACTACTTAACATCAACTAGCTTTTACAAAAAGATATTTACTTCAAATATAGAACAAAAACAAATGTACCAATATTTCCCCAACACCTGTGGGGTACACTCTCTCCTATCCCATCTTTGTCTCTGGGAAAAAGGGCTCCCATTTAGTTCCTATATAACCCTGGTCCTACCAAGTTCACTTCCAGACTTTAGATGACTGCTGGATGAATCTGTGTCTCAGCTCCCACTGGGCGGAGTCCCCAGTCACTCCTTGCTTCTTGGAGCATCAATGCTGAGATGGCTTCTGTAATAATGAATAAGAGCCGCATTTATATAGCACTTTAAGGTTTACACGGCATTGCACAAATATCTAATTTTACTCTTACAACCACCTCAGGAAGTTGGTATTCTTATTATCCCCATTTTACAGATAAAGAAAGAGGCATACAGACGCTAAGTGGTTTGTCTAGGGTCACTCCAATGATATCACTAACCTGGTAAACATCTGAGGATAAATTGGAACTCACATCTTCCTGACTCCAGGCCCAGAAGCCTACCCAGCCACTCACTGCCTATGAAATGAAAAGCTCCCTTGCCTGAGTTTTTAAACTTACAAAATCACTCTCCAGTTCTTCACTTAAAATGGAAAAGGACGAATTCAGAGGCCAAAGACTGAGGCCTGTTTGTCATAGGACCATATGTTGGCCTCAGTGCAGAGAGCCTCAAGCCTCTCCCTTTACAGCATTGTCTCCAAACAGATGGTACAGCCATGAAACAACCATGTTGTTGTTGTTCCTCCATGAGCACTGTAACCAAGACGGTGATATTTACTTCAAGAAAATAGCAGAAACAAATGTGCTGACATTTTCCCCCAACACCCCAGGGGCACAAACTTAAATTTTCTTTTTAAATTATGGTTATATATAATTATATATCATATATAATTATAATCAACTCACGAACAACGTGAATTTTGGTTTTTTAAAAAAATATTTTATTTTCCCCCAATTACATGTAAAAACAATTTTTTTTAATTTGGTGGGGTGTTTTTTAAGTTTTGAATTCCAAATTCTATCCTTCCCTCTCTCCTCTCTTCCCTCCCTGAGATAATAAGCAATCTGATATAGGTTATACATGTGCAATTATAAAGTGAACATTTCAATACATGAAGGACAGAAAAAACATTATACAAAGTTGTGGATTTCTTTTACATTGTTTTTAAAAGGCATAGTAAATTTAGCAAAATAGTAATAAACCTGACCTGTTTCTGATCTCTTTTCTGTATTGTTTTAATGTTTCATTGATATAATTTCTTTCTTTTCTTTTTCCTTTTAAAAATTTTTATCAGTAACCACTACTCAGCTTCCTTTTGACCCTGTTTGAGAGGTAAGGAAGCTTTGTTCTTTTCCAAATGTTTACTTTCTTCCTTAATTCTTTAACTGTGTGACAAAGTTTGTTAGTCAACAAAAGAAAGACTAAGGCTGTAGATGTTTTTAACTAATACAGAGATAGCAATTCTTTCAGAATAGAAAGACACATTTGCCCAGTTAGGCTGGTCTTGGAGCTGGAGTTGCTAAGAGAAGGAAGGGGAACCATTGTTATCTTCCACAAGGCTTGGGAAAGGGTCCCCAAGGCCAAACTTACCCCTAGCATATTTCCCCTTTCTCCCTTCCCCCTTAAAAAAAGGAAGCCATCTAGAAACCTGATGCTATAATAGAAAGTCATCAGACCTTGCTTTGAGACTTGGAGCAGCCAGCTTTCCCAATCCCACTTCCAAATTAAATCCTCTGGAGGAGAGGGGGGTGGGAAATGAGGACCCTTCAAACCTAGCATGAGTCAATAAAGTACTAATTCAGGGTTACTCTAGCCAGGCTACTGTAACAAACTGGCCGAATTATCAATCATCTAAACTCAGGAGCTCTCTCTGGTAGTTAGATTTGCGCGTGTTGAATCACTCCCAATAGACAATAATCTTCCAGAAAAGAGAGTCTATTTTTTCATTTTGTCTTTGTATCTCTAGTGTCTAGCACAAAGCACTGCATTTAGTAGTCACTTGGAAATACTTGTTGGATTACAGTCATATAATCTGACCACTTATCTATTGAGAAATAGCTCTTAACCTTAAACATTCCGATCAGTTTCCTGTATATTTTTAATGTCAGACTTTTATCAGAGATATTTTCTGCCAAGATTTTTCCTCATTTCATTTCTTCTTATTTTTAAAGGTTTTTTTTTTAATGTGTGACATTAAAGGAGGTATCCTGACATAGCCCCAAAACCATGAAGATTTAGGTTGAAGTCTATGTGACCCTGGGCAAAGTAATTAACTTCCTGAGGCAGGAGGCAATTCCCTAAGGCTATAAGTAGAAGAGAAAGAACCAGTTTGCTCAGGTAGAAGGCGTTTCTTTACCAGGAAGTTCCTTATATTAATGAAATCACAGTTCCAGTGTCTATATAGTACATAATCAAATCTGTGTAGATTTTTATGAAAACCAACCATCTCACCATTGATGCTCCAGGGAACAAGGAGTGACCCTGGGGACTCCGCCCAATGGGAGCTGAGACACAGACTAATCCAGCAGTTATCAAACACCTGGAACTGAACTTGGTAGGACCAGGGTTATATAGGAACTAGATGTGAGCCCTTTTCCCAGAGACAAAGGTGATGGGGGAAATATTGGTACATTTGTTTTTGCTCTGTATTTGAAGTAAATATCACTTTGTAAAAGCTAATTGATGTTAAGTAGTGAATGCAACAGTGGTGCTAATAACTGGCACCTTACAGTGTGGTGTGTGTGTGTGTGTGTGAATGCAGTAAGGGGGAGCTTGAGCCAACAGCATTAGAAAAAGCTATCAGAGTACCTTAAAACCCTGAGGAGAAAGTAGCTGCCATCAGAAATTTCCCCAGTGAAGGCAACAGACAGGCTTTCACTGGGCCATATGTTTATGCTTAGAGAGTAAACCAAATATTGTTGAGAATACAAGAAGCGGATGTACTTCTCGACCAAAAAACGTTTGATTCACAGTATGGCAAAACACCAGCTTAGAAGCTCCCTTCCGACAAAATTTCCCCTGCACCCGTATCAGAATGCAACAAGATTCCTTCAAAGACAGCAAACCTAGTGAAGTATAAAACAGAAGGCCACACTGGCCACGTGTTTGCCACTAGCACAGAAGACCAACCAATCAATAAACATTTAGTAAGCACTACTATGTGCAAACAATAGATTACTCGGTGCTGAAGGAGATCCAGTGAAGAGTCCAGTTTGAAGATAAATTCCCTATAAGGTGTAGTCCTCCACATTTTCTTATTTGTGAATGACATTGGGCTGTTTTCATCAAGCCCTGAAACATATCAGAGTTTCCTTTTTAATTTTTATTTTTTTGGTCCAAGGTTGATTTTATGAATGTTGGGAGCTCCTGGTGAAGAAACACCCACCCTCAGCCCCCTGCATTAATGTAGACTGAAGACCAGTCTGAGACTTAGAGTCTTTGGAGGTAACTAGGTCAATGAGAAGTTACATGACTTCCCTGGGACTTACCTGGTATGTATCAAAAGAAAGACTTGAACCCAAGTCGTCCTGATTCCAAGGTTAGGGCTTTCTTTTCTGTGTTTGCTACCTGTCTCCTGAGCTTCAAAAACTTCTCTGATATGCATCAGTCTTACAAATCTTCCCAAGTTTCTCTGAATTCTTTATATTCATCATTTCCCATGGAACAAAGAGATTCTATTACATTCATATACCACAGTTTGTTTAAGCATTGTTCAATTATCAAGTGGTCCATCTTCTGTGTAACCAGCATTTGGTGAGAAGGAGCTAATCCGGTGATATTGTCATCCTCCCCTCAAGCACAATCAGAGAAAATGCCTTTTAATCTGATTTATACCCCTTAGATAAGAGATTTTTGAAGTGTGATAGAGAGATATAATTCTAGTCTGATAGTTCTCTTGGAGATAAGAGAGTGACAGAGGTTACCCAGCCACCACAGTTCTGGATACTGTTTGCCACTTCCCTGATAAGCTAGCAATCTGAGCTGGCCCTCTTCCTCCTCTCCACAAATGCAAAAACTGAAGTCTTCTTCAAAGGCTGAGGGGGCCTGATCCCACATCTAGTATTTAACCATACCATAAGCAGGTCAGCTGTATAGACAGACAGCTACCAAGCACATATGTTTTCTACACACAAATTGATTGCAAAAACAAGAATAGAAACATTCTATCAAATTCCTATGAAATAAATGTGGTCTTGATACCCAAACCAGCAAGTGATAAAATGAGAAAGAAAATCAGGAGCGACACTTTCTTCAGAGTATATATACAGTATGCAATACTGTATTCAGTGTACAATGACTTCCCTCAAGAAAACCAAAGGAGGCTTGGGCAGAAATGAAGTTACTTATGTAATATGGGAGTTTATTGTTATTGAATGTTTTATAGAATTCACTTGTAAGTTTATCTTGACTTTTTAAAAAAAATTCATTTATGAATGCTCCAAATCACTAATAATTAGAGAAATGCAAATTAAAATAATTGTGAGATACCACCTCATACCCATCAGATTGTCTAAGTTGACAAAGGCACATGACAAAATGCTGGAGGCGATTTGGGAAAACAGGTTATGTTAGTTCACTCTTCCTGGAATTGTGAAATGGTCCAAGTATTCTGGAGAACAATTTGGAACTATGCTCCAGAAAGGGCTATAAGGGCAAGCCTTTGGACCCAGCACTACTGCTACTAGGGTTATGCCCCCAAAAAGATCAAAGAAAAAAGAAAAGGACCTATAGGTACAAAAATATTTCTGATAGCTTTTTGTAGCAATAAAGAATTACAAACTGAGAAGATGCCCATCAATTGGGAAATGGCTGAACAAATCATGGTATATGAATGTGATGTAATACTATTGTGCTATAAAAAAAAAATTACAAAGCAGATGGATTCAAAGAAACCTGGGGAGACTTGCATAAACTGATGGAAAGTAAAGTGAGCAGAACCTGTGGTGACTTGTGATCTCTGCTTCTACTAGTTTTGAGCAACTTTGTTTTTTAGTCTGCAAATACCACATCCTGCAGTTCTGTTTTGTCATGATTTTATGGGATACCAATGATTCTTAAGTTATTTCTCCTCATTCTGTTTTCCAGGTTAGTTTTTTAAGCATTATTACCTCATATTTCCTTCTAACTTTTCAGTCTTTTGCTTCCGTTTAAATATTCCTTGTCACGTCATTGATTTTTTTTTGTTTTAAAGAAATTAGAAATGTTTTCTTTATTTCCAAATATATCTCTTCCCTCTTCCTCCACCTCTGTAGTGCAGTAAAGGAAGTGCATTATTATACCTCTTTTTACCAGCCAAATTAATTCATTTTCAAATTTGTTCTTTTATTTCCATTTCATAGTTATTTTGCCTATTATTTTCAATGATATGACAAGGAATATTTAAACAAAAGCAAAAGACTGAAAAATTCAAAGGTGGTCGTTGAAGGTTGGGGTGGCTGTGACAATTTATTAAAATAAGACAAAAATGAAATTTGCTCTGTTGACTGATGCTGCCTTTCACTTGAATCATTAGAGGCCTTTGCAGGTTTATCAATCAGCCTAATTTCAATATTGCTGTGTCTCAGGGAATAGGGAGGCTCAAGGAGTGGGAGAGAATTGGGAACACCCGGCATTTACCCATTAAGTTTGCTGTCTTACATGGGCACAGTTTGTGGTACCCCAAAACAATTCCAATAGTAACATCAAAGATCATTGATCACAGATTACCGTAACAGATATAATAAAAGTTTAAAAAATAGTGAGAATTACCAAAATGTGAGCACACACTATTAGGAAAATGGCACCAATAGATTTGCTCGAAGCCGGGTTGCCACAAACATTTCATTTGTAAGAAATGCACTATCTGTGAAGCGCAATAGAATGAGGTTTGCCTATACTATTGCCCTGCTCTCAGTTACGACTGCCTTCAATATCAATCGCTTGTCGCTATCTCCCAATGACAATTTGACTAGTCGATTTCTTTTCAATATCAATTTACTAATTATCAGTGAGCTTTTACAATGGGATATTTACTGAGAAAATACGGCAAAACCAGAAAGACAAAAATCTCCCAAACTGGCAGCATACTCTACCACCTCCTTTTCTGGGAAGAAGAGAATCAAATTTAATATGGTTGCTTACAAACATTCCTCTGACTGTGTTCACCAGGGCAGGGTGGGGAGGGCCTGGCATGGCCAATGGACAAGCTGCTCCCTTCCTTGCAAGGCAGAGTGTCTCAGCCAGAGGTGGGGAACCTGTGTCCTTCTAGGTCCTTGGGTGCAGCCTTTTGACTGAATCCAAGTTTTACAGAACAAATGCTTTTATTAAGGGGATTTGTTCTGTGAAGACTCAGCTGTTAGGACAATTCACCACTGGGCTTGGTTGAACCGGGGTCTCCTCAGGGCTAGCTCCTCATCTGCAATGCCCATAGGAACAATGAACGAGCAACCCCTAATTCCATTATATTCTCCAGCAAGGCTGATATATAAAAACATGAGATACTTAGTGGGACTGCTAAACAGCATTCATACCTTCACCTAGGCTCTGGACAATCCAAATCGATCCTGTAGGGTCCATATCTCATGGCCAGAGGTCATTCCCCTGTCTGTGATCACCTTTTCCTACAAATCTGTAGCTGTAGAAAACCTCTACTTCATGTCAACTCATGCTAGTTGCCTTCAAGGCTAGAAGCATATATCTCCCTGTTCCTTACCCTGAGGGAAAGAAATGCAGAGCAGAGGAAAGAACCAGGGCCTTGAGAGACAGTCTTCAGACAATACATGTGCTTGATGCTAAATGTGAGCCACTACCACAGCAAATTCCCATATAATGGGGAATCTGGGAGTGAGGCTCACAGACTTCCCAGAGGCTCACCAGAACAGAAGAAAGTACCAGAGTCTCCTTTTAAGGTCTACTGAGTGTTCTTCTCTTCTGGTCTTAATGGCTAAGTTCCTTTGCTGCAAAGTCCTATCCTGGGACAAGGAAAGGTGCATGTCCTTTAGTAAGGGGCCAAAATCACAGTGGGGCTAACGTGTATGGAAAGTCAGATGATCTGATAAATTTAGAAAAGTATTCTATCGCAATCCATATGTAAATCTGCACCACCACAAGACAAGGGCTGCTTAAGTGGACTCTATCTCAGTGTCTACCATTTTGTGATGTTTTGGGAACTTTTGGTACTTGAACTTTTGGAGCATTTTTTGCAGGTATAACCAATGACACACCCATTAAACAGATTTTAGAAGAGAGAGAGAGAAGAATGGGAAGCGTTCAATTGCATTGGATAGTTTGAATTTGGTGCTTGAGTTGAGGAATTCTCTTCCAACAAGAGGCCATTTGGACATGCCAAGGTAATGCTCTGAGCCAGGTACCTGGGTTTATTCTTCTCTGCTCCCCAAATATTTTTCCTGGCTGCTGCTCCTGCTCAGATTATTCCTCTGCTGAGACACTTCTACAACCTGAGTAATGGTCAATAAGATAGAATCAACTCCTTTTAACTGCCCTCCTCCTCCAGAATGTTGTCTCACTCCTTCCCACAATGGAAAGGAGTTAAAAGCACAAGATGATTTCTCCTTCTGCAAACATCCAATAAACCATACCCAACCTTTTGCTGTCTGTCTGTCCATTGCTATTGCCTCACCTCCACCTTTTCATATCAAAGAAAAATTGATTGTCCATAAATTTTTGTTGCTTGATACAGCACAGGTCTGGGTGTAAGGAGGGCATGGTTTGGAGAGAAACAGAAATGTAATGTTATTCTTCCTTCGTTCTCGAAGAGGATCAAAGACATCAGGAGGGTGATTCACCTGCAAGTGAATTGGATTTAAGTGAGGCGTGGTTTGGGGAGAACCAGAAAGACCCAGAGAGGCACCCACAATGATAGTTACCGCCCCAGGTCACAAATTTATTGCAGGGGCACACTGACTTTGTTCTCCTAAGCCAGTACACCTTTTGTGATCATAAAAGATTGTAAACAGAGACTAATAACTAAAGGGAATAAAAATTTGTAGACAAAAGGGAGATAAATTCTTGAGGCAAAAGGAAGCCAAAGGAACCCGGGAAGGGGATTCGTTACCAGTCATCCATTGCCCTAGGGTCCTCTTCATATTTTTTACAGATGCTCACATGTGGTCAGTTGCCTGAAGTACTTCACCAAAGAATTGCCTGACTGCCTCAACTTGACCTGTAGTAACTTGACCTTTACCTGTGGGCCAAGCCAAGGAGGCAGGTCAAATATATTTACTGTATGTATTTGTCACTGGTTGGGCAATCCCATATAAATCTACATGAGAATCCCCCTTTATGTGAGTACATGCCTCTCAAAGACATTCTATGACTTTGATCTTTGGAAAAGGAAACGAAATGATTCTCTTCTATTCCTGTCTTTAAACCAAACCTAACCTAATTCTTCCCTTTCGTGGTCGAGGAAAAGGATGATGGCATGGACACTAGGCTCTACCCCTTCCTTTCTGTCTCCTTTCTTGTCCTTCTTTCTTGTATTTCTGTTGTAATCCACGTTGTCATGGAGATGCTGCCCTGGAATCCACCAACTAATTACAATATGCATTTTCATAATGCTTTTGGGATTGCTTTGTAGGAATTTCTGAAAGAAAGAGCGCAGGGACTGTGTTCTGCTTTTCTTTGTATCCCTAGTGCTTAGCACAGTTCCTGGAACATAGTAGGTGCTTAATAAATGCTTACTCACTTGATTTGATTTGAAGATACCAGAAGGAGTGGAATCAGGACAGGAGTTCAAAGTTCAGAGTTTGCCTTCCCTCTTGAGACCATGTGGCTTAGTAAACTCCAAACTGCACTCCTGACTTGGCTCCATTTCTCATGGAAAACCTTAAAAAGCTGTCCAACAAGCACTATTTCCACAGCGTCGCTATTTCTGGGGTTGTATAGCACAGGTTACAAGTATTAGTGTATACGAGGGAGGAGTTATCCCTTTGGTTTCAAGCTCATCCTTAATAATATATTGCTATAGCTAAAAGTTGCTCCATGTCCGCCTTCTCTACTAGCCAAAAGAGTTACCTTCTTTGCTAGTAGGAAGTCTTATAGTTTTAAATAAAAAGGGGCAAGTGAATGGAAATGAAATTCCAAATGAAAACCATAACTGGGTAGAATTATTTCTTTTGTGGGGGGGAGGGGGGAAGGCAGGGAAATCAGGGGTAAGAGACTTGCCCAAGGTCACACAGGTAGTAAGTGTGTCAAGTGTCTGAGGCCAGATTTGAACTCAGGTCCTCCTGACTCGAGGACTGGTGCTCTACTCACTGAGCTACCTAGCTGCCGCAAAAACCATAACTGGGAACAAATGTTTTCCTAAGTGATGATATTACAAGATGATGAGACCTAACAACTACCACCATTCCTACAAAATCCAA
Source organism: Phalanger gymnotis (assembly GCA_028646595.1). Lineage (NCBI taxonomy): Eukaryota > Metazoa > Chordata > Mammalia > Diprotodontia > Phalangeridae > Phalanger > Phalanger gymnotis. The sequence continues at coordinate 307,185,491 of CM053623.1, forward strand.
GCAATGTACTGACAGAATAAAATCTTTTATCCAGTATGTTTGTCTAACTTCTAAAATAAACCAAAGGAAAAAATGTCTTGGTTTTTATTTTTAGTACCTTCTTGGTGCAAACCAACCCACGTTGTACCATCACACTAGGGGAACACACTCTTTCTATGGCCCATTTCCGTGCCTCCCCAAAGGTGAACTGGGGTTTCTCCAGAAGAATGGTGGCTACATCTTACTCTTTGTTTTTTTTTTAGTTCAATTTAAGATTTATTAAGCAAGCATATCTTAAGGCATTCTCATAGGCATTGGAGATTCAAAGACAGAAGTTAGACTCCTTTCCCTAGAGGAATTTATGTCTCCCTTATACAAACACATTTATTTCTGCTTGGGTAAATTCCACATAGTAGGGCTTTTCTTTCTGACACCCTATTTCTTTTTTTTTTTTTGAGGGTTTTTATTTTTAGTTTACAACACTCGGTTCTACATAATTTTGAGTTCCAGGTTTTCTTCCCTTGCTCCACACCTTCCCCCCCCCCCCGCCCCCCGCCCCGGCCTCCACACCTTTCCCCTCTAAGATGGCATGGAATCCAATAAATCTTTGTATAACACACTAGCCAAGTTGTAAAGAAGAATTATGACCAATGGAATGAATCATGAGAAAGAGGAAACAGAACAACAACAACAAAACCAACCCAAAAACAAAAACAAAAGAGAAAAAAAGGGAAAACAAAGGCAAACATAAAATGTACCTCAATCTGCATTCATACGTCACAGTTCTTTCTTTGGATGCAGATAGCATTCTCCATTGTGAGTCCTTTGGAGTTGTCTTTGCACCTTGTGTTGCTGAGAAGAGCAAAGTCTATCAGGGTTAGTCGTCACAGAATCTGTGGTTATGTATAATATTGTCCTGGCTCTGTTCCACTCACTCAGCATTATATCGTGTAGGTTTTTCCAGATTGTTATGAAATCTGTATCATCCCCATTTCTTATAGCACAATAGTATTCCATTACCTTCATATACCACAACTTGTTCAGCCATTCCCCAATTGATGGGCAGCCCCTTGATTTCCAATTCTTTGCTACTACAAAAAGAGCCTCTATGAATATTTTTGCACACATGGGTCCTTTTCCCGCCTGTGTGATCTTTTTGGGATACAACTCTAGAAGTGGTATTGCTGGGTTAAAGGGTATGAACATTTTTATAGCCCTTTGGGCATAGTTCCAAATTGCTCTCCAGAGTGACTGGATCAGTTCACAACTCCACCAGGAATGTAACAATGTTCCAATTTTCCTACATCTTCTCCAGCATTTACCTTTTTCCTGTTTCCTGTTTGTCATTTTAGCCAATCTGACAGGAGAGATGTGGGACCTAAGAATCGTTTTGATTTGCATTTCTCGAATCAGTAGTGATTTAGAGCATTTTTTCATATGCCTATAGATATCTTTAATTTCTTCCTCTGAAAACTGCCTGTTCATATCCTTTGACCATTTCTCAATGGGGGAATGACTTGTATTCCTATAAATTTGGCTCAGTTCCCTGTATATTTTAGAGATGAGGCCTTTATCAGAGATACTGGTTGTAAAGATTTTCTCCCAATTTTCTGCTTCCCTGCTAATCTTTGTTGCATTGGCTTTTTTAATACAAAAACATTTCAATTTAATGTAATCAAAATTATCCATTTTGCATTTTGTAATGCTTTCCGTCTCTTGTTGTGTTATGAATTCTTTGCTTTTCCATAAATCTGATAAACTATTCCCTGCACTCCCAAATTGCTTATAGTATCAGCCTTTGTTCCTAAATCATGAACCCATTTTGACTTTATTTTGGTATATGGTGTAAAATATTGGTCTATGCCCAGTTTCTGCCCTACCATTTTCTAATTTTCCCAGCAGTTTTTGTGAAATAGTGAATTCTTAGCCCAGAAGCTGGATTCTTTGGGTTTATCAAAGAGTAGATTGCTATAGTCGTTGACTACTGAGTCTTGTGTACCTATCCTATTCCACTGATCCATGACTCTGTTTCTTAGCCAGTACCAGGTAGTTTGGATGACTGCTACTTTATAGTACAGTTTAATATCTGGTATGGCTAGGCCACTTCCCCTAGCATTTCTTTTCCTTAATACCCTAGATATTCTAGACCTCTTGTTCTTCCAGATGAATTTCGTTATTATTTTATCCATTATTTATTATTTTTCTGTAGTTTGATTGATATGGTGCTGAATAGATAGATTAATTTAGGTAAAATTGTCATTTTTATTATATTAGCTCAGCCTAACCATGAGCAACTGATATTTTTCCATTTATTTAGGTCTGACTTTATTCATGTGAAAAGTGTTTCATAATTATTTTCTTATAGGCCCTGGGTTTGTCTTGTCAGATAGACTCCCAAATATTTTCTAGCTGACACTCTATTTCCGCCTCTGTATCTTACTCTTAATGTCCTAGAGATAGTTCTTATGAGTGACTATTCCTAATAACACTCATGAGCTCATGAGCCCCCACTGGTGTATTTTATATTAATAAATAGTAACTAATACTTGATTAAGCATTAACCACTGAAAATGCAAAGCAAACATAGATTTACATAACAATAACTATATGGTACTTTCCCATTAATACACATAAGTTTGTGGAGAAAGTAGGTACACACTTTCTGTACCAAGACCATAAGGAATACTTACTATACTTACTATGTGGCCATTTACTATGTGGCCAGAGCAACTAATGAAGTATAGACTTTAATATCCTCTTCTTTCTCAGAAATTGTCCACAAAAGTTCTTTGACAAACATAGCTTCAAGTGAACAAGTAATTCCACTGATAAACTAAACTGATCTACACTCTCCTGAACTAATAACTCACCTGGCATGGCATCCCAGGGTTGCTTCTGTAATGATTTTAAACTGTTCAAACACTAAGCTCAGCTGAACTTGCTTCCTAGACAGCAACTGTAGTACTTGTCACTTCTAGATTCAAGCTTAGCTGACTCACTTTACTCACGTAGAATTGTATCTTTTAGGAAAAGATTACTTCAGTAAAGAGCATCAGCTCAGCCTGAATCTAGAAGTGACAGATACTCTTTTAGGAGGATTTTTCTTCTCTTCTACCTCTTAGTAATATGTGCAGCACAGAAAAATTTCTTCTGTTTTCCCTCCTCCTTTTTATTCTTCTCCTCCTTTTTCTCAGAAACAAGGAACAGTTGAGAACAAGGCATATCTTCTCTAAACTGTTATCTGCAAATCAGCAACGGTTTGCCTTAGAACTCTCAGCAAATGTTTTTCTCCAAAAAAAGCTGATATGAAGCTGACATGCACCAGACAAGTGAGCTGTGATATATTTTTAAAGGAATCAAATATAGGCTCAACCAAAACACCTTATGGCTTTGTTTATTCCATATATGACAAGTTATCATGCAGGGGAATAAGCCACTGGAATCCAGCCTGCTAAATTTCCAATAAAAAAATAAAGGTAAGAATCATTATCAACCAAAAGATAGAATTGGGCAATGGCTGAGACCCAATAATTAGTTGTTCCCTGGAGCTTTTAGGGGATTCTTGAACCAATACTCTGCAGCTTCAGGAAAGTGTACTCTGAAGCATGTCTAAGTGAAGCTAGTGTCCAATATACAGAACTCTCTGGTCCTAAATGCAGGAATAATTTTTAAGTTATAGGCTTATGAAATGGAGAACTAAGATCTAAAAAAAACCCCCAGATGATTTTATAGCATCTTGGTGGTAGCAGTATTTGGGGAAATTAGAAATATTGTGTGATGGAAATATGTTTTGCACATTGCATATATATAACCTATATCAAATTGCTTGCCTTCTCACTAGGGAGAATTTAGAACTCAAAAATTCTTTTAAAAAAAGTATGTTAAAAATTGTTTTTACATGTAGTTGGGGGAAAATAAAATATTAAATTATAAAAAAAGAAGGAAATATGGTCTGTCACTAGGACCCACCCCCTCTACCAAACCTTCCTGTGGCTCTCAAGGGCACCACTAGTCTTCCAGTCCCCCAAGACTGAAATCTTGTCATTATCCTTGACTTTCCAAACTCTCTCACCCCACTTCTCATCAGCTGCCAAACTTTGTCACTTCTACCTCCACCACTTTTCTTGAATCAATCTCCTTTTCTTTACTCCCATGGCCACCCCTCTCCCCTATAATTGAACTCCCTCTGTCTAGCCTTTATTCACTCCCAACAATCCTCCATGAAGCTGTCAAAGGGATTGTTCCTGAAGCACTAGTCTGCCCATGTAACCCATCTATTCAATAAACATCAGTAGTTCTTGATTAGAAGCAGGTAGGCGGCAAAGTAGATAGAATACTAGGCCTGGAGTATGGAAGACTCATCTTCCTGAGTTCAAATCTGGCCTCGGACACTTACTAGCTGTGTGACCCTGGGCAAGTCACTTAACTCTATTTGCCTCAATTTCCTCGTCTGTAAAATAAACTGGAGAAGGAATTGGCAAACCTCTCTAGTATCTTTGCCAAGAAAGCCCCAAATGGGGTCATGAAGAGTCAGAAATGACTTAACAACAACAGTTCTTAATTATTTCTGCATAAGCTCCTAGGTTTGACATTTAAAGCCCCCCCGAAGATCTGACGTAAGTCTACCTTTCCAGTCTTTTTACATACTTTTCCCCTTCGTACAAACTAAGGTCCAGTCAAACTTTTCTTCTCAATCTTCCTCTTCCACAGACATCCATCTCTTGCTTCTGAGTCTTTGCCTTGGCTGTTCCCCTTCTGCCCGTAACAATCTGGCTGTCCTGCATGACTCCTAATCTCTGTGTCTTAGAATTCTTTCAAGATTCAGCACAAGTACAAGAAGCAAAGGCTTCTACACGATGCCTTCCCTGGTCTTAGTGCTTAGTGTCTTTTCCCCAAATGGTGTCTAATTCCCCAAAATTATCTTGCATTTATTTATTCTACACCCATATGGGTATGAGGCAGCCAGGTGGCTCAGTGGATAGAGCACTGGGCCTGGAGTAAGGAAGATCTGAGCTCAAACCACTTGTTAGCTGTGTGACCCTGGGTAGGTCACTTAACCATTGTTTGTCTTAATCCATTGGAGAAGGAAATTGCGAACTATTCCAGTATCTTTGCCAAGAAAACCCCATGGACATACAGTCTATGGGGTCATGAAGAGTGAAACACAAGTGAATGACAACAATATATAGATATATGTTGTCTCTCCTGGCTAGACTGTAAGTTTATAGCGATAGGGATGGGATTTGAACCCCTAAAAGGAAAAGACCATGGCTTTGGCATCTGGACCCCAAAAAGGAAAAGCCCCTGGACTTTCCCCACATGGCCCATGTCCCAATTGATCACCTGGGGTACCCGGCCCTTCCCAGTTAATCCTTTCATTGTGGCCCTATTTGTTTGCACCTGGCCCCCCTACCTTAGACTACCACTCCTTAATGCCATCTAGACCCCTTCTCTGTTCCCAGACTACTTGGCCCCTCCAGATCTCCCCATACTATTACTGTATATAAGTGTCCATCTTGTCTGCATTAGATTGCTCAGATTCCTTAAAAGTCTGGCCAATGCTCAGATTCTTAAAATCTAGCCAATAGGGCTGATTCTTAAAATCTCGTCCACCCCAACCAGTGTTTTAATAAACCTTGTTTCTGACTGAAAGAGGCCTTGGGTTGAATTCATTCGAGACAAGACCCTAGCGTTTGCCCTTGAATTTTGCGGTCTCCAGCACCTGGACCTCCACAGAAGAAGGAAGACACTGTTTCACTTGTGTCCCTGTTATTCCCCAGCTGCTTGCCTACTACCTGGCACAGATTAGTTGCTGAGTAAATGCTTGTGGATCGATTCATTAATGCATTTCTCCATATGTTTAATACCTACTTCACAGGGTTATTATGAGAAAAAGCAAAGGGAAACCCTGAGGGGAAAAAAAAAACAAATTTAAACTATGAGCTGTTATTATTATGTTTGGCATCAGATTACTGTTATTTGTCCTTTGTTCCGCAAGAGGACCAATGGTATCATGAGGGTTATGTCTTGACTTGCAGGTGGATGGGATTTAAGTGAGGCAGGGGCTGTGCAAAGTCACTCTCCTCCAGAGCCATCAGAGTCTAGTGGCAAGACAAGAGTCAAGGCAACTGGTCATTTAACCTCTGTGGAATGGGAATCATAGCGCAAATTTATACAGCGAAGTTAAGGCTTCCTTAAGACTGGCGTCAGTAGCATCCTATAAAATGCAAACTCCTCTGCTTGATACTTAAAGTCCCTGTAACCTGGGTCCGGCTTATTTTGCCATGTGAGTTACCCCCCTTCATGAACTCGATGTGCTGTCTGGCCTGCTGACCTGCTGTTCCCACGTGGGACAATCCCTGTCCCTCTTCAGTGGCTTTCTACAGGCAGTCAGCCTCCCTCCCCAAGCATGCCTACAATGTTCTGCTTCCTTTTGGAATCCCTCCCCGTATGCAAGGATCAACTCAAGAACCACCTCCTGCCCCAAAGAGACATTTCCTGGTCCCCTACTTGTTACACCTCCGTTTTCAAATTACTTTGTTTTACATTTATTTATTTGTGTTATATGAGTAAGGCCTTCCCAACAAGAATTGTTTTCACTTTTTTAATCTCTGTACCCTCAGTTTCTAGCACAGTGCCTTGAGTGATTTGCCATTTCCTTCTCTGGCTCGTTTTACAGAAAATTGAGGTAAACAGGGTTAAGTGAAATACTTGCCCAGGGTCACACAGCTAGTAAGTGGGTTTGAACTCAGAAAGAAGAGTCTGCCCCTTACGTGATTTATTCATATTCAATTCAGTTCAAATGAATACGAATAAAGGCATTCCTCCAATGGAATCTCCAGAGTTCAATACTAAACTCAATTAAGGGAGTGCAGGGACCTTGGCATCCATAGCAAAGATGCCCTCCCAGCTCTGCAAACTTCCCCTACAGGTTTACCCCTATAACGGGACTATAGGGACCCCAGAGGCCAATCCAACCCTTAGAGGAGAAAACTGAGCCCCAGGTAAGTGGATTGATTTCTTACAGGCAAAAGCAGTAGCTTGGGTCAAGGCAGGATTTGAAGCCGGGTATTTTGTCTTTTGGGTACTTTCCCTCGCCCTCGCCTTAATTCAGCAGCCATCCTGAGGCTGGGGTGGGGTGGAGTGGGGAGGTGTTTCATTGTGGATGCTGGATTCAAGCGGGTAACAACGGTCTTGACCTCTTTGACCTAAGGGCCCTAACCGAGACAAAGTCTGGGAAGTCTGACTAACAAAAGGTGTTTCCAGGCCTGGGGTGATCTGAGCAAGGAGCAATAAAGTAGAAAGGGAAGAGTCCCAACACAGATTGAAGGCAGAGATAGGTAATCTCGGAAGCAGAGAGAAACGGTTGTGGATTGGGGATAGGGTAGCAGGGAGGGGTAAGGGAGATGAACCTGTGAGAGGCTCTTCTGCATAGCTACATTCTTTCCATAGTAGGAGCATGGTCGGCCCAGAGATTTCCATCTCCCATTGGAGTGTGTGTGTGTGTGTTGAGGGGGATTTGTAGAAGACTGTACTTCCTGGGTGGGGGATGACGTTGGACCCTACGACAGAAAGAGTTCAAATCCACCCTCAGACACTTATAGGAGTAGAGTGACCCCTGGCCAAGTCCTTCACCTATCAGCCTCAATCTCCTCACCTCACCAATGGGGATGACATAGCACCCACCTCACAGAGTTGTGTTAAGGAGCAAAGGAGGTAATAGTTGTACCATAGTAGGCATCATATAAGAGTATCCTCTTCCCCTCTACTATTTACTTTGCTATTCTTTTCTAATGCAATGTTTTGTTTCTTGATTTATGGTTCCTGCTTAGTCTATTGGTAGAGAAGGTAGGTAGGATTGGGATTCATTTATGTGATTGTGATGACCTAGAAAATAATGCAACATTGGAGCAATTGCAAGAGGTTCCAAAGTTGACTGGGACATGGAATCCAACAACTCTGCTCTTCAGAATTCCCATGAAATGTGCAATTGGGTGTTAGATCATAGATTCAGAGCTAACTGGACCACTGTCCAATTCTCTCATTGTATTGATGAGGAAACAGGCCTAGTGAAGTGGTTTCCACCAGGTCCCAGAGGTAGCAGTGGTCAGGATGGTGCCCTGGCACCATTGTCATCTACAACTGAAATGACACAGGGCTACATTAGATCTCCCTCTCAAGTACAAACTTCAGGCCAGGAGTAAAAGCTTCATTCACCATTGAAGGGTGGGTTTTAATGACTTTAGGATATACCAAGGTTAGAAGTTTCAGAGAAAGATCCCTATCAATTTCCAGACTTGATAGTGATGGAGAAAGCCCCAATTGGTGATAATGCTCCTACAATTCTCTGGACATTATCATAAAGTAATTAAGAACCACCCTTCTCAATAATCCTATTCCCACAAATACATGAAATTTAGTCCACTTTAAATAAAGCACTGTTGGAACATTTGGGCAAAACTTGTTCAATTGTTGCTAGTTATTCTTCTGTGTATCTGGTAACCTTAATAATTGTTTAATCTATGGTCCTAACACATGAAATTAACTCCTGATCTCACCTTCCTGTGTGCTAACCCAGGGCTTAAGAGTTCCAGTTTGCCATGCTAGGTATGACTCACACAAAAAAAAATTCCCCTACAGAATCCATGACCACCTTTACCAAAAACTTAAGTTAGAATTCAAGTAGTTTTAATTTCTTAGCAAAAGAAGTGTCTGTGGCCTTTTTAGGTGGTGGGGTGGGAGTGGCATTTATTTAGCATTATTTTTCCAAAGTACTTCCTCAAAATCAAATATAGAAAGACTTGAATAAAGAGTAAGGATAAAAAACTTTTATTCATTTGTCGTTAGGGAAAGGACAATTTCAATGTCAACTTGTCACCTAATCATAAATTTGTAAACTTACAGGAATCATTCCCCTAAATACACTGCACCTATTGCTTTTGATAACACAAATCCAAATCAACTCTCAGTTCCTATGTTCCAAGTGAGCAAACATGGAAACAATTCCTAGTGGAATCCAATTCTATCACTCTGCTTACAAAGAAGGCCAATTTAGCAACAGCAACATGGGGACAAACCAAAGGTAGGAGGATGCAAACTAAACTTCACAGCCTTCAAAAGGAAGTCTTACTTGAGAAGACAAGAAAAAAAAGGCAATGTGGGCAAAACCAACAGGCTTCAGAGTAAGGTTTAACTTGATTGCAAAAAATTACAAATAAATTTCAGGGATGGTACATGAGAAATCAGCTGTCTCATCATACAACATACTCTCCTCGAATTGGCCCAAACAACAAACTTGGTATTTCAAGACTTACATACCATCATCTATATGGGAATCTGTGGGCATATAAATTTTTTAATATAGACCCTTAATCAATTTGAATGTCAAGCTAAGATTTTGGTCTCTGCTCGAGAGCTATGAAGGCCTGAGTCTATCGCAGTATACTATTAGGAAGGCCTGCTATAATTACACAGAATGTGTCACATAAATAAGGCCTTAAGTTTCTAGTTACCACACATCCCTCCCCCTTTATCTGAATATGGAAAATGCTTCACTACTCAGAGCACATGCACTATTAATATTTAAAAATGGAAAAATAACCTTTATTTAGAATACAAAACAATACATGAATTTATGGGATTTACTACCATGACTTTTCCTAAAAACTTTCAAGACAAAAGCCTTAACTACTAAAGCTTTCCAAGTATGCATTCCAATAGGAAATAGCTATTTATGGTTTGGCAGTGGCAGTGACATAATTCACTATTTCAGAGTACAATTCATTTACTTACAATTCTGCAGTGAAAATCTTGCCCATATTAATCTTTGATCAAGTTTTAATGGATGTGGAAATATGAAATTTGAATTACACTCACATTCAATGCAAGTACCAAGTCGTCATAATAGATGAGTGGGGTTTTCTTTTTTTTACAAATAGGCTCAAAGCATCTTAACTCATAAAAGCAGTTACTATGCCTTATTTTGTGGTGTTTAATAAAAAGGTACTCTACTTTGAAAATAAAAGTCAAGGGATCTATGGCTCAATAAAAACAATTTCAGCTTTTCCCAACACGCTAATTAACACTTCTCATCACAAAGATCCCAAGAATGCATATGGGGGGGATAAACACTGTTCAAATGCATGGTAGCTAGCATTTATGGTTATTTTAAACATGGACATGAATCCTTAGCATAGACCTTTGTCGAAGGAATTAGGACACTAAGGCAAAGTTTGCTGCTCACTATTTATAAAGGACCACTGCTTTTCCCCACTGTCCACGACTCCTAGAGAATAGACTGTGCCTCAATTATTGCTTTTTTTAAATTACGTTTTTTTTTACAGAGCTATTTAGTACCTGACACAGAAAAACAATCACAAGTAATTTATTTTTGAGAATCATTTTAACATGAAATTATACAAATAAAATTTGTATAAACACAAATCCACATTTGTCGTAACACAGATGGCAAAGGACAAAGCAAAAACAAGAAAACTAGATCGGCCGCTATATACAATTGGACACAGTTGTGTCATGTACACTAAAAGTCTTTTACAAAATAGTCATCTCAGATCAATAGAAGACCACTCTCCACTCAATGTCATCATCCTGCAAGACAGGCTGCTGTAGCATCTGCACCTAAAATAAAACAGAAGACCCATCAGATCTGGGCAATCAGCACAAGTTTTCAAAGGTCCATTTTCATGAATTGCTTTAAGTCCTCAATTTATTCTTTTCTTCAATAGTTAAAGATCATATGCATATGTACTGGAAAAATGTTACCACAGTTTTAAATGTTGACCTGGGGCCTTCAATTTAATTGCATTTAAGTCTCTTCTGATCCCAGGAACAGGAAATTTGGAAATTCACAAGCAGTAATTAACTAGATAAGCCTTATTTAAGAAGCATTTGTAGGAAGTAAAAATTTCAACAATCTTGGTCATACACCTAGATTTTCAATAGGCTCATCATAAAGTATCAAAATTTGTTTTGTGCATATGATCTTTAATTTTTTCCCCAGATTTAAAAGTTGTTTTGGTTTGCAGATTTCACTATTAGCTATAAAAAGAAAAAGCAAGCATTAAATCTTAAAGAATACACACTTAAAATGAGGCTCCACAATTGAAATACAACACTAAACAGAAGACCAAAATGATTAAGCTGTAAAAAGGCATTTATGTACTTTAACTCCTGTAAAAAACCATTTAAGTTAAGAGACTTAATCTTCAAAAAGATTAAAAAAAGAAGCCAAAGTCTGAAGTTTTCCACTTTAATCTTTACGCTGGTACATGAAGTTGGAAGAGACCATACCACAGGACAGCGTTTTCTGGTGTGTGCCTTGCGCTCTGCCCGCAACGTGCGACCCCCAGAGAGAGACGTGGTCAGGGTGACACACGGCCTGCAATGAAGTTCCCGCTGGCGGGTACAAACAAGGTATAATGTCAGAGTTAGAAGACAACATTCCTGCTTTCCTTAAGTTGTACCCATTTCAGTACTTTACCTGTTAATAGCTCTAAAAAAGTTTAATTATTCCTTTAGACCACCTGGCACACAAAGCGAACAGAAAAACTCTTAAGTTTTTCTGAGTTACTAAGGAAGGCGAGATCAGATTTTAAAGTTAAAGATCTATAGACACTTTAAAAAAATACAAGTTTTTAAAAAAAGGTTTTAAGTTAAACAAAGTTTAGTAAAAAGGCTACATAAAACATACTTTCACCTAAATTTTTGTCTATTGATTTTTAAGTAACAGTAAGCACTTTAAATGTTTCTTGCATTCTCACACACACCTGTTTCTCCGTGTCCTCCTTTAATATGGCTGGTAATTGTTTTGGTGATTACCACCCCCTCGGGATGCTTTGCCATATGTGCTTTGTTGACCTATTTTGAAAAGATCAAAAGAATTAAGACATATATGCAATGAATCAAGCGCTATTCTACTAACAATACTATCGCTGGAAAAAATCATTAAGTGCCCCACAATTTGGCGTACCCAACATTAAGTAGTAAAGCAAAGAAAAAGGAAAAAAACAAAGTTTCATAACTGCTGCAAACTAGTCTTTATAATGTGCATTTTATTACATTTGGAGCTATTTACTGTCAATTAATGTACGCATTCTACCACTTTATAGACTATCTTAAAAGCTCATGTTTAGTGGAGCTAAACACTTTGATAAAAGAACAAACCTATGCACCAAAACAATTTCAGAGGGGGATTGTATTTTAAACACTGAATTTTAATGCCAATGAAATTAAGTTAAATATTCTTACCACTGTAGTCTGCATATCCCTGTCCATATCCATAGTTCCCATAGTTATACCCAGTATAATCATATCCGCCATAGCCACTATAGTTTTGATCACCACCATAGGCACTATTGTAATTTCCATATCCTTGATCATAATAGTTATTAAATCCTTGGTTCCAGTTTTGGCCCTGACCTGAAACAATGCACAATGATTGTTAGGAAATAACTTCTGACCCCCAGGTCTAACATAAAATTGAGTGGATTTAATTTCTAGTAACGATAAATTGTCCCTCATTCTACAAATCTTAAGTGGCAGAATGGGCACCTTTGGTGCTATCTGCTAAAAGTAATCTTTTTCATTTGACATAAAGGGGGCAGAAAGTCCAATTGTGCCAATATCATGCTTCCTAAATTTAATGGAAAACCAGGACAAAATTAATAGATGGTGGGCTGTTCCACGTAGACTACAGGACTCCCCCCTCCCAAGGAAATTTCAAACGCCATGGTGTACCTAATAATAACCTTTATCTTTATCCTACTAGTGATGACACTAAATTTCAGTGCAATTATTCCTTAAAAAAGATTGGCTTTTTAAAAAATAAAAATAAGTTTTTAAAAAAAAGTTAAAAATCACCCGTGGAAATGAGCATTTTCTAAGTCTTTTGGGCTTGCTCAGATTTGGCAATTCACAAAGACTTTACATCAAGTGCCAGATCTTACCTCGGCCTCGACCCCTAGTCCCACCTCGGCCACCAGCTGCAGCGCCCCTCCCTCCTTTCTGTTGTTGCTGTTGCTGCCTGTATACCTCTTTAGGCTGGGCAACTTTGATTTCACACTGCAGAATAAAGCAAAAATAAAAAAAAAACTGAACTAACGCAGGCCCAAATCACTACTGCTACCTAAAAAAAAAAACTTTCATTAACAAACTCTAAACCACACAATCCAATGAAACAGAAATCCTACCTTCCCAGAACCAATCTGATGATATCTGTTTTCTAATAATTTCTTTACTGGTTCTTCATCTGTATATGTGATAAAACAAAATCCTCTTCTTTCATTTGTTTTTGTGTCCATAGGAAGTTCGATATTCTCAATCTGAAATCAAAAGGTGTAATAAGATCAACCTGTAAAACTACCATAAAACCTATAGTGCAACTAAGTTTTTTTGGAAAATGAACCAAGTCCTTAAAGTTTTAATTTATGTTCCCAAAGATCGCCGTGGGCGTCATCGTGGTCACAGCTTTGTTTTGCCCTCCGAACCTTAACTTGGCATGCCCGCCCGTGTCTTCCCAACATTCTCTATTTGACACACAGCTGGCTCCCGGCGGTTCCGAGGCTCTCGGCTTCCTCCCCACACCCCCAGGCGGGGCAGGCCCGTGGGAGGGCCGGGGATCGGCGCTGCGTCCAGCCCCAGGCTCGCTCGGGGAAGGGGCGCCGCGGACCCTACCTCGCCGAACGCTCCAAAGTATTCTTTAATCTGTTCCTCCGACGTGTCCGGGCTCAGGCCACCGACAAACACTTTTTTTGGGGGTTCCTTTCCCTTTAAAGCCTTGGCCCGCTTAGGGTCTATCAACTTGCCATCCAGCTTGTGCTCCTTGAGCTCCAAGACCTACAATGGGGACAGGCTGAGGCTCGGTCCTGGGCCCCCGCACCCGTCCGCGCCCAGCCCGCAGCGGCGCCCCCCTCCACCCCGGGCCGCCCACCGACCTTGTCCACACTGGCCGCGTCCTTGAAGAGCACGAAGCCAAAGCCCCTGGATCTGCCCGTGACGGGGTCCGTCTTGATGGTGCAGTCCACTACCTCTCCGAAGCGGGACAGGTACTCGGTCAGGTCCTTCTTGCTCGTGTCCCAGCTCAGCCCTCCGATAAACATTTTACTGCGAATAAAGTCACCGGCCCGGCTTACCACGCGGCCCCTCCCGGGGCGCTGCGGGGCACGGCCCCTCCCCCGCTGCCCCTCCGCCGGAACGCACAAAGAGGCGGCGGCTGCAGCATGCGGTACAGATGCGCCCCTCCCCCGCCGGCTCCGGCGGCGCCTGCGCACCAGGGCCCTCGGGATCCCGCGCCCCTCCCCCACCGCGCGGAAAGGGGGAGGGGAGCAAAACCAGGTTCCCCCCCCCCCGTTCCCGCCCCCACTCCCAGGCCCCGAGGAGGGACCGGAGGGCCCGGCGCGCGGAGGGGCGCGCGGGCCCGGACGGCGCGCGCAAGTCCCCGGGGCGCGGAGGCCCGGCAGGCGGGGAAAGGGGCGCCAGGAGGAAAGCAGCGTGCCGTACCCGTCGTCCTGCTGGTTCTTGCTGGCGTTGATCTTGGAGCCCTCGGCGAACTCCTCCATGTTGCTGTACTCGTTCACGTCCTCCATGGCTGCGGGGCTGTGGACCGGGGGCAGGCGGCGCGGAGAGACAGTCGCAGCGGCGGCGCGTTGGATGGAGCCGGATTTAAAATGGCGGCGGAAGAGATCCGGCCGCCGCCTGCGCCCTCCCTTTATAGACGCCCCGCCCGCCAATCGCGAGGGCTGGGGGGCGGTGACGTGGCGCGGCGCTCGGCGCGCCCCCTGCCGGGCGGAGCCGGAACTCAGCGACGGCAGCAGCGGGGCTAGCAGCCGGGGCGCCCGGGGCCGCCAATGGGAGAGGCTGCGGGGGGCCGAGGGAAACAATGGCGGCGGCCCCTGCGACAGCCGGGGCGGGACCTCCATAACGGCCTGCGCCGCCGAGAGCGGCCGCGCTGCACCGGAGGTCGCCGACCCAAACCTGGACGCGTCGCCGAGTCGAACTAAAGCGCCGGGCGCTCCCGATGCCCGCCGTGGGTACCTGGGTCAGCGCGGCGGCGTCCGCTCCGGCCCCGCCTCTCCTCCTCCGCCTCCTCTCGCGCTCCCCCGGCGCGCGACCGGTCCCGCCGCCCGGGGCTCGGCTAGGGCCGCTGCGGAGGCCGGAGGTCTGCCCCGGGGGCCCGCTCGCTGCGGCCGGCGCTAGCCGGCGAGCGCGCACGCGTGCTGGGTCCTCCCTCGGGCGGGCTGGAACCAGCGGCACAGGAAGCGTGCGCGCCCGGGAGCGCCTTTCGGCGGTGGCGCGGCCCGGCAGGCGCTTCCGCTTCCCCCTCCCCCACCCCCCGGCACGCCAACGCAGCGAGCCCCCCTCGAAAAAGTGCCTAGCCCGGGCTGCGGGAGCGGGAAGCCTCGCGACGGCTTTCGGCGGGGACGGGGGGTTGGGAGGGAGAGGGCCGGTCTGCCTACTTGAGAAGAGGGAAGGTCGAGGGAGCGTCAGAACGGGAGGGGGGGGGGGGGAAGGCCTCTCGGCACGTGCTCCAGAAGTTCCTTGGCGGAGCCTGCCGCGCTCCGCCCAGGCGTGCTCTTTGTTCCCGCCCCCTCCCCCGCACAGGACCGCTTCGAGTCCGTCCTGCCAATCCTTGCTCCCTCTCGGCCTCTCTGCCCCACGTGGCCCCGCGTGCCCCGCCCCCCTTGCGCTGCAGCGCGCCTGCGCCAAGAGCTCTCCGACCGTCTCCGCTGGGCTACTCGGGCTTCTCCAGCAGCTGCCGCAGCCGCAGCCGCCGGGGCGGAGCCATGGTGGTGCTCTCGGTGCCCCCTGAGGTGACCGTGATCCTGCTGGATATCGAAGGTACCACTACCCCGATTGCTTTCGTGAAGGTGAGGGGCGGCCGGAATTGGGCTGCGCGGCCTGCACCTAGGAAGCGCCTGCTGTGTACCGGGATGGGGGGGAGCATCTAGGAGGTGCCTGCTGTGTACTGTGGAAGAGGGGGCGGCGGGGAGGCGCTGACGGCTAGGAAGCACCTTCCGTGTGCGGGGAGTGGGGGTGTGAGGGGGAGTAAGCATTTAGGAGGTGCCTGCTGTGTACGGTGGAGGAGGGGGCGGCCGGGCAGGCACTCGGGGAGGCGTAGATATTTAGGGAGCGCCTGCTGGGTACGACGCACTGGGGAGGGTCTAACACGTAGGAAGCGCCTGCTTTGTGCCGGGAGCCCCGGGGGGGGGGCGCCAGCACCTAGGTAGCGCCTGCTGCATACCGGGCGCCTGGGGGAGGGGGAAGGGGAAGGGAGAGGGAGGGGAGGTCCGGGCCACTCCCAAGGCACCATCCTCCAGCTCTGGATGGCCACGTGCGGGGCCTGGCATAGAATAGGCACTTAATAAGTGCTTACTGTTTAATCCAACGTTTGGGGTTAGGGCCTGTCGAAGCTTGCGACGCCCCCCCCCTTTTTCCTGCAGCCCCAGAAAACAAGGAGAGGGTGTCCTTCTTCTCAGGGGTGATTTCGTGGTAGCAAAAGTCTGGAGAGTGTGCATGTGTTAAGCGCCTGCCTGTGCCAGTGTCCGAGCTGAGTGCAGAAGATGGACAAAGGGTGAGGCAGGTCCTGCCCTTGAGGAGCCTCAGCACCCCGGGGTGGGGCTGGAGTGGTCCACGGTAGGGGGGGATCAGGAAGGGAAGGGGCCCGGGCTTGGAGGCTGGAGAAGGCTGCAGAGGAGGAAGAGCCTGGCGGCCAGAGTCACACATTTGTGCGGTCTCTGTGGTTCCGATGCCCACCTTGGCCATATCTGCTGGTGCAATGTTGATTTTCCTGACAGAGGCAGGGGAGGCGGGACTGGGAACCAGCGTGGACCCCAAGGGTCTCAGGAGGGTGGAAGGATTGGCCCAGAGGGCCCCTGGGTCCTTCTGGCTGGTGAGCTATTGAAGGAAGGAGCTATTGCCTGTCATCCTGCCTCTGATAACCAACAAGCCAGGCCTCTGATAAGCTCTGCGTCTGCACCTCTCACGTTTGTAGTGTTGCGAAGAGCCAAGCACAGTTGTTTAGCACCTTCTGTATGTAGAACACTGGGTGCAGTGGGTAACACCAACAGAGACAGGAAGAGACATCTTCTAAATTCAAATCTGGCCTCAGACACTAGCTGTGTGACCCTGGGCAAGTCACTTAACCCTGTTTGCCTCAGTTTCCTCATCTGCAAAACGAGCAGAAGGAAATGGCAAACCCCTCCAGTAACTTTGCCAATGGGGTCACAAAGAGTTGGACACAACAGCAGCAACAAATACTCAAACCACAGGGGAAATTGGATTTCACTCCAGAAAGGTATAGTCTGTGCGCCTTCCACGTAGTAGGTGCTTAATAAATGATGAAATCCACTCTTGAACTGTGCCATATAAGCATATTTTGATTGATGTTTGGACACAAGATAACCTCACTCATGTGGTTTGCCCTCATCCCTGAAAAAAGTTAAGCCAAACCACCTAACATAGTTGAAAAAACTAGTGAAAGTTACTTTCTGGTTTTCATTGATAAGAAAAGGTTTGTGTTTGAGCTTGAAGAACTTGGGACAGCTTATCCCTCAGGGGTGGCTTTATTTAAAGACTGATACCGAGTATGTTCTTTGGGCTTGAAGTGGGCTCTTTTTACCAGAGATGCTAGTGTGTTAGTGTCAGAATAAGCATGCAGAAATCCAGGTGAGTGGTTTGTGACCGACCGGGAGAAAGTACAATCATCTTCCTGGTGTGTCGGTCATTTGACCTTCCACGACCTGATCCAACCCTCATCTCAAAGACGAGAAAACCATGAGGGTTTTCAAGAGAGGTGGAGACAAGGAGAATTGCCACATTATTTCCCCCCTGCCCCAAGGAGGAGCAAGGGGTCTTTGTGCTAAATGTTTTGTTTTTAAAGACCTGACCATAACAGAATGATGATGAATTCAGTTCTCTTTGTTTTGGAAACCAAAGAATAGTCTGCTTTTTTTTTTTAATAGTTTCTCAGAAGTACCAGTACCTAGTTTTGTGTGCAGTTTTTGGCAGTCTGGTGAGACCAGTGGACCCCTTTTCAGAGTAATATTTTTAACCAGTCGAAGGAAATGCTAAAATTCAGTTAGAGCAGTCAGTAAACATTTAGGTAGTGATTTCATGGCCAAAGCCCCAGATCATCACCCTGACTACTGGAAGCTGTTCCCTCCTCTCTCTGTCTAACCCTGTTCTTCAGCCAGACTTGACCAGAAGTTTGGAGAGTCTGTAATCCTCTCTTGTGCACCTGTGACTTCTCTGTGTAAAAGGAGGCTGGTGGCCAGGCTGAGTTCTGAGGTTCGGTAGAACTCAGCCTGGGAGCCTGTTCTGGTTCTGTCTCACCCGGTCAGCTGGCCAGATCCAGGATCAGCGGATGGACGCTTCAGGAGACGTTCAGTTTGGGAGGCAGGGGAGTCCTGATTGTTAGAGGGATCCAGAAGAATGACAGGCTGGGTTTGGAAAGCCAGTGATTTCTTTGTCCCTCCTTGGAGGTCATCCTGCAGGGGTTGGATGGCTGAGTTAGGGATGCTGTCGGAGGGATCCTTGTAGACACACAGGTTAGCCTAGAGGCGGGGCTGGGGAGGGGCAGGGGAGGAGCAGGGCCCCATTGGCCCGGGACCTGACCATGACCGGTCAGCATCTAAAGGGGAGTATTAGAATGGTTGTAACAACATTTCTAAAGCCTGGAAATGCCTGGGAAGGAAGGAAAAGAAACAGTTGGAGCTGGAATTTGTTATGATGAGAAAAGAAACAAGGGGCTGGCACTACCTAGAAACAGTTTTTTTGTATCATGGACACTTTGGGTCTTCTGGTAAGACCTAATCATGATATTTTTAAGCAGTGGATGGACATCCTAAATTCCAGTTAGAAGAGTGAACAGGTCATTTGTCTTTTCCCATCCAAGTTCACAGGCCCCACAGAATTCTGCCGGATGTGGTAGGAGTAACATCCTCACCCCTGCCCCAGGTGGCTTAGGCCAGGTGTTTCTTGAAAGCTAGCCAGACTGCAGGCTTGGTTGCTTCTAGGCACTGACTGCTTGGACATTGATGCCTGCCTGGCCTGCATACAAAGACCCCCCAAGGAGCTGGGGGGCTCCTGTTAGGTGGGAGATGGCCATGGGTGACTCAACCCCAAGCGGATGTCCTCCCAGAGCATCCTTCTGTTAATTGCTGTTAAGACCTATGAGTAGTTTGTCCCAGTATTGAACTCACACTGTCTGGGAACTGAGTCAGACCCAGCTGGTAACAGGGTCCGTGGATTTCTGGAGAAGGGAAGCAGAGGACCATGGGAGTAAAGACAGGATAGGGCAGGACAAGGATCAGTTCCTGGGGTCAAGTGACTGAGAGGCTGATGGAGGGTAGATTTCAGAGAGGAAAGCAGTGAAGGCTTGATGATATGTGGACAACCATTTTGCCATAATTGGCTTCCTTGGTGATTGTGTGTACTTAACTTTATTGCATTTAAAACCATGATGCTGAGGAGTCCCTAGGTCTCCCCAGACTGCCAGGGGGTCCAGGACGAACAAAGAGCCAAGGACCCCAGCCAAGAGGCTTTGAACGCTGAGCCTAGCAGTTTGAAATTGTCTCATAAAAAGCTCTGTCATCTCACCACTGAAATGGGTGTGACTGGGCGTGACGGAGCCCCAGGGCCTTGATCAGTCCAAGAGCATTTCTTCCTGCTTGCTCTGTGCCTGTCATTGTGCTAAGGACTGGGGATATAGAGAAAGATGAAACCATCCAGAGGCCTTTCAGGGCCGATGACCCATGCATGTTTTCCTTGCCTGTCCTGAAGAACCAGGCCTCCCCTGCTCCTATCCCAGAGCCCCAGCTGCAAACATCCTCCAGGGGCTTCTCAGCTGGAGGACTTTGTACTCACCATAAGAAATGGCCATTTGTAGAGAAATTTCAGTTCAGCAAATCATTCTGCTAGATATGACAGCACTCTGTTGCCCTTTATTCAGAAGAAAAAATGTATTATTGACTGAAAACTCTTTAGGTCCCCTGGGCCTCTGGAAAGAGATGCTGGAGCTGGCTTGGAATTGCAGCAGGGGAGAGGTCGTGCTCCCCCTGGCTCAGGCAGGTCAGCCTTTTCCTGTGGCCCTGTATTAAGTGCTTTACAAGAATGATTTCATTTGGCCCTGTGAGCCTCACTTTACTGATGAGGAAACACAGCAGCTAGAACGTGTCTCGGGCCAAATTTGAATTAGGGTCTTACTGACTTCAAGCCCTATGCTTAGTCCCCTGCACCGCCAGCTGCTTTCATCTCTCCTCCCTCCTCTCTCCATTTTGATGGGTAATATCCAGGTGGCTATATTTGGCACATTAAAAAAAATTAGCACTTCGAAGTTGAAATGCTAAAATGCTGCATTTTTGCAGCAGGGCTGTGCATTTAGAATATAAAAGTTCAAGGAGCCATGTGGTATAGAATTCTGCACTAGAAATCCAAAAATCTGATTGGGGGTTCTGCTTTCCATGGTCTGCATTGCTTCATATAAACCTCATATGTCTGCAGAGTTGGGAAGGGGCATTCAGTAAAATTATTTCAACCATCTCCTAGGCTATTCACCTGCAAATTAAAGCCAAAAAGACCGCAGCTTTTACCACACTGCAGATTGTGCCGATGATGCTGGTCATTTGTGAAGTTAGTACTCTTTTTAGAATTGCCTTCCACGATAGATGAATTGGAGGCATGACCCTTATGTGGGAGAAGTCTTAAGACCCAGATGTGTGGTTACTAGCAAACCTCTGATTTAACCCTGTTGAAGTAAGCACTTTGGACGTCAGGTCACTGAGCTGGCTAACATAGCAAATGATTCCCTCTAGTCTTAGCTCCAGGAGAGAGACTCTGGATGTGCTGAAAACACAAGGGTTTTATTTCTGAGAAGCTTTTGAAACCCACCTTTCTCTTTTATCACCCACATAAGCTGTCTTTTTTTTTTTTTAATCACAGTTGAGCTTAAACAAGATCTGTTCTTAGGGAGCCAGGTAAGTTCAGCATTACTTGGTTGTGTGAGTGCTAAACCTTTTGACAAAAAAAATGATCTGGAGAAACTGATATTTGAGAATGCCAGGAAGGACTCTCCTACGTCTTAGGGAATTGATTTATTCCATTCCCCTATGGCCCAGTGAAGATAACAAAACTCCCTCATTCCAGAGTCTTGATGTCTGGCTCTCTGTACAAAGCCTTTCTTTGGGGCCGGGCTCCAAGGTAGAAAAGCTCTCTTTGGCTGGAGTGGGCAGCTGCCTCCAGGTCAAAGTTTCTGTCTCTAAGGCATCCAGTCCTCTTGGACACCTTGGATTTCAAAAAAGACATTTCATCCCATTCACAAGCACCTGCTGGTTTTATCTTCGGGTAAATCCACATAACCTCCAAAATACATTAGCTGTTTTTTATGCTGCCAGAGACAGCCTTATCTCTTGCCAGTTAAGTCTGAACTCTGGCTTTTGAGTGATGTGCCTGGCCTCCTCTAACAGCCTGACTCCCCACGTAGAAGGGGCAGCATCACCTTCAGGGCTTTCTTCTCTTTTCCAGGCTTTGTGTTGCAGAGCCACACTTCATCTTTAAAATGTCATAAGATTCTCAGACTCCTTCGAGTGAGCTTGTAGCTGCCCCAACCTCTAGGGGCCTCTTGCTGTTTTGCCGGGCTGGACTGGCTAATTCCTTGGCCCCTTTGGCACCTGGACCTTTGGTGAGGCCAGCTCCCCTAGCCCAGAAAAAGGTAAAAATGAATCCCTGGGCAGGCAGGGGAAGGGCTGTAGAGAGCCTGCAGCTGGTTCATCCCCAGCCTTGAAGTGCTTTTCTTCCTGGAGGCTGGCCCCATTTGCCTTCACCTTCCTGGGACTTTTCTGCTGCCCCTATCCCTGAGGTGATTGGTGTATTCCTTCTGTCTTCACTTTGCCTTCTAGTTCTGTTAGATGGGACAGGCTATGTATGATTTCTTGAAATATGGTAGACAAACTTTTTTTAAAAATCATGGTTTTTAAGGAATCCAAGAATTCAGAAATTGCTTTTTTTTTAAATCTTTTTCCCAGATATTTGATATTTTCTATTTTTTAATCTTTTGATTTTGTCCTAATGTTTTTGCTGTCTCATGGAGTCTCTGATTTCTCTTTGATTTAGACTAGTTTTGAGGGACTCCCATCACTTGGGTAAAGTTTCTCTTCTAAGCTGTTTTTCCCCCTTCTTAGTCTTTCCTCAAGAACTTTCATTTCTCTCTTTTTAATCTCCTCATTTCTCCTGGTTATTCATGTCGCTGTGGAAAATGCGTTTTTTTTCCCCTCTTTGAAAATCCAGTCATTTCTCAGTGAGGTATTCTCTCCTTCCTTCAGGGGATCTCTGCATTTATAATAATTTATTATACTGGTCTGGGGCGTTTCCTCTGGCTCACTAACGTCTCCAGTTCTTGTTTCTGAATTGGGGCTTTGTTCTAGGGTCAGGCTCTATTCTCTGCCATGCCCTGGTTGGTCTTGCCTTGGATCCCTGTGCTGACTCCTGGGATCTGGTCCCCCGCATCTTTGGGGTTCAGGGCCCTTGATGGCATCCCAGGACAGAGTGCCGGGACATTGAAGAGTCTGAGCACTGCCAGGTAGCTCTGATTCCTTTTGACCTCTGCCAGGCCCTTTCCTCCTGCTGCCTCTAAACCCAGGGCCCTGCAGGCCACCCACGCCAGATGAGTGGGGAGGCTGCTGGCCCCTTTCTGTTACTGCTTCTGGACTTAGGCCTGGCATTGGATGGATGCAGCTTTGGGGGAGGAGTCTCTTAATGCTTCTCTTAGTCACTGCTCCATTGGGTGTGAACCTCAGGTTTTTGCTCTAGTAGGTTTGTAGATGCTGAGCCTCCCAAGAGGTTTGGGGAGGGTCTGATGGCCTCTTTGGCTGAAAGTGAGTCTGTGTATTTTCTTCACTAAAATGTAACTATTTGAACAAATGAAGCATTTGACAAATTACTTTGGTAATTGAAAATGAATAAATGATAAAAATCAGCTTCCATCTAGGTCAGTTCAGGAAACCAAAGATACTATGTGATGCAGATGACTCCATCTTTCCTTCCCCTTTTTGTGGGCTTTCTTTCATTCCCAGGGACTTCTCTTTCAGCAGAACCCTCCCATATATTACAGAAGTAGAGTCAAGTAAAATCGATCAACACCTTGGCCCCGTCTGAAATGTAAACATACTTCATTATTTTGTTATTAAGTGAAAGGCTGCAGCCTTTCCATTGAGCAGTTGCTTGATCATCAAATTCTACTTGGACCTCTAAGCCTATGTGAAGTAACTGCCGAATTTGCTCTCCAGAAATCTTTTGTTGTTGTTTCATCATTTTCAGTTGTGTCTGACTCTTCGTGACCCCTTTTGGGGTTTTCTTGGCAGAGACACTGGAGTGTTGTGCCATTTCCTTCAGCTTATTTTACAGATGAGGAAACTGAGGCAAGCAGGGTTAAGTGACTTGCCCAGGGTCACAGAGCTAGTAAGTGTCTGAGGTCAGATTTGAACTCAAGTTCTCCTGACTCTGGGGCCAGTACTCTATCCATCGCGCCACAACACCTAACAGAACTCTTTCTGAGATGTAGTATTCTCCTCGGTACCATAAATGGCCATTTACGGGAGGCCCCTTATGTTTAAGGTTATTGAATCTTGTAGAAGAGATATTCCAGCTTCTTCCCATCCAACCATTTGGACCAGTGGCCAAGACATACTTAGCTCTGATTTCTCCCTGGAAGATCCTGTGTCTCTCGATTTTGTTAGTGTGACTGCACTGGGACAGACTGTGGACAGTGTCTGGTGGGCATTTGGCTGACGAATGAGCTGCCTCTGATGGCTGGGTCTACATATGCACGCAGCCTCTTCTGTCTTCATTGTCCATTCTCTGCCAGAATCATTTTTGGGAATCGTATTCCCTCCGTGCCCTGGAGAGCTCAGTATTTGAATAGGTGGTTAATAGTGGGTTAAATCTGAATTCCCACATCCTGGGGAATTGTCATGTATTACAACAGTTCCGCGCTATATAAATAAAACAGAACTTGCCAAACCCAGTAATGAGGACAAGATAGAATTCTAAACGTAGAGAAAGCCTCAGCGGTCCAGAGAGATCTCTGAATCTTCTTTTTTGTTGTTCAGTCATTTTGGTCATCGCTGACTCTTCATGATCCCATTTTGGGTTTTCTTGGCAGAAATACTGGAGTGGTTTGTGGTCCTTCTCCAGCTCATTTTACAGATGAAGAAACTGAAGCAAACATGGTCAAGTGACTTGCCCGGGGTCACACAGCTAGGAAGTGTCTGAGGTCAGATTTAAACTCAGGTCCTACTGATTCCAGGCCCAGTGCTCTGGCCACTGAGCTGCCTAGGGATGTAATCCCTACTTTTAATAGGCATAATATTAAGATTTTTAAAAACATTTATTTTTCTCATAGGGAGTTTAATGTGTAACCTAACTACTAAGAAAGAACCCCCTCTGATCTCCTCTTTTTTTAATATTTGTCCTCAGGTGGTCCTCATTCCTCCTATAAATGGAACCTTAGTCACATTTTGGGTAAATGCTAAACTGAGAGTGTGGAAGAAAAATGTGACTTCATTTCTAGGCCTGAAATCCATCTTTGTTGTGATCTTTTTCTCTCCACAATTATTTTTTACCAGGACACATTATTTTCCTACGTTCGTGAAAATGTCAAAGACTATCTCCACACTCACTGGGGAGAGGAAGAGTGTCAACAGGACGTGAGTCTGCTGAGAAAACAGGTTGGAAAAGCTTGTGTACCCCTGGCCCCTAAGCCATCGAGGTGTCCCAGGCGTGTGCAGCAGCATCTTCTATTGGCGCACGTGTCCCTTCATTTTAGTGAATGTTTATACAGATGTGCTCACCCTGTTTCTCCCTCTCTCCTGTTCGAGGCATGCACTTTTTTTGTTTCTCTCCCCAAAACATCCCCTGCCCCATAACTCTGCTCCCTTTTCACCCTGTTTGTCTCTCTCTAAAACTTTTATATTTATCACAGCCTCATCTACCTTCTAAAATAATCCTCTTTTTCCTTTGTCTCCCATCTATTGCCTTGTTCCTTCTTCTGCAATGTGGAACTCATGCTTTATTATAATAAACAAAATGCGCTTTCTCTTCTTCCTCTCTTCTCTCCCTCTCTTTCTCTCCCTCCCTCTCTCTTCCTCTCTCTCTCCCCCTTTCTCTTGTTTCTCCTTCTGTCCTCTTCTCTATGTCTGTCTTTTGTCCTCTCTTTTCCCACTCTCTTTCCCTCCTTTCTTCCCTATTTCCCTCTCTCTTTCTTTTCTTCTCACTGTCTCTGTGGTTCTACGTATAGTACCTTTGCCGAAGTAGGCACTGTGGAGAAAATGAAGAATAACTGTTCTGTTCCTAGTTGGAGAACCTCAGGTTCTGCCCTTCAGGAGGGCCATGTAACCTGGTCCAGAGTCCTCTGGGCAGAGAGTTGGGACGTCTTGGTTCTGCTGCTGTCTGTGCCTGAGCGAGGCCATGGCCCTGCTCTGGGTCTCAATTTCCTCATTTATAAAATGGAGCACTGAAGTAGATGGTTCGAAGTCTCCTTTTAGCTTCCATTGCCTTCTAATTTTAATAGAAAGTGATATATTGCCATTTGGGATGATGAGACTGAAAGTATAGGAACAAAATGCCCACTTTGGTTTTCAGGTTTCATCTTGAACAAAGTTTAACAAAATAAATCCTTTTTTAAAATGACTTAAAGGCAGAAGAGGATTCTCACTTGGATGGAGTCGTGCTGATTCCCCCCAGATCTGAGCATGGTGCTGATGACACAGAGGAGATGATCCAGGCCGTGGTGGACAATGTCTACTGGCAGATGTCTCTGGACCGCAAGACACCAGCCCTGAAACAGCTTCAGGGCCACATATGGCGAGCTGCCTTCGCAGCTGGGACAGTGAAGGCTGAGTTCTTTGAGGATGTGGTTCCTGCAATCAGGAAATGGAGACAAGCTGGTATGAAGGTGTATATTTATTCTTCAGGGAGCGTGGAGGCACAGAAGCTGCTCTTTGGCTATTCGACAGAAGGAGATATCCTCGAGCTTTTTGATGGCCATTTTGATACTAAGATTGGACATAAAATAGAGAGTGAAAGTTATAGGAGAATTGCAACAAGCATTGGCTGCTCCCCCAACAACATCCTGTTTCTGACAGATGTTACTAGAGAGGCCAACGCAGCAGAAGAGGCTGACGTCCATGTGGCGGTGGTGGTGAGGCCTGGCAATGCGGGGTTAACAGATGATGAAAAGGCCTATTTCAACCTCATCACGTCTTTCAGTGAACTCTTCTTGCCTTCGTCAACTTAGAGCAAGAGGTTTCCTTGTTTTTTGAAGAGAGATCCAAACTATTTCTCAGAATTGTACCTCTGCTCTTGTTTTCTGGGTTTATTCTACTGATGAAATTGCACATTTAAAGAAAATTATATATTCAGATTATCTTCCCCAGGGGTCCCTAAGGGAGAGGGGAAGGGGAATTTTAATTCAGTGAGATGAAGGCCTATTTTAAAAATTATGAAGATAGGAGTTGTTGAGGCTGCATCACGAAAGTATTTGCTCTCCTGTGGGGTGGCAGCTGCTAAACCCAGTGGGTAAAATTACTGAAAAAAGGAAGAAATAATTGTCTGCCTGCTTTAGCTAATTTGGAAAAGTCATTCAAAAACTTCACTATTCTAAAACTATTCCTTGCAGACTTGCTGTGATTTTAGAATGTATCCATAGCACCCTCTTTATGGCAATGGGGGCAAACGCTTAGGGGACCAACATGTAGCTGGTCTCGAAAACAAGAAGGCCAAAAGTGTATTGTTAGCCTCTAGTGAAGAAGGAAACTAAGAATGCAAACCACTCCCAAGGCTTGACTTACCAAGTGTTGGTGTCATTAGGATATAGCTCGTGATTTCCGTGGCTCTGACAGGGGCCCTTAGAAACCTTACCTGTTATCAAGGTGCAAAATCAAAATGTGGTTTTAACCTCTAGCTCTGAAAAGCTTAATACAGCTTATCGGTGTCCTCCTAGGCTTGAGTACTTGGCATGTCATCCCTAAGATCCAGAATACCTTGTAAAGGAATCCTTTCCCTTGGAATTGTTAGAGAAGAAATGTAAATTGTAGAAGTAATGTTTATCCCAGTTCGGTTCCGATGTGCGTGTTCATGTGATATTTCATGTTGTGATTAATAAAAGACAATTTCCCCATGTCATTTATTTATGACCTTAAGGGTTGATTGGTTGGCGTTGTCATTTAATATCCCAGCTCTCATCATGCCAGACAGTATCTATAGATGCCCTCGAGGAGGCCAGAATAGACTGACAGCATGGGGTGATTGGTAACAGAGCTGCCCTGGGGGTCAGAGAGGCTTGGGTTCGAATCCTACCTCTCACTCTGGCTGTGTGGTAGCTTCAGGTAAGTCACCGGTGAGTGTGCAGTTTGCCCACATGAGTCTCTCAGTACTATATGTTACAGCCGAGTATTTAATCTGCTTTGTTGGAGGGAGTTTCTCTGAAGGAAGTTGTCCACACTAAATTATAGGTCTGGGCCAAAAAGAGAAAAATTTCTCCTTCAAAATGAGAAAACTTATATTCTTGGACCCTTTGGAGATATGGGATTTCTTTGGTTCAGGTTCTCACTCCAAGATTGTTCAATAAACAACTTGGAAGAGTTGCTATGGCTAGAACATCACCCAGCCCACTGTCAGTATGCTGATAACCCTCTCCCAAGTGAAGTATCCTGATCAGACCTTCAGCTGAAGCTCTTCTGGCTCATGGGCCTTCCAGAGTATGTGATCCCTGCTGGCTGTGAGAAATAAGCATCCCACTGTCTCACAACAGCAATGAGGGAGAGCTTTTGTGGGTGACTCACAAATCAGACTGAGCTTCGATTCTTAATGCAATTTAGCCAAAGCAGATTCCATAAGGAAAGGAGATGTGAGTGGGATGAACGTTTCCTAAATATCAAGGAAATCTGTCTTTAAATATGCAGGTTGGGTAACTTGGTTTGGATGGGATAAGGAGAAGTATTTGACTAACTCTAGCCTCATCTTTCTTAATGGAAAAAAGCCAGTGTCCTGCACAAATGAGGCCATGGACAAGGAAGAAGCCAGCTTTTGGAGGCTCTTCCATAAAGACAATTGAGTTGTCATTGCATTCTTTTTTTTTTTAACAATTCCCCCAAAAAAGTTCATATTTAAACACTAGTTAAACTAACTTTGGGATATCAAATCCCACAGAAAGTCATACCGGGAGGCCATACATGGGAGCATGGCCACACCAGCCACAAGCCAGTATCTCCTCTACCAGCACTAACACTCCATGATTCAGGAACCTGTTACCAGTTTAAAACAGTCCTTGCCTGGCTTTGGGGGTTGAGGGTGAGGTGGGAGGATGACATGGGAATCTGATGGCTTTCTGAGATCTTCGAGAAGTCTCACTGGTGTTCACATTAAGATTGTGTGGAGTAAAGATGTTAAAACGAATTGGTAACAACTACCATGGTGCCACTGTTTGACCAGCAGAGCTGCTGTATTGAGACAGATCCGGGTAGTGGCATTAGGAGAAAGGAAAGGAGGAAACTTGAGCAATTACAGCTCATTTATCTAAAAATGCCCATTTTTACAAATTCTAAGTTTGCCAAGAAAAATACTTGTAATATGATGACAAATTAACACATTTTTGGCATTATGTTAAACACAATTCTTTGCCTACACAACCACTCCTATCTTCCCCACCTCCTGCCTTCATGTAGTTTTTGGGTGTGTGTCTATTCCTATTATAGCAATAGAAAATGTTTTCACTTTCCTTGAGCAGATTTTAATTAGAAGTTGGTCAAAGCTTCTCACCTCAGTTCCATTTGTAGACATGGTTTTGGCTACAAATTAGTACAGAATGATAGATTAGCCTCTGCTACCTACCGCTTCAAGTGACACTTGCCAAAATGTCCAAACTCTTCCCTATTGAGTCAACCAAAGCTTGCCCCATATACTTGAATTGTCAGCACCTTTATTGACCATAACGGAAAACATTGCAGTGGCCCCTTGGACCTTATTTTGATACCATTCTGAGAGCATCTTAACAAATCACAGACTGCCTTTTGGTTCACAAATCTGTTGTTAGTGTTACCAGCTTCTTCATGAAGAATGGTAAGATGGTCAACCAACAACTACAATGCCATCTTGGCTCTGTACAGCTAGCAAATTCTGGTGGACTCCTGAAGAAACACCGAGATCAGGCAGTCATGGAACTGAAATGGGATTTTCGACCACGGTGTAATTCTGCAGGGATGGTCTTCGTTGGATGTTAAGATATAGCAAATGTGTGTAGAAAAACCAAGGTTTTTATGTTTTGGTCACAGACTTTTCCCCCTGGCACCAAGGTGGTACAGAGATGAGAGTGTGCCTCTTGGTGAAGAGGTAGATGCCCTGTTCTATCTTCTCTGCAGATATTCTTTGGTTAAAAAATAATTGGCGTTCGTTGGTTAAGTGATACTGGGCTGCTAATCAAAGGTATAGGTGATATTGACATATTAAGTGGTGCTGGTTAGATGATATTAAAAAGATTACTCGGTGATATTGGAGAAAACACTCCAAATTGGACCCCAAACTGACACGATAGCCACAGATCCTCGATATAAAACCTTGAGAGAGAGGTAGCTAGTCTCTGGGAATCAAACTTAGTGCGGTAGAAGTTGGGATATGTATCTAATATTTGAGTTTTCAGGATCTATTAGAGAAAAGTAGGCTACTCTCTCTCTCCATCCATCCATCATTCATCCATCCATCTTCATATTTGTATGTGTATATAGGCATCTATATATTATATATGGTGTCCTAAAAGTCTTGGTGTCATTTTCTGATATTGAAAGCTTAAAAATGCACCAAGAATGGAACAGTCTCTGTGTGTGTCTGTGTGTGTATGTGTGCACATGTGCACGTTTTCTTGTACAAGTTCCCTTTTTTGGGAAATGATAACTTTTGCATAGTTGATTCCTTCCGTACTGATATTTATCTTAATGGATCCTTTGCAAATATTAATGTGGCCAGTGTGAAGTATGGATTTTATAGCCCTAAAATGCAGATTCTTCCCATCTACTCAAGGTAGAAGAGATTTTTGCTCCTATATCAATGGATTGTAATGCATCACTGAAGGGCGGGAGAAGATGGGTCAGAGATTATAAATTTCTCTAGAACGTAAGCTCTTTTGAAAGCAGAGGTGGTTTTCTCTTTGCCCCATCCTATATCCCTAGCACACAGCATGGCACATGCTTTAAAAATGTTTGTTGACTCGAAAGTCCATCAAAGATTATTATTATTAGTATAACATTTGTACACTGCTTTACAAATATTGTCTCATATTGTCTTCACAACCACCCTGGGAGTTACACGTTAGTTTTATCCTCACTCTACAGATTCAGAAACTGAGGCAAACAGGTTATGTGACTTGCCCAAGATCACACAGCTAATAAGTGTCTGAGGAAAGATTGAAATTTGAATCTAGGTCTTCCTTACTCTTAAGACTCACATGCACTGCCCACTGCACCGCCTGACTATTATTGAAACATCTCTGAATTTTTTTAATGCCCATATACATTAAGTCCTTTGCATGTGTCTTATATATTAGGTTTATGTTCTTCAATTACTGAAATAGAATTTCTTAAGGCTATTATTAAAGTGCTCCTATTTTGAAAACATTTCAGTATTTCTAATTTTTACTTGAAAAGGGTGTTTTGTTTTTTCCTTCTCAAAGGGGTGGAAATGTACCGAAGAGAAATAATGATTATCAGTTACGAAAGGGAACCGAGGCAGCTAATTGAGGGTTAGACCATGGCTAGAATTCGGCTTGGAGTCAGAAAGACCTGAATTTTACTCTACCCTTAGACGCTTATGATCAAGCTGTGTGACCCTGGACAAGTCACATAACCTCTGCCTCTGTTTCCTCATTTGTAAAATGGGTCTGTAACACCTATCTCTTCCAGGGTTGTGAGAATCAAACGAGAGAATGTTTACAAAGTGCTTGCTAACCTTAGAAAACTATATAATTGCTAGTTGTTATTATAAGTGAATTTGAACACATTGAATAAGATGTCCAGGTAATGCTTTGAAAATAGAAGGCAATCTTATCCTCTGACTTATGCAGTAAGGCCCCATCAAAAGACTGCTGACAGAGTTTGGTAAGGACCTCATTGTTCCACCTGCCATTAGGAATATCTTCTCCAAATCGAAATGAGCTTAGTATGGTCGGTGTCCATAAGTCTCGCCTGCTGTATGTTAGAATGCTCTGGAGCCATTTTCCTTTGAAGGCAGTTCCAGCTAATTAGATTTTTCCCTTATTGAACGAAAACAAAAATTACAGACCCAGGTACCAGCACTGACTTTTGGATGGAGGTATTTGAGACTGTGTTGGTTGGGATTTGTGTGTAAGTAATGTTATTAAAGAAAACTTCCCCAAATTCCATGCTCTTGTTTCTCTCCTACATTCCTTAAAACACAGAAAGCAGTGCTCTGAAACATGGCCAGATTACCATGTTTCCAGACTACTACAAGTAGGCAGAATTAGGAACAGTAAGATAAACTTTTCCGTGGTCTAAGTGCTAGGACAATTGCTTTCTTACCTTATCCTGGCTTTTTCAGTGAGGTACTGGTTAGTTACCTTTTAGATTTCAGGGCTACCTGATGCCTGCCATTTTAATTTGTGCTTTTAATTGGAGGAAACCAAAATGAGAGAAGGCAGACAGACTCCTCTCTTAAGGAGATGAATGACACTTGATAACAATGAGATATATCATGCTGTACCAGAGAATCTGTTAATAGCCTGACAACATTTATTAACTTATAAATGATTCTCTTTCTGTGGTTCATAATTCTGCATATTTCATAGAAAACCATGAGATGGAATTATCCTTAGAGATTGTTCCAACTCTTATAAATGTAAGGTGTGTGTGTGTGTGTGCGTGTGCGTGTGTGTGTATGGTGGGGAGGTTGGTGGATTCCCCTAGAAGTTTTCGGCTCTGAGCGCTCCAAGTAGCCATCAAAAGTTCATGCCTTGCTTCTGCTGGCATCTCTCTAAGACCTACAACCATCTGAAGAAGTTCTTTCACCTTCTAACGGGTATTTAGTCTCTTGACTCAGCATTTGCACGGCTAATCTGGAGTCAAGGTCACAGAGCTTTCCTTCAGGGCACCACCACCCACCAATTGAGTGGAGGACTCACACAGGGAAGGAGAGTAAGACACAGCAATGAAGTGATTCTTAGTCCAACCTCCTTATTTTATAGATAAACAAATAGATGCCCAGCAAGGTTACTTGCTTAAGATTTCACAAGTACTGAGTGGCAAAGCCAGCCTTCAAGAATTTTGTTCCAGGACGCTTTCTGATATGCCATACTCCATTATTGCCATGGTCTTATTGTGTTACTTTTTCAGCAGAAGTGGTGGCCTCAAAGCAAGACAACTATCAGGAGACTCAATGTCAACAGATTAGGCCATTTCTCTATACCATACAGGAACAGTTCGTTGCTGACCTGGAGGGAAAGCTGAGTCGGCACACACAACAGTGGGGCAGAAAAGGTGTAGGCAGCTTTCAGATACTTGGTGTATAGCACCACATTTCCTCATCTGGGCCAAAACACTTACAAACATCAGGATTGGTTTGACCAAAATTGAGAAGCCACTCAATGAGAAACACAAACTCCACAGGGTTTACCAGCAAGACTGCTCATCTGTCATCAAGGAGGCAGTGTTTAACTCCATCAAAAGCAAAGCGTAAGAGAAGCCTGGAGAGATGCAAGATCCTTGGCTCAGTAAGAAGGAAGATGAAGTTAAATTTTACACTCACAGCAACAAACCAAAGCACTTCCACAATGCCCCGAAGACTATTTATGGGCCAAGACCTCTGTTGCATCTCAACTACTCAGTGCTTGATGGAGCCACACGGATCAGTGATAAGGATATGATCCTGCAGAGATGGGCTGAATGCTTTTATAATGTTCTCAACAGATCATCATCAACCAATGCTGAAGCTGTTGACTGTATGCCTTAGGTTGTCGTCGATCCTGTCCAGCCAAATCTCCAACTGAAGAAGGGGTTTTTAATGCCATTAGGCTCCTCTTGAGTGGCAAAGTACCCGGCACTGGTTCCATTTTAGCAGAGATCTACAAGGCAAGTCCGCTGCTCATACAGAAGCTGATTGAAATTTTCCAGATTATATGGCAAGAGGAAGTTTTCATCAGATCAAGGATGTCTCCATTGTCCATCTCTGTAAAGGAAAAAGAAACAGGCTGACAATCACGGGGCGGGGATCCTCTCTCTTAGTCATTGCCGGCAGAATTTTTGCCAGAGTCCTTAATAGGCTGATTATTCATCTGGATGATGGCCATCTACCTGAGAGCCAGGGCAGCTTCAGAAAAGGGCCAAAGGATGGTTGATACAGTGCCTGGAGCTGCCTGACAGCTCCAGGAGAAATGCCAGGAGCAGAACAGAGGTCTGCATACAACGTTCATTCATTTGACCAAGACCTTTGATACTGTCAGTCACAAGGGCTTGTGGAACGTCATGGCAAAATTTGGCTGCCTGGAGAAGTCTGTCAGTACTGTATGCCAGTTTCATGATGGCATGCTCACATGGTTCTGGATGAAGGATGATGCTCTCATGCTTTCCTAGTTACCAATGGAGTCAAGCAGGGCTGTGTGCTTGCTCCATGTTTTTTAGCTATTTTTCCACAATGTCATCAGATGCCTTCACTGATGATGAGAATGCCATCAAGATTGCTACCACACTGATGGTAAACCATTTAACTTGAAGAGGCTACAAGCCAAGACCAAAGTGGAGAGAGCTGGTGGGCAACCTTTTGTTTGCAGATGATTGTGTAGTTAATGCAGCCTCTGAGGGTAAGATGCAAGAATATGGCTCCATTCTCTACCTCTTGTGCTAATTGTGCCTGACAATCCAAGAAAACAAACATCCTCCACCAGCCAACATTGCATCATCCATGCGTGGAACCATTGGTCATGGCAAATGGAGAGATTTTGAATGCTGTGGATAAGTTCACTTACTTGGCCGTATACTTTCCAGGGATGTCCACATAGATGATGAAGTTGTCGAATGCATTGCCCCAGCTAGCTCTGTATTTAGGAGGCTCTGGGAGAGTGTGGGAGAGATGAGGTAGCAGGCTGCCTACTAAACTGAAGGTCTACTGAGCTGTTGTGCTGAATTCACTGTTGTATGCCTGTGGAACCTGGACAGTATATGACCAGGAGACTGAATTGCTTCCAACTGATTTGTCTTAGGAAGATTCTGAAGATCACCAGGCAAGATAAAGTGCTGGACATTGAGGTCCTCTCTTGAGCTGAATTGCCAAGCATTCAAGTTCTGTTGCAGAGGGTGGAACTCTGACAGGTTGGCCCATAGCCTGAGTGCCAAATATATGCTTACCTACTCATTTTATGGAGAACTCACTCAAGGCAAGTGCTCACAGAGTGGTCAGAAGACAAGAACACTCTCAAGGTCTCTCTGAAGAACTTAATTTATCAATTGTGAGACATGAGAGGCCCTGGCACAGGACCACCCAGCATGATGTGCCTGCATCAAGGAAGATGCTGTGCTCCATGAATAGAGCTTCAGAGCATGAGGGAAGTGTGAGATCCAGACACATCTCTATCGCAAATGTTCTAAGGGACTACTTGTGCCTGATCTGTGGGAGAGAGAGCCTTCCAACCTCCCATTGGTCTTCTCAGCCACAGCCAAATGCATTGCACCCTGACCCCAACCTCATGATGTCATTGGTCCTCTTTGACAATGAAGGACAAACAACTTCCTTATTGCCATGGTTTTATTATGTTATTCACTTCTTGCCTTTATAGAACCCTCCATGGATTCAGGAGAGAATGAGATTCAGATCTCACCTCTGATATTAGCTACGTGACCCTGGCAAAGCTTGCTAATCTTCCAGTGCCTCAGATGGCCCTCTAAGACTAACTTACAGATGAGTTGCAAATCTATGTTAGTGGAGAGATTTTTCCACACTAAGACTTCCAACATGTGCATATTTTCATACAACTCACCATTCATGCAAATTCACTAAGGCCCAAGGTTTAAGAAAAATCATACTTTTATTGTAGAAATTAGAGAAGCCTCCAGTAGATAGAAAAGAGAAGCATTTAGTAAGCACCTACTGTATGATGTACTGTCTACAAATATTATGAGATAGATATATTATTATTTTCATTTTATAGCTGAGGAAACAGAGATTAACTAATTTGCCCCACATCTCAGAGCTGGTGTCTGAGGCTGGATTTGAACTCGGTTTTTCCTGACTGACTCCAGACCCTGGGATTTTACATTCCTAGGGATTTTTTAATTTGGAGTTTCAGAAGGCAATTGGTGGAGTCTTTCCATTTTTACTTTGCCCTCTGGTTTTGATAGTTCTGGGCAATTTTTTCACGTAAGATTTCTAGAAGTATGGCTTCCAGCTTATTTTGCATAGCCAGGTTTTCCCTATAGTTAAGAATTTTGAAACTCTCTCCTTGACCTGTTCTGCAAGTCAGTTGTTTCTGATAGGAGATATCTTACGTTTTCTTCCATTTTTTTTCCTGAGTTCAAATATGGCCTCAGACATGTACTATCTGTGTGACCCTGGACAAATCACTGAATCTGCCTGTTTCTTCATCTATAAAATGGGACTAATAATAGTACCTACCTCACAGGATTATTGTGAGGATCAAATGAAATAATAATCGTAAAGCACTTAGCGTCCGATACTTCATATAGTAGGCACTTACTAAATGCTTCTTTCCCTTGCTACCTACTGGAGGCTTCTCTAATTTCCAGATTAAAAGTATGATTTTCTTAAATGTGCCTGGCATGTAATAAATGTTATATAAATGTTAGCTATCATTATTATTATTATTCTGACATGTCTTATTTTCTTCTGGAGTTACTGCATTCTGATTTCTCTATTTCAATTTTCATGCCCTTTGCTACTTGGGTAAGGTTTTCCATCTTTTGTTCTCAGCTATTTATTCACTTTGCACCTTTCCCCAGTGCTTTTATTTCGTTTTCGAAAAATGTCTTTATTTCAGCCATTCTTAGGGTCTTTGTGATCAAGCCACATACTTTCTCCCTGAGGCTTTGCTTTTATTTCTTGTGGAATAACTCTTCTTAAAAGGCTTTATCTTCCTTCCTTCCTTCCTTCCTTCCTTCCTTTCTCTCTCTCTCTCTCTCTCTCTCTCTCTCTCTCTCTCTCTCTCTCTCTCTCTCTCTCTCTCTCTGTCTCTTTCTCTTCCTTCCTTTTTTTTCTTTTGAGGCAATCAGGGTTAAGTGACTTGCCCAGGTCACACAGCTAGTAATTGTCTGAGGCAAGATATGAAAAGGCTTTACTTTGTGATTGACTCAAGCCACCTGAAGTATTTATTATCTGTTTATTCATATCTCCAGTTTTAGTTTCTGAATTGAGACCATGACAGAGCCAGGTTCCTGCTTCTCCCACACTCTTGGATGAGATGATAAGGCTTTCCTCCTCCTCTGGAGTTTTCATGTTCAAAATTTCTAGACCCCCTGAGTGATCAGAGGTCAGAAAGCTATTGTCTTCAGACCCTCTGACGAGGGAACTGAGGCAGACAGATTGAATCACACAGCTAGGAGATCTCTGAGGCCAAATTTGAACTCAGGTCTCCCTGACTCCCAAGTTCTGCCTTCTATCCATTGCACCCCTTAGCTTCCCCAGATCCCACTATATTTCCATAGTTTGTTAATAGTCATCTCTTTCCTAAGCAAGGCAGTGCCCAATGCCCTTCATTGTCAAGGGTCTTCAGCATGTTACCTTTCATTCATAATTGGTGGACTCCATCTTCTGGACCAAGGTTGTTGAGCTCCCTTAATCTGGAGCAAGCCTAGTCTTTGCATTAGTTTCCAGTCGCTGTAGTTTGTTTTGCTAGGGAGTGTCCTCCTAAGTCTCACTCCCTTTGCAAAGGAGGTGTGAGTCATTAGAAAGGGAAAAAACAAAGCATATTTTGTCATAAAAGCACTTTATTTAGTGGTCCTGACCCTGTGTGATATTGGTAATTGCTTAGCTTTGCCAGAGGGCACCATTAGATAGACACTCACAAGCATAGAACAATATCCCACCACCCAAAGTCAGCAGCTTGAGTTTTACTTGTGGAAAATAAAAGAAATTGTCACAAACCTTCATGTTTTTCTTTGATAAAATTTTACAATATAAAAAAAATGATAAAAACAAAAGTATATTTTTCTTTTTAAAAAGAATAAATGGTACCTTGTCTTGGACTATTTACAAGTAGATGCCCTTTTAATTAAAAGATTATTCTTTGCTTGAAATTTTTACTGCATATGCTTGCTGACTTCTAGCCAAATTCACTTTTCAGGTTTTTTTTTTCATCCCATTCACAATTACCTTTATTCCTGCACCTCATATGGGAGACAGTTCAACGATACTTAAAAAATCTCGTTCATTGATTTTTTTTTAAATGATTTTTGCTGATTTTCCTTCATTGGATCCAAAACAGTGGTTTTTAAAAGTGTAATTCTATGAAATCCCACAGCTCCTGTGAGCCAATCAGGGAGTTCTCTAGAACAAAGCGCAGGCATAGTTGGATGATATGTTTGAGTTGTGGCTGCTTCCAACCCCAGCTGCTCCAGGAGCCATGATTCCTTGGAATGCTGGGGCACCAAAGAAGAATGAAAAACAAAGTCTGAGCATTTCGTGGGCCTCTTTGAAAGAGTGGAACTCTCTTGCTTTCAATCTTGCTCTAAGATAACCTAACGCTTGCCTTTTCATAAATGGCTCATCTGAAATAGCCTCCAGCTCGTTTGGGTCCTTCTTTCTCACTCATCTTTTCCTATATGTTATCTTAGCTTCCTCTAATGGAAACAAACCCCCCCCCCCCTGCCGAAAATTAAGCCTTCAGGGGATAATAATCTGACCTCATTATGGTTAGGTCCAATACAAGGCAGACATCTTTATATTAAAATCTTTTTCTGTCCATGGGATCCAAAGTGATACAAAAAGGCAATTTCAAGGACGCAAACAAAAGATATCGTCCAGGATAGACGAAAGGAAGAACATTTAAAAACAAAACCACATCTTCATCTTGTTTTATATGAATAGTAGTTCTGTAATCCATCTTAGCAGATTTTCTCTCTAAAATTATCGGAACGCACACAGCCCCATCTTTAAGTCACAAAGAAGTGAGTGTTGGATGAGATGCAGGCTGAGTGCTTGGGAATTCCCTTGCCAACCTCCCCCAACCCTCCATGCCTGGGCATTCTTTTTGGATAATTTCCATCCAAACAAGTGTTACTTGATCATCCATTATGAAGATCGTCTGAGTCTGAACTCTGAAGATTTTCGGTGGCTCGTTTTTTGATCCTCCTTAGACCGGAAGCAAGACTTAGGAAGTTAGTGCCTTCGACGTTCTTCTTTTGATTGACTCTACTTAACAGTAAAGGGTGTGAATGGTGAAGCCATTAGGCAAAGAGGACAGGGGAGTGGGGAGGGCTGGGAAAAGGGGACAGACGAGGGGGGAAAGATACATGGTCTTGCAAAAGCTTCTTGGTCTGTTGTGTGTGTTAAAGATGCAAGAGCTTCCACGTCTTCATATAGGGGTTTGTGCTTTTATTTTTCCCCTTTAAAGAAACAATCCACTCTGAAAAGAGGCCCCTTTAGTGACAGTGACTGTGAACTCTGTGTGTGTGTATGTGTGTGTGTGTGTGTGTGTGTGTGTGTGTGTGTGTGTGTTGGGTGTCATGAAGTCATATGTGACATTCTTTCCCTGTGTCAGTCCCTAACCCTCTCCCCTACTGTCACCAACGAGGTCAAAGTAAGTCAAATTACACTTGGTCGGTTTGATACTCAGATGCTTCTGATAGGCTTTCAGAGAAACTCAGGAAATTCTCCTGGTACTCTGAGCAGACGATCTCATAACGGTAATGCCGAAACTCCACGGCGAAAGTGCCAAAGTAACACAAGAAGCACATCACAAGGCCCCACTGAATCCGGGCCGCATGCATGTGGATTTCTTGGGCCATGAGAATAAAATCTGGGGGAAGGGGAAAGTCAAGAAAAACACACCAGGAATTGTTAGTGGACACTTTAAAGACAGGCCGTGTTGCAATCCACCTTTCCAAAGTAAAGCCACTATCATTACAAATTGACAGACTGTCCTGAAT
The DNA here is from genome assembly GCA_028646595.1 of Phalanger gymnotis. Lineage (NCBI taxonomy): Eukaryota > Metazoa > Chordata > Mammalia > Diprotodontia > Phalangeridae > Phalanger > Phalanger gymnotis. The sequence continues at coordinate 307,224,634 of CM053623.1, forward strand.
GGTATCCAAAGAACTCCATAAAGATCCATAAAAGCGCTAAGCCTTTCACAAATAGAGAAAGTGAAGAGTAAGGGAATAAACATCTATTAAACACCTACGATGTGCTAGGTTCCATGCTAAGCTCTTTACAAATATCATCTCATTTGGTCCTCACAACAACTCTAGGAGGTAGGTACTGACAATTATTTCCATTTTATAGTTGAGGAAGCTAAGCCAGGGGGCAGCTAGGTGGCCCAGTAGATAGAATGCTAGGCCTGGAGTCAAGAAGACTCATCTTCCTGAGTTCAAATCTGGCCTCAGACACCTACTGGCTGTGTGACCCCGGGCAAGTCACTTAACCCTGTTTACCTCAGTTTCCTCATCTGTAAAATGAGATGGAGAAGGAACTGACAAACCACTCCAATATCTTTGCCAAGAAAACCCCAAATGGGGTCATGGAGAGTCAGACACGACTGAAAAATGATTAAACAAAAAGCTGAGGCAGACGGCAGTGAAGTGACTTAAGAGTCTGAAAACTATTTTGGGTGTAACGAGTCACAAGTAAACCTAGAAATGCTATCAGCTGTCACACTCTGAGTTAGGAATGGCCCCTCTCTTTCTCCTGTTCAGAAGCAGAGAATACACTTTTATTTTTCAAGGGTCACTTTCATCCTTCTTTGCAATGAGTTATGAAAAAAAGAGTTGAGACCCTTCTTGTCTATTATTTTCCACAATATCTATTGGGGGTGGGAATTTTTAGGGAAAAGGGTCTAACAGCATGATTTGAAAGGGAAATTGTACTTTGAGCATACTCAGCAGTAGAAAGTGCTGCCCATTAGATTATGAATTAATTGGTTTACTAAAGGCCCTAAATGTCATTGGTATTAATTTGTATCTTAATTGCAGACTTCCACAAAAGAAATAAGGAGGGGTAATTTTTTTTTTTAATCAAGGCAAGCCCTTAGAACTTTGTTCCTTCCAAGATTACACTTACTATCAACATTTAACAGGATGGAAGCCACTGGCTCTTGAACTTCTTCCTTCTCTCAGTTCTGGGTACCAAAAGGGAAAAAAGAACATGCAAATCTGAGTTGGTATGTCTGGGTCTACCCACCTTGGGATAATGAAAGGATTCTTGCTGTTATGGAGAGCTTCTAATAAACTGCTTCTCAGGACTCAGATGGACTTTAGGATAATGATCTCAACATTCTAAGCCATCTGGAGCCTACATATTGCTTTTCTGATGGAGTGTGCAGATGTTGTAAACATCGCCGAGACCTTTATGCTAATTCGGCACTGGATAGCTTAGATCATGAAAATCTGAAGATAATTAGGAATGGCCCTTTCTCCAAGGGTGTCTTGGTAAATGTTTGACAACCGGCACTCAGAAACAGACATTTAAGCTTAATTTTCATTATGAATGTTTTCTCCTTTTCTTAAGTCTAGACAATCATCAAAACAAAAAAAAATCATTTTAGGTGTTTACTGATTTCTGAGGTGGAAATGTTCACACTGAAAATTTAACAATCAGCTCTCCCAACCCACAACATTCCATCTCTTCCTATTTAGCTTTTGATAATCATCAGAACAAAACAAAAAATCACTTGCAGTGTTTACTGATTTCTGAGGTGGAAAGGTTCACATGGAAAATTTAACAATCAGCTCTCCTAACTCTAACAAAGAGCTTTAACCTCTCAACCACCAACTTTTTTTTTAAATCAAGCTGCAAATGAGAAGTGAATATGGCTGATTTGAGTTTCAGCTCCTTTAACTTCCTCTGGCCCATTTAATTAGGAAAGGATGCTGGTGATTAATTAGTGAGGTGCTCAAAGAGCAGGTGGTCAAGAAAAGAGAAATAAAGGTCTTGGCAAATTTAAAAACTGGAAAAATCAGTCTCTGAACACCAGAATTAATTTTGTTGTCTTTGCTAAATAAAAGGGAAAAACAATCAACATACTTTTGTAGTTCAGGATGTTTTTGTTTTTTCGTTTTTTAAATTTTTTTTCCAAAAGGGGGGAAATTTACTATCTTTGTTTTGAGGAGAAGGCATTACCCAGTTCTCATACATAAACTATAAACAGTTCTGGAAAGTGACAGATTATATTCTAATTCATCACCTCTTTTCGGAGCCAGATAAAGCTGAGGATAAAAAACAGAAACAAAGCAAACCTCCCCTTCTCTGTTGATAATTTGGTTGAATAGGCTGCCGTGAAGGGAGCATCCTAATAGCTAGATAAGTAAACTAGGTTTGCTTTGTATTCTAACCTTCCTGAAGGAAAAACAAAAAACAAAAAACAAAAAAAAATACCAAAACCCATTTATATTCAAAGGATACAGAGGACCACACAGAGAGTGATGGATGCTGCTAGAATCACTCTGGGAATCCCGGTCTTCCGACCCTCGTTCTTGATGTTGACTTTGAGTGTCAGAGCAGCCTGGATCCAACAAGCCAATGTACCAAATCCAAAAGTTAGGGAGGTGCCTACATTATGGATTTCTTCATCATTGGTGAGCTTGGAGGAGAATAAACAATATAGCATGTGGGGGCTCGTTTGCGAAAAAAGAAAAAAAAAAGAAATATAGTTCTCTCATGATTAGAAAATCTTCTGGTGCTACCCCTTCATCCCCACCCTGGGAGGGGAAAAATTGTTAAGAAAAATGTGAGAGGAGAGAGAGAAAACAAATTCAAGAGTAATACACTCCTCCTGGCTACTCCTTCAATTTGCTTTCAGACCTGTGGGTTGGGTCTCCAGCAGGTGGCTGCTCCTTTGGATTCTAGGAGTAACACTATGGTTACCCCTTGTTAACATGAGAAACTGCTGATACACTTCCCAGTAACACTCAGCCAGTAGATACAATTAGCTCTTGGCTAAGATATTTAATAAGATGATATGTAGGAAAACAAAGTAACTACGAAATATTCCTTCTCAGACATCAGGAGTGTGTGCTCCACAAACACACATGTTGTTCGTCTTTTGTTCTCAAAGAGGACCAATGACGTCAGGAGGGTGATGTCTTGACTTACAAGTGAATTGGATTTAAGTGAGGCAGAGCCATACAAAGTCATCAGCCTCACCCTCTCCTTCAGAGTCATTGGAATCCAGTGGCAAGACATAGGTCAGGAGGACTGGCCATGGTCCAGGATGCAGGGGGAGACCTCAGCCTTCTTAAAGTAGGGTCTTTCCCAGGTCTCAATTTGTCAGAGGCAACACCCATTCAGTAGTTAAAGGCTAAGCAAGAATCGAGGCAAAAGATGGCTTAGTTTGCCTTCAAAAAAGAATCAATCAGGGTGGGGGAATGGAAAAGGTTAATAGAATTTATTGGTGTGATGGTAATAAGATACACATGGGAAACCCATGCCGAGGTCACTCACAACTCTGGGAATCCTCTTTTTTCACACAGTCCTCTCTGTGGCCCAACTTTTGATTGATAAGACTGGCTTTCTCTAGGAGTCCAGAGCTGGCTCTTTTCTCTGATGCCATGGGTCAAGTCTTTTCCCTCCAGTGACTGTCTCTCTATATCCACGCCTGCATGGAGTATGGGTCTTTGTTCCCTCTGTTGGGCTTAGGACACTTTCAGATTCATTCCTTATAACTTCTAGAGAGGGTATCAGCCTCTGGGAAAATTACTTCTAGATACTATGTCCAATGAAATGGAAGGAAGAGAAAGAATCTGCTTCTTTTCCTCCCTCTTCCCCTTCCCCCCACCCCATACAAAAAATGCTCCTGGCCTTGACTTCTTTGGAACTGAACTCTGTTCCCAGGGCTTAGGAAATGAAAGCCTTTCTCCTCCACTGATAAGTTCCACTAGAGAAAGGTGTCTTCACATATCCCAAAGGGAACTGGGCTCAGAGGAATATTTATAGTTACAAACACCTTGTGATTATATTCTGGGCTTTCTAGGCTGGGGATTGGGATGGGGGTAGGATGAAGGTGGGGTTGATCACTGATCACCTCCCTTATATAAGGAAGAAGATAAGGATCTAGTCTTTGAGATAAATTTAAAAATTGAAATTAAAAAGTCTGTGTACATTGGAGAAGTCCTAAAAGGTTCCCATGGTCTAAAGGAAGACACCCTCAAGTATTGTCTTACAGAATGAGAAAATGAAATTTCAGAGTTGGCTGTGTGTATTCACAAGGGAAGGCAAACTCTGAAGGATCAATATTTTATTAGCATGGAATACTAATGAAAGCCCCAAGTGTTTCTTAATTTCTGTGTTGTAAAGAAGAGGCAAGATCTGGCCATGTCTATGTTGTATGACAAAATTAGCCACATGGACAGATTTTTAAAAAATATTGTCTTAAGCATGGCTTTCATAGAAGTAGCGCTTGCAGCAATTGGAGACCTATGTAAGTTAGGAAAGTCTTAAGGCACAGGGTGTTTTCTTGGGGGCGGGGTGGCGCTCTTTGCAAGGCTTGGCTTGGGAACAAGCAATTTGAAATTCATACCACTAGGTAGAGTAATGCTGTCCCCTAGTCATTTCAATTACTTCTGACAAACTAAATCAACTGATTGGACTGGCATAGTCCATTAATATGGCATTAATATAACTTTCAAAGGAGATGGGTGATTGGGGTTTTGGTTAAATTTGGTTTCCTATTTGTTACCAAAATATCAAATTGGCAAATATTTATTAAGTACCTACTAAGTGTCAGGTACTAGGTGTAGCTAGGTGGTGCAGTGGACAGAGCAATGGCCCTGGAGTTGGGAAGACTCATCTTCCTGAGTTCAAATCTGGCCTCTGACACTTACTAGCTGGGTGACCGTAAGTTACTTAACCTTGTTTGCCTCAGTTCCTCATCTGTAAAATGAATTGGAGAAACAAAACCCCAAATGGAGTTATGAAAAATCAGACACAACTAAAAAACGACTCAACAACAAAGTGCCAGGCACTGCTTTGGGTACTAGGGATACCAAAACAAGATACTCCTTACTCTCAAATAGTTTACATCTTCTCTAGGGAAACATATGCATATATAAGTACAAAAATCAGAGTGTCCCAAGAGTCTCAGGACAGTTTTAATCATTAAAGAATAAAACCACACTAAGACTTTGGGGACACCTTGTCTATACAAAATAATTTGGTGGTGTTGGTAGCTAGCAGCTGGGAAGATTCAAGGAGGACCTCTTGTAGGAGGTGACAATTGGGTTGAACTCTGAAGGAAACTAGAGATTTTAAGACGAGGTAATGAGGATGAATGGAAATGCATTCTAGGGATGGGATTGAATGGACTGGGAGATGCCATTCTGTTTCAACGATCTGGCTAGAAGCTGCCGTGGAGGGGCTGTAAAGCCAACAACAACCTGCTCACCGAATGCTGCAAGCCCAGGTTCTTTTGATCTGCTTTACTAAGGAAAGCAACGTTAAAGGGTTACCAGTCTCAATTTAATCCAGCGTGCAAATATCATTCACTTAGTTCAGGGGGAAAAGCCAGCACCCTGAACTTCAGAGCAAATACAAACAAATTACAAACATCAACAGACAGACCAAATACAATTCATAGTTACCAACATCTGAGTTCAGCGGGAAGGCCCTTATAGTGGGCTGCCCAGAGTCCCCCACCTCCAGGAGTGAGGGCCTTAAGCAAATAATTCTGTTCTCTCTTTTTATACAGTTTCAGACGTCATCAAACCGTCAGAACTTTGGCTCTTACTATTGGCTCTGGAGTTAGCAGCTCCCTTCATTGGCCCCACCTGGAACCCCACCTTAGTTACCAATTCACACCCACATAGGCTTAGCACCTAAGAGATAGCGGTTTGGGCCCTGGGGTTTAGCACCTAGTAAGGCTCAATCAAAGACACCAAACTTAATTGATGTTACACTTGGCATTAAGGAAACCATTAAGAAATAACTGTGACGTGTGTACTTGGTGGAGATTCTTCAGTGTATGGCGCTCCAGGAGGGACTCAAAAGGACAATACTCTAATCATCAGTCTCTCAGAGAATATTCCAGAATCAGGACCTTGGGCAAATGTGCCAAATACACCTCAGTTGATTTGCTGAGGTCAATAAGTATTTAACTTAGGAGAAGGTATAATGGTGGGTGAGTACAACCCATAGAGTGTGATTTCTCCAAGGCAAGCCAGTATGCTTTCTTCTTCTTGTTGAATTTTGGGCCCAAGCTGTCCATTTGTCCTGTCTATCCTACCCTACATGTATATGGTAACATAGAAGCTCTAGGCTGTCCATCCACCTTGGTGTCATAATTTGGGCAATTGACATTCGTTATCTGCTTGTAGAGGGTCAGGTCGAAAACTCTTTTGAGAGGTTATGGCTTTCTCTTTCCAGGAAGCTCTGCTGCCTTCCAGAACTGGATGCAACCAACACAAGGTTATCTGCAAACAGGAGTATCTTGTGGACCTCCCCACAGGGAATCTTTCTCTTCAACTTGAAATCTGTGCTGCATCTCCTCCATCACAATGGTGAATACCTGTGGCAAGAAGACATCTGTCTTTTTCTTTTATGCCTTGCTGCCTGACGTTGACCGTCAGAGGGTCATCGAACAGTATTATTTCTGTTTTAGCTTTCTTGAGTGATTTTGATGTGTGGATAGGAGATACATGGTGTCAAGAAAAGACTATAAGGTGAGATGTTGCTCAATCTAGTCAAATGCCGTTTTCATAATCGACAAAGCCCACCTGGATCTTATACCTTCTTCATTTTTCTGCCAATTGTGAAATGGTAAATATGTCCATTGTCGAACACTCACAAAGATCTGCTTATTCTCTACTTCTACCACAGATGCTCTTGATTTTTGTTTAAATTTTTATATAGATGGGAGAGTAGGCATGGAGCTATGTCCCCTCAGTCACCTTTTTAAAGCTATGAATGAGATGCAAGGTTTTTCCATTATCTCCTTCTCCTTTGAACTGATCATTCAATATACCCTCCAAACTATGTCACTTTCAAGTACAGATTTCTATGTTTAATTGGTCCAATCTGGCTGCTTTTCCTGTCTTTGTTCTCTTTCAGAGAGCATTAGTCAACACTGAAAAATGTTTGTTGAATTGAATTGAATGTTGTAGAAGTTATATCTGCATTGGGTAGAAAGACGGACTGTATGACCTCAGAGGTGACTATGGAAGCATGTAGCATTAAGGTCTCCAAAATGTTGTCAAATTTTAAGGAAAAAAATATTTTCACGGTGTCCTGGTCTGATATCTCTGGTGCCACTTGATTAAAAAATCTAAATTATATTCCTTCCTTGAATAGAAGACTTAATCATTTTTAAAAATTATCTTATATTTATTTAATTTATTTTTGTTACATTTTGATTTCCAAGTTTTCTTCCTCCCTCCCTTCCCAACCCCCTACCAGAGAAGGCCAACATTTGATATAGATATGTATGTGGGACCATACAATACATACTTGCATCTGTAATTTCTTTCTCTGAAGGTGGATAGCATTTTCCTTCATAAATCCTTTGTGGTTGATTTGAATATTCATATTATTCAGAACAGCTTAGTCATTCACAGTTACTCTTTGAACAAAATTACTGTTACTGTATACAATGTTCTCTTGGTTCTACTCATTTCATTCTCCATTATTTCTTACAACTCTTTCTGTGTTTTTCTAAAACCAACCTGCTCATCATTTCTTACAACTCAGTAGTATTCCATCACAATCACATACCACAACTTGTTCAGCCATTCCACAGTTGATGGGCATCCCCTCAATTTCCAATTCTTTGCCACCACAAAGAGACATTTTAGGTTCTCTTCCTTTTTTCCTGAGAAGATTTAATCAGTTTAAGGGAAAGATCTTAATTTCCTGAAACTAAGACATTTAGCCTTTGGTGACTCAACTAGGAGCGGGAATGCCTTCTTTAAAAAAAAAATCCAATTAAATGACTTAATCTTCCTGTATACCTTTGAGCAAAAAAAAGGGGAAACCTTAGAGGGAGTGGCCAAAGAGGAAGTAATTGGTTTCAGGAAGGTATTTCTCCAATTTTACTATTGTTCATTGCAAACAATTTTTTTTTAAAAAACCAAACAAACCTAAACCTAACACATACACTTTTGTTTTCCTTTGTTGTAGAATTTTCTCTTTTATTTCATTACAGTAAAATGTAATCAGACATTCTTCATAGTTCAGAGAGAATTCCAGTGAACAGGAAGAACCTTTGAATAGCTGGACCTCTCTCCAAGTGAGAATGCTTTTACTATAGTAATAAACTATCTTGGACAGACTTTGCCTAGAATGTAGACAACAGAATATTTCCTCACAATTAAATGGCCTCAGTTGGTGACTAGGAGCTTAACCTCTCCCAGTTCCTAGGAATTCCATCAACCTTACGGCTCTCTGTCCAGAGTCTCACAACTGGAAGATGATTGGCTGATTTAGTTCCTGCATTCTGGATTCCACCTCCTCTGTATTCTAGGGCAGACTGAATTTACTACCATCCTCTCCCTTTCTCTCTGTCTCTTTCTCTGTGTGTGCATGTCTGTCTGTCTGTCTGTCTCTGTCTTCTCTCTCTCTTTGACTCTCTGTCTGTCTTTGTCTCTATCTCTCTACCTCTGTGTGTGTGTGTGTCTGTCTCTGTCTCTCTGTCTTCTCTCTCTTTTTTTATTTTCAGATTTGTATTTATTTATTTTCTTCTTTAAAAATTTTATCAGAACACAAATACAGAATAGAGAAAAGAAACAAAAACATATTGTAAATTTAAATATTGAAACTTAAATACAAATTAAGAAAGAAAAAAAGCATGTCATGTGCATAGCAGAACATAGGAGAGTATTCAAAATATGTAACAATAGATTTTCATTTCAAGAAAACCTGTATGATAAATAATACACCTTGTGTTGAGAATTGTCCACCTTTTCTTCACTTCCCTGTGTTTTCTTTTGTTCTCTGCTGTGTACTATTTAGCTTTGTTCTTTTGTTCCCTCCTCACTACCACCCTAGAAGGCTACAATATAGTTTAGATATGTTTCTCGATATATACATACACATACGCTTATATATATATATATGTATATATATATATATATATATACATGCGTATATAGTCAATACTCTCTCAAACATACTCTACTCCTGATCTTTGTTTTTATGTTTGTACATATCTCTTGTTTCCTATCCCTCCTGCCACCTCTACTTTACTTCTACTTGTTACATCACTTTCCTATTACTTGCCTACCCCGCTCCTCCACCTGCCCTCCTGTTACTTGCCTTCCTCCCTCTAAGGATTCCTCTCCTATCCCCCCATTCCCATTAATCTAAACTCTCTTTACCTATTCCCTCATTCTCTCCTCTAAAAATCCCTCCCTTGTCCTAATCCCACCTCTGTCCTCTCCCCCCTCGCTATACCCCTACCATTTTATTTCTTATAAATTAAGAAGATTTTTATACTCTTCTAAATATCTATGTATTGTTCCCTCTTAAACCCATTCCCAATAAAAGTAGGTTACCAGAACTACCGGCCGTCCTCCCCCATCTAAACCTTCTGTATCCTTTCTTCTTCTTGCACCTCTTTTGTATAAAATAGTTACTCTTTTTAGCTGTTTCTAAATGGTTTTACTTTTTGAATTCATATCATAGTCAGGTTTATCCCCGTCTTTCTTAGGAACTCGACAATTATTAATAAGAATGTTAGACATACATTTTGCATTTTATGTTATATAAAAGACAAGCAGTCTATTCCTATGAAGCCCTTATGGTCAGTCTTTCATATGTACCCTATGTTTCTCTTGGTTCTTGTATGTCGAATCTTCTATTAAGTTGAGAATTTTTTTAAACCAAGTCTTGAAAGTCTGAGGGTTTGTCAAATGTCCATTTTTTTTCATTCAAGATAATATTTAAATTTCAGCCAAAGCCCCAGGTCTTTTGCTCTTCGATTTATTGTGTTCCAAGACCTGCAGTCCTTTCATGTCTCTGCTGCTAGGTCTTGTGTAATTCTAATTATGGCACCATCACATTTCAATTATTTTAATCTTGATGCTTTTAACACTTTATCCTTGAGCTAGGGGTTCTGGAATTTGACTATGATATTCCTATAAGTTTTCCTCATAGGATCGCTTTTAAGTGGTGTGTGATGGATTTTTGCTATTTCTACTTCCCTACCTTGTTCTAATGCTTCAGGACAATTTTCTTTAATTATTTCTTGTATTATTGTATCAAGATTCTTTTTTTTTGATTGCAACTTTCAGCTAGTCTGATTATTTTTATATTTTCTTGATCTAGTCTCCAAGTCTGTATTTTTTCTTATAAAGTGTTTCACTTTCTCTTCTATTTTTTCATTATTTGTGTTTTGTTTAATTATTTCTTGATCTCTTATAATTTCACTGGCTTCACTTTGCCCAGTTCTAATTTTCAAGGTGTCATTTTCCTCCTTGAGATTCTGGATCTCCTTTTCTAATTGGTTGACCTCCTTTCATAACCTTCCTCTTTTTCTTGGATTATTTTTAGGTTTTGTTTTTTTTTTAGTTTTTCCTCCATCTCTGTCATTTGAATTTTAAAGTCTTTTTAAGATCTACAAATTCTTTCTGGGCAAGTGACCATTTGACATTGCTCTTTGGGAGTTTCTCTACTTCAGTATCCTCCTCTGAAGATGAACTCCGTTCATCTCTGTTCCCATAATAGGTTTCTATGGTTGGATTCTTTCTCCTTTGCCTGTGCATTTGTGTGTGTGTGTGTGGTAATAATTTGATTTTTGTAATCACCTCTAGCCCTGGGATATGGGAGATGGTGCCTCTTGCCCCAGATCTTCAGTTCTCTCCTCTGGCCTGGAACCAAAGCCAAACCTCCAAACTTCTGTAAATGCCCACAGTCAAGGGGCTTTCTGCCCCACTGCTTCTGCACTCACCGGGCGTGTGCTGGTTCCTCCTCACTCCTACCACTCTTCCGCAGCACAGCTGGGTCTGGCGTTCCTCGTCAGCTGACGTTCCCGCAATCTTCCTGGGCTCAGACTCACGACTCCCCTCACTATCCTTTGGCAAAACGTTCCAGTGTCTGGGGCCAAGGCAGCCTCTCAAACTAACTATCCCTGGGGCTTGCTGCTAGTTGTTTAAGCAGCTTCCCAGCTTGTTGTTAAAACAGAACCTAGCCTGGAGGTGTTTACTCCTGGCTGGAACCAAACCTGGTCATGGGATTTTTCTTCAGATCTTCTCAAACTGTCCGAGGAAGACCCTGTTGTGCCCTGATTTTCCTTTGTCTCCCCCCACATTTTGCTCACCCTAGGGTACTATTTTAACTCTCTTGTGGGGGAAAACCCTGAGAGCCTGGAATTTTCTGACCTACTCCGCCATCTTTCCAGAGTCCTTTCTCTTTTTCTCTCTCTTTTTCTCCTTCTCTATCCCTGTCTCTCCCCTCTGTCTCTCTCTCTTTCTCTCTGTCTGTCTCTGTCTGTCTCTGTCTCTCTGTTTCTGTCTATCTCTCTATCTTTGTCTATCTGTCTCTGTATCTCTGTGCCTCTCTCGACTTGAGCTTTTCATTTTCCCTACAAACATGCCCGTGTTTCCCCCATTGTTGAAAAACAACCACCCCCCTCTTGCTGGATACTACCATTCCTGCTAGCTAGCGATCATCTTCAAATCCTTCTCTTACTTGATAAATTCCATGAAAAAGCCCCGATCCGAGGGCCCTTCCTCTCCTCTCGTTCTATTGTAAGTCCTCTGCATTCTGACTTCTGCTCAGTCCCAGCGAACGCAGCCCCAAGGAAAGGAGACGCGTCATGGAAGCCCAAAGGGCTTGCTCTTTGGGAAGGCTGGCTAGAGCGTCTTGCCTGTGTAATGCCATTTGGTGGTGAGGTGGAGAGCGCATTTTGCTCAAGACAGGGAGAGCTGAGTTCCAAACCTGCTTCAGACATTTACTAGCTGTATCCACTTGGGCAAATCGCTCAGCCTCTTTCTGCTCCAGTTTCCTCATCTATGAAGGAGTGATAGTAATGATATTCTACTGCCTTCCCTCCATTGGTTATTCCAATTTATCTTGTCTAAATTTCATTTGTACATAGCAGCTTGTCTCTCCCATTAGACTGCGAGCTCCTTGAGAGCAGAGACTGTCCTTTGCCTTTCTTTGTATCTCTAGTCCTTAGCAAGGCAGCAGTGGATAGAGCACCCACGATGGAGTCAGGAGGACCTGAGTTCAAATTTAGCCTCAGTCACTAGCTGTGTGACCCTGGGCAAGTCACTTAACCCTGTTTGTCTCAATTTCCCCATCTATGAAATGAGCTGGAGAGGGAAATGGCAAATACTCCAGTATCTTTGCCAAGAAAACCCCAAATGGGGTCACAATGAGTTAGAAAAACTGAAAAACTGAACAACAACAAAGTGCTTAGCACAGTGCCCTGCACGCAGTAGGTGCTTAATAACCACTTCTTGACTGGCTGACTAAAATGAAATATGTAAAGCACTTTGCAAACCTTAAAGTGGTACATAAAGGTGAGCATTATTATTATTGCATTTATATTATTATTATGTAAAATTTGGAGGTTGGAACCTCTTTGATCCGAATGCTATTTGACCTGTGAATTTAGAGCTAATATTTAGTATAAAAGTTTGTCTAGGAAACATAGGGTTCTTCCCATTAATGATTGTTTTAAGTATTTAAGCATGTCTATTCCAGTACATTAAAAGTTAATTTGGTTTTGGTAAATAGAAAACTAGAAATGCTATCAGAGGTAAACAAGTGATAAATCTGGTGATTTCCTTCTAAAAATCTACATCACACCACTGTAGCCTATTCAAATTTCTTCCATTTTAGCTTTAAGATTGTTAATTTGTACCAAATGATGTTTCTGATAGGGCTTCCATTAGCCCTTGGCAATTTCTACAGGCTTTCTCCTTGATGCTGAAAATAGCAAACTTTATAGGCAGAATCCTGGTTCTGGAGAGTAAAGAGTTAAATTTTAAAAAAAATTCCAGCCAGGAATAGCCTGTCCAGAGTGGTTTCTCAGAAGTCCAATCCAAGGTCTTCCTGAAAATAGCCAATTAGAGATAGAAGGCCTAGGCTGACTCCATAGTCAAGTTTGTGCATGGCTTTTTATTTTTACCTATTCAGGCTGTGGTTCTTGGGGATATTTTAAACTTTCTAGGAAAACGCAGAGGATAAATATAACTTTCCTGCTGAGTGCTAAAGTTTCCATTTGAAAAGACCTATCTATCTTTGAGAAGCTGGCTTTTCAGTAGCTGCTGTCATTAAAAAAGCGAGTGCCCTAAAAAATCAATGTGGAACATGGAATGAGAGTGGCGGTGTCCATTCTGATCCCAAGCTTTGAAGAGTTGTACAGTGTCCAATTCACACAACATGCCATGAGTAAGTAATTGTGGTTAAAAATGAAAAAAAAAATAATATTTTTCTTTCCATTTAAGTATATTATTTTTTTAAATGACTAGTAAGTTATAAGTACATATTGGACCTGACTACTTAATAAATAGAACTGTTAGGTATTTCTTTTGGCCTAAGGGTACCATGATAAAATGCAAAGTAGAATTGCAGTAGCTCAAAAGAAATGTGAGATGCACAAATTTAGAGACATCTCCACTCCAAATGTTCACATGGACTATGTGGGGGTGACCTGTGGTAGATCCTTCCAAGCTCATGTTGGTCTGATCAGCCACAGTCAGACACACTGTGCCTTGACCCCAACATTTTGGTCCTCTTTAAGCATAAAGGACAACAACTAACCTAAGGTATGAAAAAATTACTGAGGCACAAACCGTATAATGAACTAAGAAAGTCTTCCCCAAGGTCAAACAATTATTAATTTCTTTGACTTCTTCCTCAGCTTCTATTCTCAGTCTAGAAGACCTGGATCTTGTGCAAGACCAGTCCCTATTTTCATCTAAGGTGGAAGGAGGAAGATCCTTCTTTCCCTTGCCCCTAGGTTTCAGGGCATTGGGGCAATTGGTGGGGATAGAGTCCAAAACTGGTTGGTAAGGTCTCAGCCAGGGATATCATGTTGAGAAACCAATTAAGACCAAGAGAACAGCATGCCTCATGGGTATTTTTAAACATATGGGTTGATTTTAAACAAATAACTAAATGCTACAATTATAAAGAGATACAACGGAGTAGCTGGGTATTGGTAATTGCAGTGTGAAGGGATCATATTGCTGTCTCTAATGTTGGGAAGGACAGCTAGGGGGCGTAGCACAAAGAGTGCTGGGTCTGGAGTCAAGAAGACTCATCTTTGTGAGTTCAAATCCAACCTCAGACACTAACTCTGTGACCCTGGGCAAGTCATTTAACTCTGTTTGCCTCAGTTTCCTCATCTGTAAAATGAGCTAGAGAAGGAAATGGCTAACCACTGCAGTATTTTCACCAAGACAAATGGGATCACAGAGAGTCAGACATGACTGAAACAACTAAACAGCAACAAAAAATATTGGGAAAGAAGGTAAGACAATTGTAAATGATATACCAGGAACGATAAAAATCACCCTTTCTTTAATAACCCATTTCTTGCCAATATTCTTATTGCTTCATGAGGATGGCTGATTGGCACACCTTACCGAAATGAGCAGCTCCGGGATGTCCTTACTAAGAGGAGTAAATAAGATTTAATCAGATACCTCTGGGAGGAGGCCAACACTACAAGGACAATCTGGAATGTACATAAAAGACTCAAAGAACCCTATTGGTTGAACCAATTAGAACAAGCCACTGGCCTTTTGGCCAGACTCCAAATGTGTCAGGTCTAGGTGGGTTGGGGTAAGTTCCACATGGACAATCTTTATCAATGTGTGAGACTCTCTAATGGCCTGAGATTCCAGTGGGTCAGAGTATGCTCAGAGGTTCAGGATTCCTTAAATGACCACTAGTGGTCTGTACAGGATGACCTCATTCATCAATAGCAATCTGTTGAGTTATATAATGAATTAGGAATCCCTTCTGACCAATGGCCATGGAGTTTATTCTTGGAGGTTCTCAGTTTGGAGATACAACCACTCACAATGTACCTCCCATACCTATACTTCCATGAGGGAAATCTGGGCCCTGACTTACAGGACCCTAAAGGGACCCTGTGGAAAGTGCATGTGAGATTGAACAATCTTCTGTAATATGTTGGGGCTTGATGTCCTGAGAAAGCCCAGCTGATTGATAGGAAGTGTTCTTGAAATAACACCAGATACTTGGTATGGAATATGGAATTAGAGAACTCTCTGACCTGTATAACCATTCAGTTGCTATGCACACAAAGATCAGAGATTAGTATGTAGCTGTAGAACATGATAAAATTTGCTAGTTTGGACAAAGAATAGGAAGGACAGTCCCCAGATGAAATTCACAGCTGTCATGGAACAATCAGGATCACGATTCAGAATATCCATTTTGTAATAGCTATGGCTACCGGTCACCTGACTAGAATAATAACCATGCTTCTGAGGATCATTCCTTTGTCCTTTGATGGAGCTACCCAATACCAGACAGTTTCACTGATCTCATAGCCTTATGGCTTCTTGCAGTGGTAAATTTCAAGTCAGGAAAACCTGAGTTTACCTTAGACACTTATTCGTGGTGTTACCTTCAATAAGTCACTTCATCTCTATTTACCTTGGTTTTCTCACTTATAAAATAGATATAGTTGCTGTTGTTCAGTCGTTTTTCAGTTGTCAGACTCGTGATCCCATTTGAAGTTTTCTTGGCAAAGACACTTGCCATTTCCTTCTCCAGCTCATTTTACAGATGAGGAAACTGAGGCAAAGAGGGTTAAGTGACTTATAGCTAGTAAGTATCCGAGGTCAGATTTGAACTCAGGAAGATGAGTCTTTCTGATTCTAGGCCCTGTGCTCTATGCACTATGGTGCCCCCCCAGCTGCCCTATTTTTTAGCTACCTTCTGGTAAATGCATTGTATTGAGGGCAAATGTTGGGGAATGAAGAGATGTCAGACTTGAATGTCCCCAAACTCCCAGATACAGCTCAAACCAGATTAAAATGTAATTGGGAAATGTTAACAGAATAGATAAAAACACAATACAACACAGATAATGTTAATTTGTGGTTTTCTAAGGCAATATGCATCTAGCAGAATTTGACACCATTGGTATAATAAAAGTACATTGAATTTGGAATTAAAGGACCAGAGTTCAAATCCTAGCTCTGAAACTTACTGGTGGTAAGTTGCTTAGTAACTGACTTTACCTCTCTGTACTCGGTTTCCCTATCTGTCAAATGAAGGGGTTGGACTAAGTGACACTGAGAAATCTATGATCCTATCCCCCAAACTCAGTTCAGAATACATACATAACAAAGAAAGAACAAAATGAAAGAACACTGCCCTCCCCCAAAGAACAAACCAGTCCAGACCTCTAAGTCCACTGGAGGTAGGGAGTGGGGAGCTTCCATTAGTATCCTTAAGCTTCCTCCTAAAGACTCACAGAGATACAGGAAAAGCAAATAGTTGGCCACCATATTTAAGTAAGCAGGAATCTAGTGGGTATGTTGGAAATAAAGGTAAGATGAAAGTACAACTAGTATGGGGCTGGAGAAGAGGAAGAAAGGAAAGTACCTGAAAATTACCGAGTAATGTCATTCCAAAGGAAGCCAGGCACAGGGCCACCAAGCCACTCACATTTAGCCACGGGTTTAACACTTTGGGTTTCAACTGTATGAAGCGTAGAATTGCTACCACGAGGGCTAAAAATCAAACAAAAACACACACAACACAAAATCAAATTTTAAAAAGTCACAATAGCACATTCTTCTTCACACTATATGCATAGCATTGTCCATTGACATTGAAGATCATTGAGAAAATTTCCATTTGGTGCTTGAGTCATTAATCTATATTTAGGGAATATGACTGAACCTCAAACAGGTAGTGATGATATATGTGGTTTGTACATTGAGTGGAAGATAAGGGAAGAGCAGCAAGGGAATGTCCTTGGAGGTCTCAAAAATAAAGTCAATGTGGGGCAGAGAGGCTTAGGAGACCTTTGTCAGCTGAAGTCAGCTTGATACTCTCCATACTGTGCTTTACTTGGGGTTCAAAATCTAAGCTCAAATACTAGCGTTACCATATCCTACTTGTATGACCTTGGGCAAGTCACTGACATTTTTGTCCTGTAAATGGTTGGTCTTTTTAATATACTACATTTAATATAGTTAAAATGTTATGAAGATAGAAGGGAAAGGAAGTTGACTAAGATTGTAAAGAGTCCTGGTGAAGTTTTTTCTCTATATTTGTCTTTCCCATAAAAGCACTCACAGATAAGTACTTATATTTAGGTCATGACTGTTAATTATCAATGTCCCCCAAAATTCCATCATGAGTCCTTTTCTCTCTTCTATCTGTATTATTTCACTTGATCACATCAAGTCCCATGGATTCATCTATCAATTCTATGCAGATAATTCTTACGATAGCTTTACCTTGCCCTAACTTAGGTGGTGGAGTAGATAGAGAGGTGGGCCCAGGAAGACTGATTTTCCTGAGTTCGAATCTGGCCTCAGACACTTACTAGCTGTGTTACCCTGAGCAAGTCGCTTAACTCTGTTTGCCTCAGTTTCCTTATTTGCAAAATTAGGTGGAGAAGGAAACAGCAAACCACTCTATTATCTTTGCCAAGAAAACCTCATACTGGATCATAAAGAGTCAGACATGACTGAAATGTTTGAACAACGATAAAAACAAAAACCCTCCGGTCTCACATCTCCAACTGTCTTTTGGAAATCTTAAACTGGATGTCCCACAGACTTATCGAACTTAGAATGTCCAAAATGGAACTTATTATTTTTTCCCTTTCAAGCCCTTACCTCTTTTTAAATTTCTCTATTACCCTCAAGACCCCACACTGGCTCAAAACTTAAGCCTCATCTTCCACTCCTCACTCTTTCCCTCCCCTCCCATATCCAATCTGTTACATCAATGATGTCTTCATAACATCAACTGTACATGCCTTCTTCTCTCCTCCAAAACT
Source organism: Phalanger gymnotis (assembly GCA_028646595.1). NCBI lineage: Eukaryota > Metazoa > Chordata > Mammalia > Diprotodontia > Phalangeridae > Phalanger > Phalanger gymnotis. The sequence continues at coordinate 307,242,477 of CM053623.1, forward strand.
GCCACCACCCTGGGGCAGGTCCTCATCACCTCATTCTGGGGCTACCTGGTGGACCTGCCACAAACCTCTCCTGACTCCACTTCATCCTTCACTCACCTCTCAGCCCTTTTCCCAAAGAGCAGCTCTGACCATGTTATTCCCTTATTCAATCAACTTCAGTGGCTCCCTATTACATCAAGGACCAAAGGGGGAAACCCTTTTGTAAAATCTTTCTAAAACTCTTCACAATCTATCCCCTTCCTAGCTTTCCATGTATTTCCTAATCTACTGCCATTGGTTTCCCTGCTGTTCCTCATACGAGGCACTCCCCCTAACGCTGGGCATTTTCACTGGCTGTCCTCCATGCCTGGGGTTTTTTCCCTCCTCACCTTTACTGCCTGGCTTCTTTGGCTTCCTTCAAGCCTCAGATAAAATCTCACCTTCTACAAGACCCCTTCAAGCCAGTGCCTTCCCTTAGTTGATTAGCTTTATCCGGCCCATATATTTCTTATTTTTAGTTGTTTACATGTTGCTTCCTCCCATTATACTGTGGAGAGGGACCTATTTTTTGCCTTTCATTATAGGGCTTAGCAGCATGCCTAATACATAGTAACATATAGTATATATAATATAGTATAGTGTATGCTATAGTACTAGTAACATATACTATAGTACAATAGTAGTATAGTATAGTGCATATAGTATATATAGCAATAGAAAGCTTAATAAATGCTTGTTGACATGGTTTGACTTCAATGATCTTTGCCACTGAAGAAACATACTCAGTGAATTACTGGCATTGGAGAACTAGGGACACCATCTATCTAGGTCCTTGGAGCAGAGAACCTGCCTAAGGAAGTGGGGTTGTGGCCTTGAGTTTGATGACTAGAAGGGAACACTTTATTTTTTTTGGAGGGGGGAAGGCAGGGCAATTGGGGTTAAGTGACTTGCCCAAGGTCACACAGCTATTATGAGCAGTATCTTTCCCTCCTGCCCCCCCCCACCCCATATAGCACAACTCAGTTATATTGTGCTTATAGTTCTGCTCCCCGGCTCAGCATTACATCTGGCGGTGAGATCCTCTTTAGGGCAGGATTCCAGCTGGGTTGGGGTCATGACTTTGTCTTCCGTGACAAGTTTTCTTATTCAAGGGAGCAGGGCCACTGTGTTAACCCAGGCAAGCAGCAAAGCCCCTGGGGGCTGGGGAGCACCTTCTCAAAGACTGATTTTAGCTGGCAATTCATATACGAATACAATAAAAGTCCAGAACAAAGTGATACTTCACCAGTGTCTAAATTGATTTGGGCCTTAACTGGACTCAATATAAGTGGTTTGAAAAGACACAGCTGGCATGACTTTTCAAAAGCTGAACTCTCTGGGTCTGTGCAAGTTACACAGAAAAAGTCACTACAAATTCCTGCAGAATTATGCGTCCAGTGGAGAGCCCTAACTAGGGTGGAGAGGCAGAGGCTTTATCATATAGGCAGTGAAATTTAGAGGGCATGAATTAGCTTTGTGCACTGAAAAAAAGACCAGCACATGGCACTTACTTAGTAGGAATGATTAATTAAAATAAGAATCTTCTCTAAAAGAAAAAGAGCTAGCAATTTTCATTTTGGCTTTTAGGTCCAATGTTACATTTTAGATGAAATGAAAAGGCAGATCTTTCCTATTCTGCTTTTGTTGCCCAGAAAAATCACATCCTTGCCCTCCCCACCTCCCCCTTCCCCATTCATATCATCTACATCAGAGGAAGACTTATTTCAAATTCTTCCATCAGAAGTTCTTTTCTAGCCCATGGCCAAATTCTCGTTTCACCATTTATCCATCTGTAATTTCTTTTATGATCGCAGGAGGACACTGAGATCAATCTATTTGGGGTAAAGGTTAGGTGAGTGAAGTGGCATTATTTACGTAACAATTCCTCATAGCCACTCTAAGGCATATAATAGTATCCCTTAGGAGACAGGATGCTTATTAATGTCTTACCGGTTCAGTGTTTGGGGGAGATAGGGGCCTGCTGGAGTTGTTAATTTTGGAAGGTAGGAAGAAAGGTGGGAAGGAGAGAAGAAGGGAAAGCAGGAAGGAAGAAAAGAAGAAGAGAAGGAAAGAAAGAGAGAGAAGAAAGGAAGGAGGAAGGGAAGGAAAGAAGGAAGGAAGGAAAGACAGGAAAAACACGTATCAAGTGCCTAGTATGTGTTAGGCTTTACAAAGTAAATTTTACAAATTTACAAAAAAATTATCTCATTTGATCCTCACAACAATCCTGGAACTAGATGCTGTTATTATCCCTATTTTATAGCCAAGGAAATTGAGGCAGACAGTGACTCGTCTGAGGTCACAGAGCTAGTTTTTGAGGCTAGGTTTGAACTCGGGTTCCTGGCTCCAGGAAGGAAAATAACCAACTATTCAATCTTTGCTTAGTCTGTCTAGAAGACAGAAGCTCTCAGAATCTGAATAAACCCTCTACAGACTCATTAGTAAATGGTGTGTTATGTCATAGAAGACAGCCAAAGCATGCAGACTAACAGACTGACCAGGTGATTGGCTGTCTGTTGTACTCAGTATTGCCGACATTAGCCTGATGTAGTGGGCTCGGGAGTCAGAGGGCCTAGGTTCAAATCCTGCCTGTATCACTCACTACCTTTGTGACCTAAGGCAAATTAGTTCAAGTCAGGCCTAGTCAGTGTCTTTGGCTCTCAGTCTTCTCATCTGTAAAATGAGGGTATTGGATTAGATGGTCTTAGAGGTCCCTTCCAATTCTGAATCAGTGATATAATCCCAGAGAAAAGAAAGCATGTGCCGCTAGAGCTGAAAAATCATTTTGGGAAGAGCTGTATTCCCCACCAAAAGAGACACATCGCCCATGAGTCCCATTGTCCCCAAATACTCATTGTGATGAGTTCTGCACGTACCATATGGCTCTAAACATAATTAAAGATGAAAAGGAAAAAAAGAACACCAAATGACACCTTAGTGCTAAAGTTAGGAAAAAACCAATTCCCATCATTTGCTGCCTAGGGGAGAAGAGAGAACGGTTGAAATCCAAGAAAATGAAGGATATGTTTGGTATTGGAAAATTGGTAATACTTTAGTAATTAACTGGAGGCTTTGTATATGAATCAGTTTGCTGAGCTGTCATCTACTATGATTTTTTTTTAACTTTTTAAATTTTGGAGGCAATCAGAGTTAAGTGACTCGCCCAGGGTCACATAGCTAGTGGCTATGGCTGAGGCCAGATTTGAACTTAGGCTCTCCTGACTTCGGGGACAGTGCTCTATTCACTGTGTCACCTGGTGGCCCTAACTGTAATTTTTTAAAAAAATAACACACTAAAGAAAAATGGAAAACATCGAGACTATGGGACCTATTTTTAAGATTTTGGAAGGAGCAGTGACTCCAACATATAGAGTAGTAACCTCATACCTGAGTAGGGATAAGGCAGCCCCCACAAATGTCCAGTATATAGGTTTGTGCCCAGTAGGACTACTTTATGAAGTAGGAGAAAGTTCATTTATGTTGTCATGGAAAGAATATTGGCCTTGGAGTTGGAAGGAAGGGAAAAAGGGAAGGAGAAAGGAAGGAAACGATGGAGGGAGGAAGAAACAGAGGAAAAGAAGGAAGGAAAGAAGAGAAGGAAGATGGAAGGAAAGAAAGAAGGAAGGGGGAAGGAATGGAGAGGAGAAAGAAGGAATGAAAGGAGGGAGGGAGAGAGGAAGGAAAGAAGGAAGGAAGGAAATAAGTATTTATTAAACACCTGCTAGGCACAGTCCTAGGTGCTTTACAAATATTACCTCATTCGATACTCAAACAACCCTGGAAAGTAGATGCTATTATTATCATAATTCATATTTGTGATAGTAGATTATTATCCTTAGACTGTGGAAGGTATAATGAAAGCCAGGCTTGAAGGAATGAGCTATTACACTCAAGTTTTAAGATTAGGAGGGGAGCATAGGAGGCTTCTGTATTCTAGCTAAGCATTTTGGGAGCTGTAATTCAGCACCATGGGGAAAAATGGGAAGCCATAGCTGGGCCATAAGCAGATTTAAAAAGATCTGTCTGGGTGGGCCTGGGAGCTGAGTTGCGGCATCCACTATGTTGCTCACAGCTATGGACTAAGCCTGGATGTTACTGGCTGCAAAAGTTACCGTCTTTGAACAAAGGAACTCTGATGACATTTTGCCAAGGGTTAGCCTCTCTTTAGAGACCTCAAGAGCTCCAGAAATATTTCTTCCTTCCCTTGCCTCCAACCTATGTTCGACTGTTACCAGTTTATGATTTGTCCTTGCTATGTTTTAAGTCATTCCTTTAAAGTGACTTTACTTTTTCTTCATATAAAACCTATGACTGGTCATGAAAAGCTGTGTTTTGTAGGTTTGAGCCTTGCTAGAAAGTCATTATCTATTTGACTATGCAGAATTCTCCTTTCCAGCATGGCAGCCACAGGCTTCCTGGGGGTATAATTTTATTAATCACTCAATTTCTCAATAAGCAGAGTTTAAACTGATTTTAGGGCTTTGGTTTACCTTTAAACTAAGCTAAGGGTGCCTCTTATTTTAACAAAATGTGGCTGTCTCAATCTTCCCTAGCCTAGACCCAGTGAAAGAGAGGGAGGGCACAGGAAAGGAAAGCTTGAGGGGAGAGATTAGGAAAAGGAGGGTGGGGAATACAAGGGAAAGTCCTCCCTCTGAGCTGAGCCATCCCATGGGAGAGGATGGGCGTGGCCCGGCAGGATTTCCCTCTGCCCCTTTCTATAAAGGGAGGAGGGAATAGAAAAGAGTCAATAATAGTTTGCCAATTTTGCCCACTATGGCGACATCTGCTGGTTCCATTTACATGTGTCAGCCATAAAGAAGATTAGATTAGAGTTGGTCCATCACTCAGTGGGGATATTGGATCTTGGGGAATAGAGAAGACAGATGTGCCCCCAAAATGGTGTTAGAGGAGAGGCTACGAACAAGAAAGATTATTTTGACAACTTCACGGGCTTCTAGGACAATATCAGAGGATGCCACCCTGATTCAACTGTTGAGCTTTAAACATAAAACTAATAGAATCTGCACAAACCAATTTGTTTTTCTGAATTCACTTGCCACATTCAGGAGAACCCTGGAATGCTTTTCATCTTTAAAGTACGGAATAGGAAGGGAGAAGAGTAAAAAATGACATCTTTTGCCATAGAATTGAATTCACATTAAATTGCATTTTTTTTTTTGCAGAACAAAAACAAAAGGCCATTTTAGTGTACTGAAAGAGCAACATAAAATGCACTTGACTTGGGCTTAGAAGAATCTTTTAGCTCAAAAAGAAAAGCATGTGAAAATTGTTTTTACATGTAATTGGGGAAAAATATTAAATTAAAAAGAAGAATCCCTTAAAAGAATATACATCCCCAAAGTAAATAAACCGTTTTTCTCTTACCAAGAAATGCTGCCATGTTCATCACTTGACTGAACACACAACTTGCAGGAGGTTCATCACCTGCAATACTTTAAAAAAAAGTTTCATTAGAGCTGGGCACATCGCCCACCCCCTTCCACAAAGACCTGAAACCTGAAATATCCAATTACCTTATATAGGGTGCATGTTTCTGACCAGGTTTCCTAGAGAACATAAAACATGGAAGCCCAGATGAAAAGTCTGACTTTTTAGTTCACAGATGAGCTTCACCCACTGGTGAACTTTTTGCTGAGATTAATGAACAAAAGTAAAACAGCAGAGATAAACTTTACCTTTCAGGTGCATTTAAAGAGAAAATTTTGTTATCTTCCACAGCTATGAAGTATCTAGAGAGAGAGAGAGAGGGTGGGGAATGAGAAAATAATTTCTCTTGGTTCATGGTTTTATTAGAAAATGAATGAAATTATTTATCCAATTAACTACTCTCTCAACAGCTATTACTAAATTTCATTTAGCCTGTGGAAGCTCAAAAGCTCCACTAATGCCATCTTAGTCCTCAACATATACCCCTAACCTAGATGACATGAAATTGTGCCTGAAAGAGGAAGTGAGATGTAAGGAGAGTAGACCACCCAGCAAGCAGCAAAACCAGGATTAGAAGGGAATGACTCCAAAGGGAAATTTGGCTAACTGCCACATATTTTTTGTTTAAATTGAAATTTTCTTATCTTCAAATTGCCTGAAATCAGGTGACCACTCCCTAAGAACTAGGAGCATGCCTAGCATTTTTTTTATTGACATTTTTTATGTTACCTACATTTCCCTTCCATTTCCTCCCTTTCTGGAGAGCCATCTTTTATAACAAAACATATAAAAGAGGAGGAAAAAAGTTTAGCAAATACTAACCAACACAATGCAGTGTTTCACAACCATAGTTCCCCACCTCTACAAGAAGAGGGGCTAGCTGTACATTCTCATATCTCTTCTTTAGGGTCAAATTTGATCATTATTATTTCGCATTCAGTTTTAATTGTTTTATTGTCGTTCTTTGCATTTGTTTTGTTATGGTTGCTATTTGTATTGTTTTCCTGGTTCTGCTTATTTCATTTTGTATCAGTTTATATAGGTGTTCTCAGGCTTTTCTGTGTTCATCATAGTCACCAATTCTTACAGCAGAATAAAATTCTATAATATACATATACTACAATTTCTTTGGCCATTACCCAATCAAGGGGCATCTCCTTTTTTCAAGTTCTTTGCTACTACCAAAATAACATTGTTCTAAATCTTTGGTATTCCATAGATAGCAGTATACTATATACCATTTGGTGTTTATGCCTTTTTTTGGTTATTGACCTCTTTGGGTTATATGCCGGACAGAAAGATCTCTGGGTCAGAGGATATGCACATTTGAGTCACTTTCTTAGCCTAATTCCAAATTGCTTTTTAGAATTTTTTTTTTTTTTACAAATTTACAGCTCTACCAACAATGCATTAGTTTTTCAACAATGCTCCCTTTTTTCTATAACCATTCCAACACTGTCTATTCCTATCTTTTGTTATCTTTGCTAATTAGTGGGTATGAGCTGAAGCCTCTGTTTTGATTTGCATTTGTCTCCCTAGTGACTTGGAGCGGTGTTTATTAATTCATTTCAAATGGAGAGTTCTTCCTAAGGTAATTTATGTTTTTGGCTGTTGCATGAATTTAGACATTATTAGACTAGCTAATGCACTAAGCCAGAATGAATCAGAAATGTAGGTTTGATTATACGCAGAATGCATATGACCCACCCCACCAGCAGGTGATGGGAATGTATAACCTTCACAAGTCAGCTACTTGAGTAGTTTTTATACTGCTACTACTATATATATATATGTATATATATATCACATATACATATATGCACTACCATTTTATACTAAAATATTATATATGTTACATACTACTATTATATATAATAATGTATTATATACTATTATATATTATATGTACTACTATTATATATATTATTACATGAAACAAAGAAAGAAAAAATGGTTGCTCATTATGGATCAGCTAGTTATAAAAAGATATAAAGTATGCTTGTTAGGGAGAATGTATATTGTCAGGTATAGGAGATAGATAGGGGGTATGTCTTTGTTAGTATGGCTGCTTTCACTCAGTCAAGGGGAACTATCCAACAGACTAGATGGAGGAAGGGAACATTCTAGAGCCTGAAATCTACCCTTTTGTTAAGGCAATTATATCTTTTGTACCAACTGGGGGGGGGCAAAGAAAGATACTGAAGAATAGCTGTTGCCTTTGGTCCTTCAGTTTGTGCATGGATAATACATGTCAAAATGATGAACACAGACCTAAATGAAGTCAGTTATGCTCTCCTAAAAATTTACTTTCAACAAAGTTAAGCCAGAAATTCTCTTCCAAGATTGATTTATTGAATGATGAGTTATTGAGAATATTTACATATGTAATACATGTCTCTGTGTATGTATGATTTCATTATAATATTTAGTGTGTGAAAAAAGCACTGACTTTGGAGTCAGAAGCCTTGGGTTTAAATCACTACTTGGGTGATCTTGGACAAGAATGTTCATTTCTCTGGGGCTCAGTTTCCTCATTTGTAAGATGGGGGAGTTTGCTCTAAATCTGTCATGGTGACTCATGATGACTTGGATTTAACATTTAAACTCTGCATGGATTAATAAGACAGACTATGGAATAAACCCTTGTCCCACCAAGGCCAGAGGAGTAAAACCTGCAAATAAATCCATGCATTTATTTATTTGACTTTTTTTTTAAGTCTTGAGTTCCAAATTCTATCCCTCCTTTTGTCCCCTCCTCCCTCCCTGAGACAGTAAGCAATCTGACACAGGTTATACATGTGAAATCACGTAAAACATTTCCATATTAGTCATTTTGCTGCAAGTAAATTTAAAAAATGTTATCAGGTCATAAAGTGTTTTATGTTTACTAATAAAATTAAATAAATGATCAATATTTATAGACAAATGTCTTGTATAGCATTTCTTTCCCTTCTCTCCCTCCCACCCCCACAAAGGAATCTAGCAAGGAGAAGGGAGTATATTTTGCAAAACATTTTGTAATTCCTTGGGCCTCTCATCTGCGAAGAGAAGGGATTGCTAGGACTCCTATCAACTTTCCTGAAGCTATGAAATGCAGGGGAGTGTGCAGTGGGAGGGGACACAGAATCCTTCCATGCTTATTTTCCCATGTTTACCCTGGCACCTGGATCCCCAGATATCTGAATGAATGGTAAGCCACTTACACTATCCATAGTCCAGCTGAAGTAAACAGGGTGAAAACAAGGGGTAAAAACATCCACACGCTGCATTTCTTCCCATCCATGACTGCTCCTCTGAAACAAAGGGAAAAGAGACAGATTACTGAGGAATAAGCCCCTCCGGACAAATGCAATTCGTTTTTGGGGCATGGGTTCAACCATATTTACTCTCCTTGTGGTGCAGTAGGTAGAGCTCTGAGCCCAAAGGAAGTCATGAAGATCTGAGTTCAAGTCCAGTCTCAGACATTTACTAGCTCTGTGGCTCTGAACAAGTCACTTAGCTTCTCTACCTGTAAAATGGGGCAGTTAGGTGGTAAAGTGGTTAGAGCAGCAGCCCTGATTGTTGAAATAACAATCATGTTCCTAGAGTTATAGCCTACAGACTCTTATTTTAGCCACAAAGAAGAGAAGGCCCATTTCTTATAATTTCACACACAGAAAGCTCCTTCTCCTATGGGAAGTTACGGGCGTGGTACCCACAGCAGGAAATCAGTGATTTCATTGTCTTCTCTGAAAAGATGGAGGGTGATGCTTGTATCAGGGCCTTTGTCTTTCTGAGGCAGACAGGCAGACTCATCAACAACCTCAATAACTGTATTTTTGTTGTCTTTTAGGACCATTAGGGAAACCTCAGGTACCTGAGTTTCGTCTTTACGGCCAGCTTCCCACTTCCGGTGCTATTATTAATACTTGAGGGTACTCACAGTACTAACTGTATAGGGAAGATAGTAACAGAAACAAGCAAATACCACTCACTCTAGTAACAGAAGAAGAAATTACACATTTGGAAACTGGAGCATTTCTCAAGAAACTGTTCTGAGCAGTTCCCCGGTATACAGTAAAGATCAATACGCCAGACAAAGCAGGGACCGAGCTCCGAGTCAATTGTACCAGAATATGCTTGAGGAATTACATGTCAAGCATTCTGGGCATTACAATATAAATCTCACTTCCCCCTCCTCTGCAGTAAGAAAAAAAAATGCCACAAAGGAATAGAAATCTAAACAGCTTTAGAAGCAAGGGTTTATAAAAGGCTATAGTCATTGAATGGAAGAAAAGGAAAAAGAACAAAGAAGCTCTCTCTCTGTTTTTTTTCTCTTGTCTTTTTTTCTCTGTCTCCCTCCTCCCCCTCCTCCCTCTCTCTCGGTGTCTCTCTGTCTGTCTCTGTCTCTCTCTCTGTGTCTGTCTCTCTCTCTTTCACACACACACACACACACACACACACACACACACACACACACACACACACACACACAAACGCACGCACGTATGCCCCAATCTCTTCTCTACTTAAAGTGAAAAGAAGTTTATCACTAGTGTTTTCTAGATGTGCAAATTCTGCTCCCTCATGGCACCACCCAGTGAAAGGCACATGAGAGTCACCGACTCCCAGAGCAGACCACCCCTCACCGTTGTCCAGCTTCATTATAGCAATTAAACCTCAGGAAACAAGGGTCTATGACATCTCAGGAAACCCAGGGGACATCATGACTGTGTCCAAATGGCATCCTCTGGGAGCACTGTCATTAGCCAATATTGTCTTTTTGGTGGTTGTTGTGGCACTCACAAGCCCATGAGTCATCTACTGGAAGATTCGAGATGGTTCTCATTACCACCAGCACCCCATGGCATGAGCTTTCAGAGGCTGGGGCTTCTCTGGGGCTTCAAGACGCAACGGACAAGCTCTAGAGTATGACCTGGAGCTTTAGTCTAGGCCCTAGTCCAGGCAAATAGGGACCTCCTGGGAGCCCACCGTACTTAGGAAAGCTCTTGGTTTAGCTCAAAATATCCATGAAAGATTCCAGAAAAGATTACTGTGACAGGGAGCTCCAAGGGCCAATAATATTATCTTTGGAATAAGTCTTACTTTAATTTCAACACATATCTTTATGGGTTACGAGGCAGTGATTCTAAAAATGTTTTGGTTTCAGGATTTCTTCGCTTTTTTTTTGATACTATCAGGGTTAAGTGACTTACCCAGTGTCACACAACTATTAAGTGTCTGAGGCTAGATTTGAACTCAGGTCCTCTTGACTCCAGAGCTGATACTTTTCCACTGCAGCACCTAGTTGGCCAAGGATTTCTTTACTCTTAAAAATTATTGAACAGGACATTTATAGGGGGGGGCAGAGCCAAGATGGCGGCTGGGAAGCAGTGACTGGCATGAGCTCCCCACCAAGTCCCTCCAAAAACCTATAAAAAAATGGCTCTGAACCAATTCTAGAGCTGCAGAACCTACAAAGTGGCAGAGGGAAGCAGGGCCCCAGCCCAGGACAGCCTGGATGGTCTCTGGGTAAGGTCTGTCCCACACAGAGCTCCCAGCCCCCAGCGGAGGGGAGCGGAGCTGAGCCCAGCGTGCACGGTGCAAACAGACCAGACACCAACCTACCAGACCAGGAGACCAGCGGAGAGTGCCCTGGCATCCTGAAATACTGAGCTGTGGCATGTACCAGACCTCTCAACCCACAAAGAGCAAAGACATCAGAGAAGGTTAGTGGGAAAAGCTGCGTGACTGAGTTTGCGGTTC